>LNAC01000270.1:895198-1117221 GCA_002007465.1 Ailurus styani | reverse complement strand
TCGGGCTCCCTGCTCAGCGGGGAGCCTGCTTCCCCCTCTCTCTCTCTGCCTGCCTCTCTGCCTCCTTGTGATCTCTCTCCCTCTGTGAAATAAATAAATAAAATCTTAAAAAAAAAAAAAAATAAATAAATAAATAAATAAATAAATGACTAGAGATTTTGCTCACTCATAGAATTAGAAAGGTGCAGAATTTGTCCAAACGAATGGCAACAGGAATAATCCACTGGCAGGAAGGGAGGGAGGAAGGAAAGAATCACAAATTTATGTACAAGACGTGTTGCTAAATTTTCCAAGGATCCATAATTTAATCTGTTCCTTAAATTAAACCTCTATTGAGGACCTACTATATACATTGTTGGAACTTCTGCAAAGACAGAGCTGAGGAAAGCAAGGTCTTTGCCCTCCGGGAGCTCACCTATTAACTAAAGGAACAGATGTAAGCACATATATCCAAAAACAACTGGTGAGGACATTTGTAGAAAACGATTCTGGAGGAAAATGTCAGAAGCTTTCTGAAAGAGGTGACTTCTGACCTGAGTTTCATAGATAAATAGTCTGCCAAGATGACAGAGGGAGAAACATATTTCCAGATATCTATCACCTATTGAATCCTGAACTCTGACAATTCAAAGGCCATCTTCGGTCATCTTTGTAAACCCAGGACCTAGTCATTGCAGAGATTTGATCAATGACTTTAAAACTGTTCCTGGAAAGTTGCTTTGTACCCCAGTTCTAGTAACTGAATACAGACATGCACACACATGCATATCATAGATTGGTCTCTCTGAAAGAGGAAAGTGTGCAACATCTGTTCATTAAACTAAAGACATGCATGCCCCCTCTCCTGCTCATTTCCCGGCTGTGCTTGAGAGAACTAAGTAGGCTCTTATAGTAGAAGACCTCAGGGCATGATATAGAGAAACAGGCAGAGCCAGGTTGAGGTGGGACCTGTCAGCTGGAGGTGAAACTGAATCATCTACAACCACCATGACTGAAGCCTAAAGAGGGCCAAGAGTATGTGGGCACTGGAAGTATCTGCTACCAGTGCCCTTGGGTAAAGTTGCATAGTTTTAGTTCAGAAGAAGCTGATTTTATGGTTATTGGTGGAATAGTTTATAGCTTAGATACAAATGCACCGTGGATTCAGATATTTTTTACCATGAATTTAGCTCTGTCTTCCTTTTATAAAACTAGAAGGTTGACGACATGCTTCCCACTGGCAAGGATGCTGAAAAGCCAATGCTCATTAACCATTAAATTTCCCTTATTCTCAGCACACATTTCACTTCAAAGAATTTGCTGACCTTTCTGTGATAAATGTAATTCACTCTGAAATCCAAGGGTCAAATGAAAAAGGAAAATCTGACATTTGGAGTCACTATCCATTAGGTTCAATAAAGCCAGAGATCACCGTAAAAGGCAGCATAGATATCCCCAGATTGATGGTGTTTTGACTCATGGTGCCTGTTCGGGAACTTCCCCCCACCAACTAATTTGCAGTTTGTGAATTTTTGGACTTTTCTTCTCTTAATATCCACATCAGACAGAACTAGAACCTGGGCATGTCGACATAGTATTTAGCCATTAATTTTTTCTAAAATTTTCCTCTTTGTTAGTTCTACCAGGACTTAGGGGAAAGAGTTGGATTCTAGGCAAGCCTGTCATTAATTCTCTAAATGACTTTGATTTAGTCCCTTAATTTTTTGCCTAAGTTATTTACTGTTAAAATGGAAATTCTTACAACAATTAGGTTTTGATCAGCTGCTACTTCTAAGGCACTGAGCTATGTCCTGAGGCCTTAGCTGTGAGACACACAGATAAGAGCTTACAGTCTAATCTAGGAGCTAAACAAAAAATGATTTGATTTCAGATGGGTCTGAATATAAGCTGTGATTGCATATGGGTACAATGTCTGAGACATACGTTGAAAACCTGTGTTAAAGCAATGATTCTTCTGTATACAAACCGAATGAGCTGAGAAAGATACATCATCTTGTCTAGAAAAGGGAAAACAAGACATTAATTCCACAACTATTTATTGAAGGTGAACACCGTGTCTGAAATTCTTCTAGATGATGGGTATATATTACTGAATAGAGGGAACATCACGGCTCCATCCCTAGACTTGCACCTTATTATTTATCTCGGTGGGTTTTTTTGAGAGCCATTTACAAAAATATATGTGAAAGTCTATTTAAAATTATAAATAAATGTTTTAGTTTTTTATTTGCATTTTAAAAATAAATAAATAAGTAAATAGATAAATAAATAAAATTATAAATAAATGTAATAATCAAATGACTATTCGGGATATTGGACCATGTTCCCCAGAGATTCATGACCTCTGTTCATTATGTCATGTATATACTCTTATTAAATTTTGGCCTCTGTACCCATATGTGATAACATAGCTTATTTACATATCATGAAAGAGAAATCAGTGTTAACCTATCCTTCTCGAGGGCACAACAGTGATGTTTTCTGCCCATTTTAGTGACCCTGAGCATTATCAGTTCAGATGGATCTTCTGAACCTTTAGGGGAAGACAGTGAGCTACAAGGAGGTTCAGTGAGTGCGAAGTGTGTGCTTTTTTTTTATTTGAGACTTTTAAAATAATCTGTTCTGCCTCACATTAGTGGATTTTTTTTAAGTTGGTGATTATAAAACAAAGCTCAGACGGGATAGGAAAAGGAGTTCACAGTGCCTATAGCAGTGATTCAGAACTAGAAGGGGTAAACACGGCCCCTCCAGGCTCCCTGTAGACATCAGTGGATGAGGATGGGGCTCATCTGCCACAAACCTGAACACGGTTGCGTAATCCCCAGCCAAGTGTCTTGGCAGCCACCCCTCATTCAGTGAAGGTGAAATGTACATGCCTTGAAATGTAGTTTTTATCCTTGCTCTGGCTCAAGACTCTAATTTTGCAATTGAGGAGAGGTGAATTGTCTGTGATTACATATCAGTTGATGACAAAGGAAGTGTGTGAATGTAAATCGAGTGTCTTTTTTTTAACCTGTTTTCTACTTTTATATCTCTCACCAGAACACCTGATCCTTCGCCACAACGCACAACAGCTTATATTTTAAATAAGTAGACATAAGTGCATACGTTCACATGTATACATATATATACATACACATAGAGAAAGATCTAGGTAGAGATGCAGGTATCGAATGGCCCAAATCACAGCAGTCTAGACGTTGCCTTTTCAGCTTTTTCCTCTCTCCTACATACAACATTAGTAACATAAAATCATCGATCATATTCTTTATAATCAATGAATAACAGAAAACTCCATCTGAGGCACAGAAATTCAGATGCTTTCCACAAGCTTTCTGATTCATAATAGAAACTGATGCCATTGGTGCCCTGCCTATAAACCCTTACATTTTTGTGATGCTGGCCCAACATCCAGCTGCCAGCACCATGATTCTCCACCTACAGTCATTCCCTGCGGCAGAGCCTCCCTCTGTCCTTGTGAGAGGGGAGGAAGTGCTGGGAAACTGACGCCCCTTGGTGAGGCGTCCTTAACTGATCCCCCAACTGCAGTGGGTGGTCCAGTACCCCGGCTCCACTGTGCTTTGAATGGGAGGGCTCCGAGGTGTGTGTCCTACACTAGCTCTCACACTCCGCAGCCGAATCAAGCTCTGTTGACGAGTATGGTGATTCCTTCCTTGTTAATACACCTTTCCTTGGCTCCTCCCCTTCCTTGACTCAATTCCCCGTCCTCCTACAGGTGTTTCCTAAGGTCACTTCCCAAGTATACTCTTGACATTCAAATCTTTGTCTCAGGGGTCTGTCCTTACAGGCTCCAAGCCAAGAGAAAAATATATCTACACAGCCAATTTACTAAATGTCTACCAAGTTAACTCCCGTTCTGAGGTTGAGCTCTGGCGGTAAATAAAGCAGAATAAAACCCTTGCCTCCAATGTGCTAGATTGGACTTATGGTCTCCCCAACATAGTCCTCTGCACTGAGGAAAGGGTCAGGAGAAGGCGGAGATTTAGCCCTGCTAAAAATTAAGGGAGAATCAAAGCATGATGGGTAATGAGACCTTATATTTGCATATCAGCATAAAGTGTGCAAAAAATTTCATGTATTACATCTCAAAACAAACAATCCAAAAACCTGAAGACGCAGGTCGGGTGACTATTGCTCTTACCATTTCACAGATGAGGACAGTGAGCCTCAAAGATGTGACTGAGCAAGTCAGCATGAAGGCCAGGATTCAAGTTTGCTGCGATATCTCTCTGGACTTACAGTTCACGTCATTGTAACCTCTGTGAAAAGAACGCAAGGCCATGCTGCATAAAAAATGATCACTTCCAGTAATCCTGGCCTGCTGCTGAATTACTGTTTTTTTCACCTTCTTTTGAAACATGCAGATTAGGTCACTGATGGGAAGAGCTGCTTCCATGGCCCATTGATTTGCTTTCATTGGACATTTCTTTTCCTGGCAGAAGAGTCCGTCGATGATATTAGGTAGATGCAACTTATCATGCATTACAGAAGTTTATAACTCTGGAGAAGTGAATGAAAAAGAGGGAAAAAATAGCTATAGCCTAAAATAAGAATCCCAGATGTTAGTGTGTTTGTATGTGGGGGGGAGGTTACCGTGGAGATCAAAGGCTCACAACACAGTTTGCATGATATAGTGGAACAAGCCCTAGACTGAATAGACCCCAGTGCATTTTTTGACCACCCCAGTACCTCCATCCTGACAACTGTGTCTACTGATGGGCCAACCCAGGCACCTGTATGCCACCCAGGTTTACATCAGCTCATGGGGAGTTTAACTTGGATCATAAATTACCAGGAACTCAACCTCACCATCTGGTACTAAATGGAGCTAAATATTTTTGGCAATATCCCTTGAATCCATTATTGCAAAGATTATGAAAACAACAAGATGGACCACTACCACATCCTTAGTGCAAGACACTGAGCCATGCACCTACATTTATTTTATCAGTTCTCAAAGTTACATGCTGAGGTGTATACGTCTATCTTTGCCTTACAGACACAACCTAAGGGAGGAGTTTGGACTAAAAACACCTGCCATGCTTTTCTTTGCCAATAGTTCCAGTTTTGCCTTTTCTTTATCACCTTATTGACCTGGTTGTTGAAGGTGAGTTTCCTCTTCCCTGAGCAATTCTTTATTACCTTGTTAGTTTTTCTCCTCTAAGTTTCTCACCTCTGCATTTGTGCTGAGACCTTACCCCAGTGTTGGCCCACTTGACAGAGGCATTGATACACATAACTGGTTTAGCTTCCCAAACATCAAATTCCTTAATGCAATTCTGCACTCTCTTCTCTATGTTTAGTGACTAGCTCATGGTATAGCTCTGTCCTGATATGGCATGCTAATTTTAGGAGACACAAGTTCTGGCTTTGCTCTTTCACTAATACATGTGAATCACAGAGCATGTTGGGTCTGTTCCTGCATCTTGGGATAGAGGGGTACCTAGGGTGATTTCCTTTCAACAGTAAAGTGCAGATGCACATAACGATATATTGAGCTCTTGCCATGGAGCATACCGTGCTAAACACATCTAAGTAGAACTCAACAAAAGAACAAAGTATTGCAAATGGAAGAATCTGAGGAGCATTTGACTAAAGTTTTTAGGACTGAGGGTTCAATAGGTGGAGAAGATAGACCCGTAGCGCAGCCTGAGAAAACATGATGAAAAACAGAAGGAAAGAGCTCAGATGGCAGGTGTAGAAATGTTGCAGAAGCTACTTTGTTGCTCAAGAATGGATTGAAATACAGATGGGAAAACCTGGGAGTCACTGAAACTTAACAATTCACCCCAGGAACTCATAATCAGTTGATTTCAAGGGCATAAGTAAACAGTCCAACCAGCTATTGACTAGTTCATCTTTATGAGAGGATTGACCACAATAGCTCTTGGAGTACCTGTTAAGATACCCCCTGAAAAGATTACAAAGAGTCTCAGAAATTATGCCAATACTGCCAATGGATACAACAAGGATAGACAGAAATGAATGATGGGAAGGAGGCATTGAGAAGTTGCTGTGGCACCCTGAGTTGGCGACAGGACTCATCATCTATTGAGTTATCAAAATTAGATTCTATCTTCCTAAATAACTACTCACCCAGACAATTTTCTGTTCACGACTTCTGAGTACAAAACAAGTAGGGAAAACCCATCAATAAATCAAGGAATTCTAAAGACTACTTTGTATGACCCAGCTTTTCCTCTTTTAGCAACCAAAGTAAGTGATCCTACGATAGCTGTGCTAAATCCCCTACATCTCATACCATTTTGCAGCAGGGAGGCTTAGTTTCCTTTGGGTTGGGAATGTTTTGAGAATCTAACAAAGGCCTTTAAGGCTGCATGGAGACAGAAACCAGACAAAAAAGTTACTTAATTAAATACACACCATACATATCACGTGATCTCAAAACTTTATATACTCCCAAAGCATGTATGTCCATATGGAATATTCAATTCTCTTGGAATTTATAAACTCTGGTTAAGAATTCCTATTTTATACTTTACAAAATGAGTTCAAAAAATTCATATAAAATTAACATCTCAGTTGTAGTGATGAAGAAACTGAGGTATGAAGTGAACTTCCCTCAATCACACAGCTCGTGTGTAGAGAAGCCAAATGTGGTTCCAGAGCTTTTGGTCATGTTACCTAACACTGTGTTATTATCTCAATCATCTGTGCCATTCCTTTGATAGGTTCTGGAAGGTGGGAATAAGTGGGATGTAGTACAGAGCACACTTTACATCTAAATGTAGAGAAGCAAGGGTGAACGAGATGAAGAGACATCTCTGTAAGCTGCCTCTTCTAAAAATGGCAGGATGAGCTTTTGGGAGTGTAAATTGGGCACACGCAGAGAGCCAACAAGAGCACTGCATCGTGTGGAAGCTCACGTCCTGGTGCTCTTCAAGTATTCGTCTGCTTCCCCGTGTGGAGACATCAATTAACCATAAGTCAGTTTCCCAAACCCATTACGCTTCTCCTCCTTTGGCTACAACTAGGTCTCTCTCATTCAGGAGACAATCAATGAAAGATAGATTTGCCAGGCTTAACTGAACCTTCCATATTCAAGACTGCCTCCTCTATTTGATAAAAAAAGAGATGTTTAAAGTGGCTCTTGTCACCTGAATGTCAGAATCTCTTCACTGGGCTTGCATCATTGTCCAGACCATTAGTTTCTTGCCTGGACCACATATCTGCCTCCAAAACTCATGTCCTCAACCAGGCCTTGAGAATCCTAACAACCCAGAGCATATCTTATTCATCGTCATGTCCCTAAATTCTAACATTTCATTGTTTATTTCACACATTTTTTTTAAGATTTTATTTATTTATTTGACACAGAGAGAGACGTCAGATCACAAGTAGGCAGAGAGACAGGCAGAGAGAGGAGGAAGCAGGCTCCCCGCTGAGCAGAGAGCTCGGTGTGGGCCTCGATCCCAGGACCCTGAGATCATGACCTGAGCCGAAGGCAGAGGCTTTAACCCACTGAGCCACCCAGGCGCACATTTTTAAACAGGGACCTTCTGCAAGTCCCTGTGGATGTGATGGGGAGATGATGGGAAGCAAACATTAGCATGATGTTCATGGCCCTCGAATGGTCCTGTCCTGGCTTCCCAACTCTGCACATTTATGCCACAACTACAAGGCATCACCTAGTGTCTCTTACTGCACTTACTTTTGTTGACTCTGTGGTTTCTTAACTCTGCTCTGCCCTGTAATGTCTTTCTTACCTCTGTCCCTGGGTGTGTACTAATTACCCTAACCTAACTAACCTAACTACCTTGCTTTCAGACCACAAAATGATTGGGGGGCCCCTCCGTTCTCCCACCACAGTTTACATCTTGCGTACTCTTCTCACTTACCTGTCTTGTCACGTGTCTGCTGAGTATCTCTGTGAACCTTCCCTGCTTCTGCTCAGTGAGCCCCCGGTTGACAGTGACCTTATCTTACTTACTTTTCTAGCCCAACCCGAACCTAGTATAATATGTTATACCTTGTGTGCATTCAATCAACTTTTGTTCCGTGTAGAACTGAATTGAAAAACAAAATGTGACAGAGAAAATGTCCTGCAGCCTGAAACCTCCACAAGTATCCTAAATGGCCTGAAAAATTTAATGAGTAGAGTGATATAGGTTTCTCCTAGGACCTCCTTCCATGTCTATTCTTGTGAAGCAAAATGCTCACTTATCTACTTTTACAGGAAATGGATTCTGCCTAGAGAAAGAGAATAATTCTGGAGCCCATCGTCCGCAAATTAAAACCCAGCGTGGGGTTCAAGGACAAACATGGAATCCTGCCAACAGTGGTGCATTTGTGGGAAGGTTGCATGTCTCTTCAGATAGGAAAGATTTGTATCAAACCAGCCAAAATGTATGTTGGTAGGTGAAGGAGATGAAAACCGATGCTTCTGTAATTGTTAATAAGTATATGTTTTAGATACATTAAGTTAAGCAAAATGTCTTGGGTCCGTTCTACATTTTGTAAGAGAACATAAATTATTTCTTTTTGCATTTATTTAATGGGTATCCTTTAGAAATCTAGCCCATTTCAGGTGATGTACTAAGGTAAGAGACGGAATAAAGAATGTGAGTTTAGGAGGCAAGGATCTGAGTCCTGACATCAGTACTTCTTGGTATCTGGACCTTGGTATTTTACTTGACCTATCAGAGCCTTTGTTTCCATGTCTATAAAGTTAGTGTAATAATGATTCTCACTCTCACTTCCTTTGCAAAGACTGGACCCTGCATTTAGGTTTTGGAAATTTTTGATATTATAATAACCATTTCTTTTCCTCTTGGGTTTTATTCTAAAGTGAGGTTTTATTTTCTCCTTTCAACAATATATATGTCTCAGTTTGAATGGTAATAATAATTTATATTAAGCGCAACAGAGAAAAGTGGTCGTAGTTAAGTGAGGCAAGACTGTCTAAGTTTAAAAATTAAAGTGTAGATAGATATTTGGATAGATATAAGCTTGTGTGTACACCTCCTAACATGCAACAAAGTGCACACATATTTTCTCTGTCCACATGTGTGGATCACATAATTGTTACAGACATTTTTTATGGAAAACAATGTTTTCCCAAATGATGTACTTTACTGTGCCTCAGTAAGGTGGGTACAATGATACTTCATTAGATTTTTGTGATAATGAATTGTATACTTACTGATAATCTTCACTTAGGAGCCGTTTCTCAGCTAAGTCATCCACCTTGAGTGGTAACCAAAAGATGCTTATTCCTGCTGAGCAAGATATTACATTGACTCATGCAGTATGCCATGTAAAGTTTGGGTTCTCTGTTTCTCGTTACATCATTTCTTGAATTGTGTGCCTCTTTCTCCAATCATAAACACCACTCTGTGATTCTGATTGGGTTGCCAGCTGTAAATATTTGGGATTCTTAGATAGGCCCAACACAAGTCAGCAGTTCCTGGCTAGTTGCATTCATGAAGCTTCATAGATCCTACTTCCATGAGGACATGCTACTGGGGACTTAGTTTCCACCAGCAGAAGCATTGGTTTCATATGCTCCAACTTGATATTTGTTGAACTGAAACCCCAGTATCATACTTAATAGCATGCTTTCCTTCATACCCAACATCCAGGTTCACAGTAACCCCAGACTGTCTCTAAATGCTATCTGAAGTCAACTTCTCTAAAAGTCATGCTCTTGTAATCCATCTCTCATCTGGAATACTTATTTCTGTTTCCACTCACACCAGAGTCTGGTCCATTGTTCACAAAGTTTCTTCCATCATACCCCTCCAATGGCTTGCCAGTTACAATAATGGTAAAGTACAAACTGCCCATCATGATCTACAAAACACTACTGCGCCTGGCCTTTCTTGGGTTCCCATCCCAAATTCCGCTGATGTCCCTCTTGTTTGCTATGTTGAGACCACTCTGATCTTCTTGACTACACCAAGCTCCATTCTATTCAGCCTTGGAGACACATGCCCTTGGACATGGTCGTCCCTCCACCTGGAATGCTCGTTCTTCTCATTGTCAAGTGTTCTGATTGTCATAGCCTTCTTTCTCTCAAAAAGGCTTCTTTGGCATCCTAATGCTTTTCTCCCCACTTACAGCCATTTTTTACCTACCAACAATACATGTCAGGATCCAAGATGATTTCTGTTTAGCATCTTCCCCCAGTGAAATGGAAGTTCCATGTGGATCGGGACTCTGTTTTTAAATGCCATATCCCCACCACTAAAAAATACTATAATACTTAGCAGGCAGTTAGAATGCAAGTAAGAAATATTTGTTAAATAACTGGAAAGGGCCACCATAAGTTTGGTAGCACCAGTTGTATGCATGTATAATATTTATGTGTAGCTGCCTCTTTTCTATTTATTTATTTATTTATTTTTACTTCCTTCAGACTGGGAGTCAGTATGCTCTTGATGTAAAAGGAGAAATTGCTTGTCCCCATGGGCTCCCAATAGTCTTGATACAGAGCTCACTACTTCTTTGTATTTTCCAGAAAAAGAAGCATACTTGTATCAAACATAATAATCACTCTGAATTTCACTGGCATTTCCATGGGGGAATGTGGAAGTAGATATCCATTGCACATCACACAGAAAGCAAATTCACAAATTCCCATTAGACATTTATGTTCTTCCTAAAATCCCTCTTGGTAATGCTAATAACAGAGTGGCTTCTTCTCTTTTTATCCATCCCTGTCTAGCTTCTATCCTCTGAGATCCAGAAATTTCCAATGAGACCTCTAAATCACCTAAGGCTTTATTATACTGATGAGTTTAATGGCACCTCAGTAGTTCCAAACTTGCAAAACCCCCAACTAAAACCAAACTAAACCAAACCAAAGCAACTGAAAGTCTTTGGGGGTACTGAGATTCACACAATAAATAATTTTATATCTCTAACTTTGTCCAATTATATATTAAACAAGATTGGATTTTTATATAGATGTATTTCCTGTCCAATTTGCTAAGTCCTCACTGGGAATAAGAGAATTGTATTCAAGCCCAGGGTCTTTTTGAACTACCAATGCAGCATGGGATTGCAGAGGAAGGGCCGGAGCCACAGTGCCAATGGTACACCCCAATTCCTTTCTATTGTGTCTGGGTAAATCATTCATCATCCACACTCTGATTCCTCATCAGAGCAAAATTGAAAATGGCAATACTCCCCATCTCAAAAAGTCGCTGGTAGCTTTAAGTCGGCATAGTCTTGTGAGAGTGCTTTTCCCCATGCCTGGTACGTAGTGTGCCTTAATAGATGTAGACTTTGATTGCACACTGTGTGTTTTTTGGTGAATTCCCTAACCACTCTGTGCCTTGTATTCTTAGTAAACTGGGTGCAATGATGCCTCAAATGTTGTAATGATAAATCAGTGCGATCAGGCATTGGAAGATGTTCCTGTTGGGGGGGTTAAAATAGTAAAAGATGGTTTGGGGAGACATTAGAGTGGGGGTGAACCTGGCTTACCTGTCCAAGGTGGTTTCGTGGTGCTCTTTCCAAAATGTAAAGTAACTAAAACATTTTACTTCTGTCACCCAAGATCCAATGACTCTGAAGTGAGAAAAAAAAAAATGCATGGAGAAGAAACTTTCCTTGATGTCAGCATCTAATTCACATCAGCCTAGTCCTAAGGTTATCCTCTGAGATATGCTGAATTCAGAGCCCCTTGCTACAGAACGGGATGTTTTCTGCAAGGCACTCAGGCTCCTCCTAGACCTGGTTCTCACTACATCATTTTCTCCTCCAGTACTTCTCTCCCTAGGCTGATGGGCAGGAAATAGACCCCAGGTAAATCGGTCGCATTAAACAGAACATCCAGATGCCGACTGAAAAGGAGATTTTAAAATTAGATTCTGCTTCAATTAATAGGCAGTGTTCTCTTCCTCAAGCCACATTCCCCTGTAAGTCAAAGTTTACATTCTGGAGACAAATGCACAAGACTCCTACCCTAAAACCCACTGGGTCCTTAGTAGGAAGGAATTGTAGACTAGGCTAGGATCTGCTGAGCCAACCCTATTTACTGACTTACTGACGTCAGGGATGTTTTCCCTTCTTTGTCTCTACCCTCATTTAGATTATCTGTCTGAGAGCCCTCAGATTTCTTCAGTCCCTATGGGATTATGCATTAGGAGTAGGAAAGCAGGGGCGGGAGGGAGATCGTCTCTAAGCTCCTCTGCACTGGCTGAAATGATCCTATTCACTGGTGCACAGGTAGTCATTTCTTTACCTTGCTTTGGTCATTAAACTCTTCCAGCTGCTTCAGTACATTTTCCCCCAGGCTCCTGTTAGGATTGCTGCTTCTCCCGTGATTAGAACACAGCCAATTGGCATTCTGGACCTATTGCTACCCTTTTCCTAATGATCTTATAATGGCTGCTGGGTTTATTTAAGCCACCTGACAGATAATGATGTCAATTATGCAAACCCCAAATAATGCCTTCTCATTTGGAACCATTTCTTGTTTAGTTCTGTTTTGTAAGAAATGGAACCAGGCAATGGCAAGATAAATGCCGATCTTAGATATTAGGTCTTAAATTTTTCATACTGGTTTGGGTTCAAGCTCCAATACAGGCATGAATTGCAATGGAAATAATAAAACTAGTTTCTTCCACAGATTGTGTGTTGAAAGAATTAAAGTAAATGAGTTAATATATTTACAGTCCTTTGGAGAGAATCTCTGAATACTAATTTTGTTAGCTATTGCCATTGTTAGTCATAACAGAGCATAACGTGCCCATGTGCAAGGGAGTGAGTTCGAGGGAGTAGGGCAGAGATGATTGTGGGTGGAGAACGGGGAGGTGATCAAAGGTGAGCTATTTGCTACTGATTTTACTTGCATTTTATTTTCTGTGGAGACAAAGGGAGTTTAATAAGGGCAGGGACAGATGACTTAGTATTTTAGGTGGTGCATCTGGAGGGCCATGGGGGACTTTCACAGAAGCACCTGAAGCTGCAGCCCAGAGCGCCTGCCCACCTGGTGATGGGGCTCACAGCCCAGAGCGCCTGCATGGGGATGGGGCTCACAGCCCAGAGCACCTTCGTGGTGATCGGGTTCACAGCCCAGAGCTCCTGCGTGGTGATGGGGTTTACAGGCCCATGAAACCTGCAGGTCTGAGCAGACGCTGACCACTCTCGTATCTTCTCTCCCTGCGTTAGTTTAGTCACCCTCACTTTGCACACCCCTAGATCTCAGGAATGCTCTAAGAGCAGGCTCACCTTCCTGAGAAACCACGACAGCCTACCACCTTCATCACCTGGGTTTTGTCACTGACTCGGTGTTCTGTCCTTCCACCATCCATTCTTCCATCTTAGCTCTTGGCAGCTTTTGTGGGTGAACCGTGTAGAAAAGGAGATAAAGGTAGGATATTCTATATGGTTGTCCTTGGAGCAATACATTTCTCTTTGTCATTCATTGTAAACTGCCTAAGGAAAGGCACGTGGCTTCTATACACCATGCCTCTAAATTGTCTGATATTTGGGTGGAATTTGGTTTTGTGCGTTCTAATCTCATCATGATGAATTCTGACTCCTGCTCATTGAACTCCCCTTAACTGTGTTTTAATTTTGCTCTGCCAGGAAGGGGTTTTTCTCCAGCAGAGGTTTGACCAGGACTCTTGCCAGCTATATTTCAACCCATTGTTCTTGGCAAGTAGTTAACAGTATTTCTCTGTGCCGGCCCGTCCGTTTTCATGCCTGCAGTGCCTTGAGTCTACTCCCGGGGTATAAGCTAAATGTTTTTCTTCTCCCTGCAGACTCCAGCCCCCTCACTCGTACATCAAAGATACCAACTACCCCTTACAGTACCCTTGCATCACTGCTGGAAATCAAAGAACTCCAAACATAGGTAATTTTTCAGTGTTTCCTACTAGTGTAATTAGAAATTTTTGGATTTCAGGGGTCAGGACTCAACCTGAATAATAAAGAGAGGAGGAAAGGAGGAAAGAGGGAGAGAGAAAGGAAGGAAAGGAGGGAGAGGGCAGTTACTGGTTTGCTTGGCTTGGAAAGTCCAGGCACTCATCTGGCTTCAATCAGGGAATTGGAGGTTAGCATGATACCATTAGACACCTGGTTCTACCTGCAGGGGCCAAGAGCCAAGAAATGTGGTCACCTCTGGAAGCTGGAAAAGGAAATTATTTCCCCTAGAGCCTCCAGAGGAACACAGCCCTTCTGATACCTTAATTTTAGCCCCAGAACCCCAATTTGGATTTCTGACCTTTAGAACTATGTGATAAGTTTAAGCTATTTTGGTCATTTGTTTATGGCAATTTGTTATAGGAGCAATAGAAAACCAGTACATCTGTGTCTCAAGCTTTTTATGCCTGTAAAGATTTTCACTGCATGCTTATGTTGATGTTTCCTGCCCTCCTGCAGAGAAGGTGAGGTGTGTGCCAGGGCGTTTAACCACATTACCATCCTTCAGTGCAGGGATGATGAAATGTTCTCTTTCTCCCCTCACTTCCATTTTTTTCTCCTGCCCACCATTTTCAAGGCTGACTCATGCACCCACCAATCCTTGGTCCTTCTCTATAAACAAACAAACAAACAAACAACTTCTTCTGCTTTAGTTGATACAAATTCAGTGTCTAAACCCCAGGATAAATGGTATAATCTCAAGAAATGCTGAGTATTCCATCTTCCCTCTTAAGAAGAACTGGATTGTCATTTACCTTCTTGTTTTCTGTAGAAAT
The DNA here is from genome assembly GCA_002007465.1 of Ailurus styani. Lineage (NCBI taxonomy): Eukaryota > Metazoa > Chordata > Mammalia > Carnivora > Ailuridae > Ailurus > Ailurus styani. The sequence continues at coordinate 1,102,528 of LNAC01000270.1, read as the reverse complement.
ATGTTTATTATTTTTCCCTTCTTCTCAGGCTTCTCTCTTTTTGTGTGTTTGTTGGTTTGGCTTCTTTGTCCATCACTTAAGAATCAGTGTGTCTCTTGGCTGGAAAAGCCCCAGTTTTCTGCATAGAACTTTCTCTTACATGATGAAATCTCTCTCTCTCTCTCTCTCTCTCTCTCTCTCTCTCTCTCTCCCCTTTTAGGTGGCTCTATGCCCCCTGTGGAGCCTGATGAGGGACTCAATCCCAGGACCCCGAGATCATGACTTGGGCCAAAATCCCAAGTCAGACACTTAACTGACTGAGCCACCTACGTGCCCCAAAGGCAACTCTCTTAGCAGTTGGGATCAGAATTTCTGAGACATACTTGACTCCTTTCTTTTCTTCTTTTTAATTCCCTGCATCTGATCCCTCAGTAAGTCCTATTGGCTTGGTCTGACTTTTGTATTTACCCATTTTTGACCCACTTCTCACAATGTCCTCTTCTACCACTCTGGTCCAAGCCAACTTTGGTCTCTTACCTGAATGATTGCATTTCCTTCCCACCTGCTTTCCCTGCATCCACACTTGCCCCCAGGGCTATCGTGAACCCAGTAGGCAAAGTAATCCTTCAGATGTGAATCTGGCTATGCTGTCCTCATCCAGAAGAAAGCCACGCCCTCATGTAGACCACATTACCCATGTAATCTGGGCCTTCTCTACGTATCAGACTTCCTCTTCCACCACTTCTCTCTTGCTTCCTCTTCTGTGTCCACACCGGCATCCCTCTTCATGCCAGAACACATGAGACACGTCCAGAGTGTCTCACACACTCTGTCTCACACATGCTTCTCATCCAGAGTGTTCCCGTTTACTACTTCTTCATCTCAGAACATTCTTCTCTCAGATGTCCATATGGTTCGCTCCCTCGCGTCTTCCACGTCTGTGCAAACGTTCTCAGTGAAGCCCACACTCATCACCACATTCCAAACTTCGCCCTCTGCCGCAGCGCTCTCTTTGTTCTAAACGTCCATGTAACTTACTCTTTTATCATGTTTACTATCAGAGTTCCCGACTGAGATGTAAGCTCTGTGAAAGCCAGGGATTTGGGCTACTTCCTTTTTTTTTTAAAGATTTTATTTGTTTATTTAAGAGAGAGCATGAGCAGGGGAGGGGCAGAGGAACAAGCAGACTCCCCACTGAGCAGGGAGCCCGACATGGGGCCTGACCCCAGGACCCTGAGATCATGACCTGAGCTGAAGGCAGAGGCTTAACTGACTGAGCCCCTCAGGGCCCCCATTTCTGTCTCCTTTCTATTGATAGCTATTTCCCCAATATCTAGAACAGCGCCTGTCTTAGAGTAAATGCTAAAAATAAATAAATTTTCCCATTTTATTTATTTTTCTGGGGCAACATCCTATAACTTTATGATTTCAGTTCCCATCTATGTGCCGAGTGTAGCCTAGATAGAGGACTGACACCTCCACCACGCAGTTGCCCGAATCAGAAATTAAGAGTTGCCATGGATTTCCTTCAGCCCTTAAATGCTCATTGTGTCCCCCCTTTGCCCCACGCAGTGCTGTAAACCAGGGAAACCTTTGCAACGGAAAAGAAACCATCCTTGCCCTCGTGAGTGAGTACTCAGATAACTAATCAGAAAAGAGAGTAACCTCAGTGGAGAAGGCATTTGCTTTACATTCTTCTAGTTCTCCATGAGGGAACGGAAATTTTTGTGCCCAAAGATTAAAGGAAAGGAGTAATAATGACAGGAATAACAACATTACAGCCCATATTAGCAAACTCTTACATTGCACCTACTGCATGTCAGTCCTTACATACATTACACTTAGTACATATCCCAGCCCCCTGAATCCTCAGGACAACCATAGGAGGGGGTAGCATTACTGTCCCCATTTTACCAGTGTCGAAGCTGAAGGACAAAGAGGTTACAAGCTTGTTCAAAGACGCAGGGAAAGTAAGCAACTGAATTGGATTTGAATCCTGTCTGGTCCCAGTGTCCAAGTCTTAACCACTGTAAGAACAATTCACTCTCTTCCTCCACTTGGTGAATAGGAAAATGGAATCAGGCATTTGAGGCTGAGAACGTTCTGAGTTTGCTTTTTTTCTTACCTGTTCCATCATGAAGTCTCGAAAGTCTCCCCCTACCCTCCCACCCCCCTGCTTGCTACTGGCTTCTGGGAGATTCCTGCTTTTCTTCTCTTCCTTTAGTTCTTTGGGAAACCACTGCTTTCTGCAGTGACTAATTTTAATTTTTGTTCTGTCTGCTTTCCAACTCTTATGTCAGCAAACAGCCCCTGTACTTGATCTCTCCATTTGAAATACTTGGTAGGGTCTTATTTTCCTGCCTGGACTCTGATCCAGCTTCATGATGTAGTGTCTCTGATTCTCATGAGAACTACCCTCAATACATGATTATTCTCACTTTATACTTTAGAAAACCAAAGTTCAGATAAAGTAATCCATCTTTTGTTCAAGGTCATAGATAGTCATCTGGGACTATTTCCTTTTTTAAGATTTTATTTACTTGAAGGAGAGAGAGGAAGAGTGTATAAGCACAAGCAACGGGAGCAACAGGCAGAGGGGGAAGCGGCCTCCCCATGAGCAAGGAGCCTGGTGTGGGGCTCGATCCCAGGATCCTGGAATCATGACCTGAGCGGAAGGCAGAGGCTCCACCATCCGAGCCGCCCAGGTGTCCCCAAGACTGACTGTTTTCAATATCTACACTAACTTCACGGGATGATGGTTGGCATTTGCATATTAAAAATTCAAGGACGTACTAACTCTAACCTGGACATCTCACTTCAATTGTCCCCTTCAAAGCTCTATTGTAATCTTCAAAGTGTTTCAACATTCCACATCATTTTCTTTTAAATTTTACCCGTGGTAGGATACCTTCAATCTGTCAATCTCAGAAGGAATATGGGTGCTTAAGAAAAAGTTGATAGAGTTAGATCTTGAATAAAATGATGTTATTATACTTGAAAACATCATTGGAATTAAACGTGATATAACTGCAAAATGACAAAAACACATTTCCTGTGAGATGCTTGAATTGGTTCTGAATTCATTTACTGAGCTCCTGTTAAGCAGTTAAATCTGAGGTGGAAACACTGAATTGCGGAGTCAGTTCCTAAAGAGAGAAGAGCCCTTGGGGTTTGAGTGGATTTTTTTTTTTTTTGTCAGAAAGTAATTTGAAGGAAGCAAAATTAACGTTAATGTGTGCTTGTTAAATACTAGCATCACTCTGTGTGTATGACAGACCTGTGTCACGGGGAGACAGATAAGAATAAGAAGGTGCATGAACTTGTTTTGGGTTCCAGGCACAAGTTCCTGGGATGCCACTGTGGAAAATGTTGGAAACAAGCAAATACACAATTAAGTTGTCCAGCAGAGAATCATCTCATTCTCCCTGTCAATCCTCGGCCGTCATGCCTCACTCCCACAATCTTACTTTATTAAAATGTCATTCTTTACCCACTCTTCAGGAATTGTGTACTACAATTAATCTTTCTTAGGGATGTAAATTAAAAGGCAAGCAGAAACGGTGTTTGGCTTGGTTTCCTAAGCAAGAAGTTGTAGCTTTCACAGTCGTGATGCCCCGGGAATGTTTGGGTGCCCACCCACCTTCTTTTTTCAAAAGCTTCAGGAACCCAGTGTCTATTTCAGTGTTGTTGAAAATTATGTGTCTTTATTCGACACCACCAAGGTGCAGCTTGTGCGGGGAAGAGAAGCCAACCAGCAGATGAGCAAGGACCTGAGGAACAAGCAGAGGAGCTTGCTCCTTGGGAAGTGCTTTACCACAGCAAAGTCGGGGACACGGAAACAGAAACTGCAGAGAGAATAAGAAAAAGAGACAAAAGGGACATGGTTGATGTCTTGGGTGTGTTTCTCCACCATGGGAAACAGGCAAAGGAGGTTTCCCATATCCAGAGAGACGGAGCTGGGGAAAGTGGAGGCTCGGTGGCAGAAAGGTCAGATGGGAAGGCAATGTGCTGTGGGGATGGCTCATTTTCTGACTTTAGAGTGGGAAGTTGGGCTATTTGTGGGAAGGTGTTGATGGAAGAAGAGAGCTTTTAAAGTGTGTTCTGGAAGATGTACTAAGGAGACCTAGCCTAGGGTCTCACAATTGAGACACTCAGTATGGACCCAAGTCCAAAAAGTAGGGAGCAGATTGGGCTGTCCCATTCTTTATCATCCCACCAGCCATTTTGCCCCGGGACAGACTGCGTTTTACCTAGGTGTGTCTCCCTACCTATGTGTGCTTCTCTCAGGCCTGATGCAAGGGCAGCTGCCCCACTTGTCATGGACTCTACCACTTATGACTGGCCCATACTCAAGCCATACTGATTTTTATTCTAGGTATCTCTGTTGTTTTTCTGGGATCGTCTAATAACTCACAAAAGAGGTATTAAAAAGTAATTGAATCATTCCAGTTATGTGCCCCCGACCCTGTGTGATGCTGTGAAATAATAAGAATATATATTTTAGTCTTCCTTTCGCATTTCTGAAGAAGCTCTGAGTGACATAGTCTTCCTTTCGCATTTCTGAAGTAGCTCTGAGTGACATAGTCTTCCTTTCGCATTTCTGAAGAAGCTCTGAGTGACATAAAGTGAAAGCCTATTTTTGTTCTTCCTGATAAGACCCTTTCAACCATACCTGAGTTTATGTTAATGAGGGGACTTTTGGAAAAGCTCTAAGGATGAGGGGTTGGTTGCCAGGGGAACCAACCACTTGATTAGAGGTGATGAGAAGGTTGGAAATTTCCATCCTATTCCCCACTCAGGGAAGGGGCAGAGTAGGGTTGATCTAATCTCCAATGACTAATGATTTCATCAGTCATGCCTAGGTAATGAACCCTCCATAAGAACCCTTACCAATGGGGTTTGGAGAGTTTTTGAGTTGATGAACACCTTGAGATTCTGGCAAAGGGATGTAGCTAGAGAAAGCACAGAAGCTCTGCAGCCCTTTTCTACATACCTTGCTCTGGGCTGTTGGCAGTTCCTGAGTTGTGGCCTTTGTAATAAGTCAGTAGCATCGAGTAAAATTTTTCCCTGGGGGTTGTGAGCCATTCTCCAAATTATCAAGCCAGAGGAACGGTTAGGAGCCCATCCGTCAGAAATGCAGGTGACACCCTTAGACGTGACTGGTGTCTGAAGTCAGGGCCACCTTGTCTGATGGGACTGAGACCCTGATTTCTGGGCTTTGTTCTAACTACTGGAAGTTCATGTCAGAATTGTTTCATGTGAGGAAAAACAGCCTACACATTTGGTGTGAGTAGAGAAAAACTGGTGTTTCACTTTGCTGGGTCAGGCCTCCCTGCCCAGGAAGTCAGAATGAGTGGACTGCAACTTCACTTTGGTCCATCTCAGAAGCACAGCAGATCTCTGACCATCAAGCTCAGCAGAAGAGCACATGGGCATGGCCAGGCACCTAGCGATTTTGACAGCTGCAATAGCTCTGCTGTGCTAATGGGCTTCTCTTAATGCAGAGAGATCAGCTTTGCAGTTTGCTCCGCAGCCCTGGGCCAGCTTCGCAGAGGCCGTATTGCTCCCACTCAGGCCATGCACACTGCCAGTTGGAGCAAGGGTGTGTAGTAAGTACATCTGTGTGGATAGCCCATCCAGGGCTCCCCGCACTCCAATTATTGACTGAGGCTGCTCCCTGAGCCTGGATAACTGCCCATAGAAGACATCAATGCTGATAATTAGAACTGGCCAAGAGGCAAATGTGGCCTCTGAGAGTGACCATATTGGTCTTGATACCTATTTAAGAAAAATTCAACTCTGTCTCCATTGCTGTGGCACAACTTTTCTGTCTGAGTTTAGAGTAAGTGCTCTTATGGCTCCTGTTTTCCCATTTCCTCACTCATGGCTCCACCATACTGCATCGCTCAGAGATGTCCTGTCTCTGGCACTTTATTCCCTGGAGAAGAGCCTTGCCTCTTTACATCCATGTTTCCCAGAATTAGTTCTCCCGTCAGTAGGGAGCCAAGACTGTGGGCTTTGGACTCAGACAGAAGTGGGCTTGGATCGCAGCTCTGCCACTTACGAGTTGCGTGAGGCCAGGAGAGTCACTTCGCCCCCCTGGGCCTCAATATCATCTGTGAATTGGGGTAAGGTAGTCTTCCTAAATCATAGAGTGTCATGATTAATTGAGTTAATGCAGATAAAGTGCTGTTAGTCTTACTCACCGGAAGTCACTTACTACCTTAGGAGTAAGAGCCGTGGGAGGGGCAGTCTCTCCAGGGTCAGCAAGGCCCAGGTGTCAAAGCATCAGAAATACAGAAAAGAGGAAAGCATGATGAAGATAAGTTTTTCCTCAGATGTATCCCCAAATAAAAGAGGGGAATCCAGGAAATCAGCCATCTCTGTGGACCCACACCCTAGCATCTAAGAACCTTAGGACAGGTTTCTCTCTCGTCTAAAGTTCATATCCCTCATTTTGAGACCCCTCTCTACATCATTGCTCTGCTTATGATGACGCTGGCAGTAGGGTTCATATTCACAAGGATGGAGTCAATTGCCGGTTTCAAATACATTTTTTTCAAGGTAAGGACCCTATTCTTCTGTCCCTGGACTCCAAACTTGTCCTCAGGGATTTAGATTTGTGCCTCTCCAAGTGAGCTCTTAAAAATGCAAACTTCGTCACGTTATTCCCCTGCTTAAAATGACCTCATATGGATTTTAAGGAAAAGGCCAACACTTCTAACTTGGTCTACACAGCAGGCTGGACCAAAGTCCTGCCTACCTCACCAACATCGACCGGCACTGGTCCTCTTCTGATCATTGCCTTCCCCAGGCTGCACTGGCGTTCCTCTCCTTCGGTCTGTGGGCCATGCTGTCTCTACCCGAATAACCTTCTATGTACTGTTTCCATCACTTGAAGATCAGTTCTCACCACCCACCTCTGCATAGTCACATGGCAGATTTTCAGATACCTTTCAAGACTCAGTAATTCTTCAAGGGAATCTTTTTGCTTACCGTGGACCAGGTCAGAACCTTACAATTCACTTCTATGGCATCCCACATTTCTGCTTTATCATAGTTTAATTAAATTGTGAAATTTAGAAACATTTGTTAAAGATTTTTACTTATTTTTTTTACTTTATTTTTTCAGTGATCCAAGATTCATTGTTTATGTACCACATCCAGTGCTCCATGCAATACGTGCCCTCCTTAATACCCACCACCAGGCTCCCCCCTCCCCTCCATAACCCTCAGTTTCTTTCTCAGAGTCCACAGTCTCTCATGGTTCATATCTATTTATTCATTTGAGAGAGAGAAAGAGAAAGAACAGGAGCATAGGGAGGAGCAGAGAAGGAAGTAGAGGGAGAGAGAGAGAATCTCAAACAGACTCCTCCCTGAGTATGGAGCCCAACTCCGGCTTGATCCCATAGCCCCAAGATCAGGACACTAGCCGAAACCAAGAGTCGGATGAGTAACTGACTAACCCACACAGGTGCCCCCAAATTTTTAGAATTCTTTTAAATGTCTGCTGGCTTGTAAATTGTATGAATCCAGGGTCTATGTCTGTCTTATTTAATTTACAATCACCGATGTGCAATGCCTGGCCCTTGTTTGGAAAATACCATGGTTATTTATCTCAAATCCAATTTTAGAATTTTATAGGATTATTGTTAAAATTAATTCCTTCTTCTCTTTGACTTGGTAATACTTGTCTTGAATATGTCTCAAGGACTTGAAGGTTTTCTTCATTTATAAAATAGTGATATTCAAAATTTGTACCTCATAAGATTATTAAAATAATTTAGTAAAAGCATGCATGTGAAAACATTCCATAAATGGCAATGCATTATACAAATGCAATGGGTATTAATACAAAGAGTTAATTGATTCATTTTTTAAATGCAGTCTTACTTCAAGTATGCAACTCTGATTTATATAAATTTTTCATTTCAATGTGATATTTCAAGAAAATTAACAGCTGATAAAAGAAAAATGAACTGTGAACTTTGAGCTCATGACATGGGGGAAAAAATCTGTTTATGGAGAAAAGAGATGATGTCCATGCTCTCCCATGCCCTTCTAAGTGAGAGGACCTGATTAGCAGAATGTCTGATCAACAGTAGTCATCAGGAGCAAGGTTTTATAGGTATACATCTGGGACATTAGGTATCTGAATAAGATAGCACAGAACACCAAAGCCCAGAGGAATAACCTGATTTAAAGTACTGTATGGTGAATAACATAACATATTAAAAAAAAAAAAAAGAACACCTAGGTTTAACTACTTGAAGAATCTCATATCTATGCCATGCCCAAAACAGTAAGAAAAGAAGACTGCATGGTTCATTTTAGGCAAACTAATTATCTTTGATGCTACACCGTGTTTTCTTCTAAAGCATACAGTGAGGGGTAGCTTCTACTTGGGTTTTGCTGTTCCCACCATGGCAGATGGGGAGAAAACAATGATAGAACCACGTAATGACCATGTGTTTCGTTTGGTCTCAATGGATGATACATGTGTATAAGTGATATGTACCACTTCTAGGAAGAAATTTTAAAAGTCATCATTTAGGTTGGCTACAGCCCTTCTACAGAAGCCACAAATACCTTTAACATTAGTGACCACAAATAATAAATGACAAAGTCAATTTAAGTTGACACCCAATTGGATATGGAACAGGTAGGAGGGAGATAATATAGGAAAGATTGCTTGGATATCTTGAGTTTTTTTGTTTGTTTTATTTTTCCTAACCATATTTAAAGCCAGGTGGTGCATAATGAGAATGTAGCATCTTAAAAGCAAAGAACTTGATGGGAACATCTTAGTGAGGGAAGCCACCATCACAGGAAGCTCATCTGAGGGTACATGATACACCTGCCACTGGCACAACTCATTGCTTGGCCTCTTCTCTGTCATCTCTCAGACTAACTCCAGGAATCCTTCCCCAGCCTCCTCTGGAAGTCTTACCTGATGTACCCAAATGCAGGATATGGACCCCCATTCATTGCTTCTGTAGCAGGCCTTGGTCCTTCTCCAGAGCACATGTCAGACAACTACTTCCCGAACAAATTTGGAACTAGATTATCCATTCTCAATGGGGCGATGTCACATAGTGGTGAAAATTAGTTCTCTGGGCTAAAAAAGATCTTAGATCTTAAAATGGTTTCTGGCCCTGCACAGGGCCATAGTCATAAGCATGGTGGTAAAATTGGAGGGGAGAATATATTTATAAATATATACTACTTATCATGTTTATTAATTTATTAATTTAATATTTGTATGTTATTTATTTTTATTTTATTATATCTGTATATTGTATATTTATATGTAATATATAATAATTTGTATAATATATATTTATATACTTATACATAATATATAATAATATATTTATATATTAAATAATATACATTTTTATATGCTTTATATAAAATATATATTGATATATGTTAATAATATAAAATATATATTTTCTATATATATAAGGCCTTCTTAAAGCAGTGATACTAAGAGGCTGAGAAACAGTGTACTAGACTCAATTCTTTTAGGCTATGTCAGTAAGAACTCATGTGCTTGCTTTTAGGGTGCATGCATTAGGGAGGTCATAACTTTGAATAAGGGAAGGAATTATGAATCAAGCCCTGGCTGTTGATCTTTGAATAAAGCAAGACTGATTGAAGGCCATCGTCAAGGGACTTGATCCCCCTACTGACCTCAGGACCCCACCTATCTCCGCCATGTTGGTTCTTGAGGGCATGTTCCACCGAACCAGGAGGAGGCAATGCTGTGGACTCACCTGGGGGAAGGGTGGAAGCAGAAACATGCATCCAGGCAGCAGCTGATACAGTTTGGGGTGATTTTCTCATTTTAATCACTTAAGAAGGAGAAATGCAGCTCAATTGTTATTCATTCCTCTAATCTCTTTCCATCTTGACCTTTCTACACCAACTGCTTCTCTTCCAATTGCCTTGGAAGTGGAGGCAAAAAAATGCAGAACTTTATGAGTTGGTAATAAACTTTGATACATGTAAAATCAATTTTTGTTCGCATAATTTGAAAGGGCAGTTCATCGTTTGTAATTAAAAACCATCGTGAGTTTTGAAGCCCCAGGTGTTCTCACCTAGAGGAAAATATTAAACTTTAATGAAGGTCTTTTTCTTGAATAGTTGAAAATTTCTTGATGATAATGCCACGATGGGGAAAAATACCTTTGCAGAGGTGGTGTTTAATCAGTGTATGGGAAACATTGCTGCAGAAGGGAAACTGACTTTTCTTCTAGCATGACCACTGTGACCAGCTCCATGGGTCCAGCACCTCCTTCACTCCTATGATGCAGGTCTCCCCTATGGCGAAGAGTTTCAGTAGAGGTAGCCAAGTGCATTCAGTTAGCAAATAGTGAGGCCTATTTGTGGGCAAGGCATTGTGCTGGGCTCGCTGGGAAAGCTTTGGTCAAGTATTAAGCTATGTCAATAGTGGGACACAACAAACATAGTCTCTACCCTTCTTGCATTGTATTTTCTATCATTTTCCCTCGAAACGTCTCCATAGATTTCTATCTTTCACTAATCAAAACATATTTATAAATTAAGCTCACTTTTGATCCTTACTTTAATGTTTTACTTGTAAAACTAACATAAGGACATTACGAGCATTTGAAAAAAAAATAGGAGAAATACATGCACGAATGAAAAAAATCCACACTAATGAAAAAAAATCACACTGAGCCTCACACTAATTAAAAGGAACAGTGCCACTACTGATACCCAAAGAAATAAAAAAACTAGCTCCAGATCTGAATTTTCTTTTTCAGCCCATTCTATATGCATATTTCATGTGCATATTTTAATATCTACAGTAATTGAAAAAAATTATGTTTTGGTTTCTTTTCCAATCCATTCTCTATGTATACTTTGCATACTTAGAGACAAAATGTACATGCAATTTTATTTACTTTTCAATTTTAAACATTATAACAGAATTATTTCCATTATTTCTATAGACTGTTTCTAATTAACATTTGCAACACAACATAGCAGAGAAATCAATTTCACTAGTGCCCTCTTGGTCCTTTATGTTGCTCTTAGGTTTTCGATACCATGGATAGTGCTCTAGAGAAGGTAAATATTCCCCATGTAAATAGTCATTCCTTTTATATTATTTTCTTTACATAAATCCTCAGAAATAAGACTACTAGAACAAACATTAGCACGGTTTTTCAAATAAAAAATAATTTTCTAAAAGGAATGTCTAGGGCACCTGGGTGGCTCAGTGGGTTAAAGCCTCTGCTTTCGGCTCAGGTCATGATCTCAGGGTCCTGGGATCGAGGCCCGCATCGGGCTCCCTGCTTAGTGGGGAGCCTGTTTCCCCCCCCCTCTCTCTCTGCCTGCCTCTCTTCCTCCTTGTGATCTCTCTCCCTCTGTGAAAGAAATAAATAAAATCTTTAAAAAATAAAAAAATTTAAAAAATAAAATAAAAGGAATGTCTAGTAACAGCGGCATAGTTATCCCACATTTATCAGAACTGAGTTCTCCACTTACTGAAAACACATACACACAATACAAAAACTATACTCTTTTTTTAATAGTTAATGATGTTTTAATTCCTTATATTTTTTAATTAATCAAATATAATTGCTATTTGCTAGATCCTTAGATCAGCAGAAGAGGATTGGATTTACCACAGGAAGTTGAGATCATTAATAATCATTAATAAGTATAATTATATAAATACTTGACATTTCATTTAGGGATTTTCTTGAGATTAAATATGGTTTCCATTTGGCTTTTTAAATCATTGAAAAAACTCCAGGATCCCTCTTAATAATTTCATGACCACCACATGTGATCTTGCTTGAGAGCCACTGAACTACCTCCCCGCACACGTGTGACATTCTCCACTTACAGTCTGGTTGAGCTGGAAGGAGCATCATACACCAATCCCCTTTGTGGCATACATTTTATTTTTATTTATTTATTTTTTAAAAGATTTTATTTATTTATTTGAGAGAGAAAGAGAGAGCGTGAGAGGGGAGAAGGTCAGAGGGAGAAGCAGACTCCCTGTGGAGGTGGGAGCCCGATGCGGGACTCAATCCCTGGACTCCGGGATCATGACCTGAGCCGAAGGCAGTTGCTTAACCAACTGAGCCACCCAGGCGCCCTGTGGCATACATTTTAAACCACAAGAAACTGACACTTCAAACGAATCAGAACGTCAGGGACAAAAGTGCCCACTCCTTTCTTAATGATCCTTGACGGTCATTAAGTAGTTAAACAGTATTTATTTGTTCTCTTCCTGGAAACACTCTTCTTCTTCTTTTTTTTTTTTTTTAAAGATTTTATTTATTTATTTGACACAGAGAGAGAGAGATCACAGCAAGTAGGCAGAGAGGCAGGCAGAGAGACAGGGAGAGGAGGAAGCAGGCTCCCTGCTGAGCAGAGAGCCCGATGTGGGCCTCGATCCCCGGATGCTGAGATCATGACCTGAGCCGAAAGCAGAGGCTTTAACCCACTGAGTCACCCAGGCGCCCTGGAAACACTCTTCTGATCATGATTTCAACAATTTACCAGCAGCAGCTCTGCTATCCCAGGTTTCATGCTTCAGCGTGTCCCACCCGGGACGGAGCTGCAACACTCTCTCTTTGTGTGAGTCCACTGGGGTTGGTGTCCATTTCCACAGATGTGTCAAGCTACGCACCATGCACTTCATGTGGACTGTGCAATCATTCCAAAGTTCAAGCCAACAATTTTGTCAGCATATATATTTTTAAAAATAAATTTGGGTCTATAGACATCTTCTAACTTGGTCTATCATGTGAAAACCCTAAGTATGTCTCATAGTATGAAATTTCAGCTCCGGGACCAGAGAAATTTCCTTGAGTTTTTCTCAGCACACCGAGGTCCCACAACAGAGTCATACTTTCCGTTTTCCTCCCCAGATCTTCCCTCTCTGCATACAATTTAAAAGTTGACAAAACAGTGGATTGTAGAGCAACGAAGCAATAATGATTTCTCCAAAACCTGCCTATATGTTCTCAAAATAAAAATAGTTTGCTTACATAAAATCCTACAATATTCATTAAAATAGATAACTGGGTGTGGTGCATAAACAATGAATCTTGGATCCTGAAAAAATAAAATAAAGTAAAATAAAATAAATAAAATAAAATAAAATAAAATAAAACAAAACAAAATAAATAAAATAAAATAAAGTAAAATAAAATAAAATAAATAAAATAAAATAAAATAAAATAAAATAAAATAAAATAAAATAAAATAAAAAATAAAATAGATAACTTCTTGTTCTCATACTTTCCAGGGCCAGCAGAGAATATTTCAGAGAATTTCCATTGGTGAAAGTCATAGCCACTAACAGATAGCTTAATGACGAAGAAGCTGCAATTTGGAAGAATGCCTTTGAGTTCCAATGTAAACTGTCCAGTGTCCAAACTCGTGGAAGTTGCTTCACCTGTCTCTCCTTTGTCTCTTTAAATTTAAGTCATGGCTGAGTTTATTGACCACTGAATGTGAGAAACATTTAAATGAGTTGTGGCAACTAATATGTTTAGCATCGAGTCTGTCCTAACAACACTAGATGTTCCTGCAAGTGTACCTAATAGGAACGGTTGTCCCTTTATTACATGTGCGCCCACACACGCTCTTCCACAGATGCCCCTTTCCATTCCAGGCCAACGTCTTTCCTACTTCCCAAATCAGATGCCTCTTTTCTTCCTTTGAACCCCAGTTCCTATGACAGTAAGTTAGATGATTCAAAAATGAGTGAAATTATCCCCCATAAAATTCAGATGATAATATCTGAACTCTATGACAATTATGTTTAAAATACTCAAAGAGATTTTAAAAACAGAAAATTGTCAGGCACCTGGGTGGGGACATTGGTTAAGTGTCAGACTCTTGATTTGGGCTCTGGTCATGATCTCAGAATCATGAGATGGAACCCTGAGTGGGACTCTGCGCTCAGCAGGGAGTCTGCTTCTCTGTCTCTTCCTCTCTCTTTGCGCCTCCTGCCCATGCTCACTTGCTCACTCTCTCTCTCAAATAAATAAATATTTTTTTAAAAAGCACATAGGTAATTGAGTCCACAGGATGAGTACAGGACAACTTAAAAAAACAAACAAAAAGTTTTGGAAGAAAAGAACAAAATAATTTTTTTTACTAAATAAATTTCTAATAGTGGAAACCTGCCATCATTGAAATACATAAGCACACACATATATAAAAATAATAAAAACATGGGCTAAAGACCAGACCCTCCACTAGGACATTGAAAGGAGGGTGTCTGAGTAAAGCACCCAGAATTCACTGTGACAACCGAACAGAATACACAGGAAACTTGAGATTTTGATCATGGAATGAAAAGATGAAAAAGAATCCAAATTCTGACTCTTTTCCTTTTTCTTTTTTTTTCTATCTCCCTTCTCCTCATCTTCCTCCTTTGCCATCAACTATTAAACCATTAACTACTTCTGGTTGACCTTTTATATTCTGTGCAACATTTTTTTAAATTTTATTATTATTTGCCCCAGGGGTACAGGTCTGTGAATCATCAGGCTTACACCTTTCACGGCACTCACCATAGCACAAACCCTCCTCAATGTCCATAACCCATCCACCCTATCCCTACCCTCCCACCCCCAGTAACCCTCAGTTTGTTTCATGAGATTAAGATTCTCTTATGATTTGTCTCCTTCCCGATCCCATCTTGTTTCATTTTTCCCTCCCTACCCCCCATGACCCCCCGCCCTGCCCTTCAAGTTCCTCATATCAGAGAGATCCTATGATAATTGTCTTTCTCTGATTGACTTATTTCACTTAGCATAATACCTTCTAGTTCCATCCACATTGTTGCAAACGGCAAGTTTTCGTTTCTTTTGATGGCTGCATAGTATTCCATTGTGTGTATATATCACATTTTCTTTATCCATTCATCTGTTGATGGACATCTAGGTTCTTCCCATAGTTTGGCTATTGTGGACATTGCTGCTATAGACATGCTATAAACAGGCGCACGTGCCCCTGAGGATCACTACATTTGTATCTTTAGGGTCAATAGCTAGTAGTGCAATTGCTGGGTCGTAGAGTAGCTCTATTTTCAACTTCTTGAGGAACTGCCAACATTTTAAGTGCATTTTCTCCATGGATCTTCACAGGGTAAACCTTTGAGGTCACTGGAGTTAGAATCATCATCCCCATTTGACAGATGGATTAACCGATGCTCCACAAAGACAGTAACAGAAAGTGCCAGGGAAAAGCTGACTAAAATCATAATTTTACGTATGGCTTTGCATGAGATAAATACACTATGGGCCACATTGCTCACACTTCTCAGGAGAAACAAGGGCTCCTGTTTGTCAGGACTGCTTTGAAGACAGAGTGGGATGAGCACAGAACCATAGAGACCAGTGCAGATCTTACTAGGATTCCACACTAATAGGACTTCCTGGACATGAGTGTTGTACTGTGAAGTGTGCCAATGATGAAGTGATGATCCATGTTGGGTGTTTTCTTTGTTGTACCCAAATCTGGTCCACAGTTCCATGTCCTCACATCACTCACCTCTGTCAGCTCTGGAGAGCCAGTTGGAAGTACATGATCCTTCTGAGTGCTTTTCAGGAGGCTGACCCATCACCAAGCAAACAAAATGTCCTCATACCATATAGAAATGGGGCTATCAACATCTTTGCAATACAGTTCTCACTGTCCTGAACTTCTCATCCTGACAACTTTCTGGAACTTGCTGGTTTCTGGCTTTGTGGGTCATTTTTCTGATCGCCACCTGACCTTACTTCTCAGCCCTTCAGCACACTTCTTTAGGTTGCCTGTTGCTTTTTTTGCTCAACCGTGACTCCTCTTCATTCTTTGGTTTTGCTCCCATTAATTATCTGGAGTATATTACATGCATGTCCAGCTCTATCTAAAATCTCAATATTTAAAATGATTACAGAGGTCTGTAGCACAAGACCTCTTTGGTGCACCTTTTAGACTGACAAGCAGACTTTGTTCAAACATCTTTAAATGCATGGAGATTTACCTGTTTTTATCAACCACACAGAGGAGATTTTTCACTACTATGCAGACATAGTTGATACAGGTTATAAATATATTTTCTCATGTTTCTTCTGCCTAGAATGGTCTTCCTTGCTTTTGCTTCCTTGCTTTTCTAAACTTCTGTCTTCAAGTGTTGGGTCCCAATACCTTCAAGGAGACTTAGACATTCCTCCTTATCTGATCTCTGTGCCCTTGTGAAAGTCTTAATTAGAACTCAGATTACATCGTGCTAGACTGTGAAATCATTTATAGGAAAAGCTACATAGTTGCATCTGGTTTGTCTAAATAGTACATAAAACAGTGCCAGAGACACAATCCATATGTCTTTGTTGAATGAGTGAAGAATAAGAGAATGACTAAATGGAATTTGAATAAATGAATGAATGCTTGTCTTTGAATGTGACTCTCTATAAAACTTGCATGCATTTGAAAGATGTGATATCCTCTTCTGATAAATTAAACAGAAAAAAATATGCCAATGTACCAGACTGGGATATCCTTTATACATTAGACCATAATGGGTAAAGTGACCTCTAATTTTAAAATGATACTTTAAAAAGTGCAAAATTAGGTACTTAAGGTTTGCAACATTAAAAAATGCCACTATAATCACCATCGGCACCATGAGACTCCTGAGCTAGATTAGGTCTGACATCAACAAGAATTCTAACAAGGCATTACCTAGTGAAATCACGGATGAGACCCAGGGACTTCAGCTTCTAAAACACCAACAGGATAATTCAGGTCCTAATAAGATAAGAGAAATCCAGAAGTATCTTTTTAACTCTGTTGAGTAAAATTCTTTTAAGAGAAATTCAAAGAATGAAAACAAAGTGAAAGCAAGAGGAGAATTTGAGTTCTGTGACAGATCATGAGCAGGGGGTCTAGTGGTTAATAGGCTACTGTTTGCAATTCATTGTGAAGAAAAGCATCCTGGTCACAGATGTGGTGTTGCTGTGGCTTCTGTATAAAGTTCCATCTGGAGCATCACCTTAGTGGCGCTATGCTGGTGCCCGATAGTCTAGCCTTCACAGTGCCCTGCATTGTCATGCTCACTTTATGGATGAGGAATAAGAGGCTCAGCAAGGTTGACTTACATGCTTAGGATCTCATAGCTACTGAAAGGAATCCAAGCTAACCAAAGAATGCATTATTTTTTCTGAGTTAGGCTGCCTAGTCATGTATTACTGCAAGAGTCGTATTATCTTTCTCTGTCTGTGCCTGGATAATACAATTCAGGTAGGATTTGCCTGTGATTATCTGGTGACCTGATGACAAGGAATCACAGGATGAGTGTTATGAATTTGGCTGTCTGTATCAGCTCATGAAAGATGGTCTGCTGAGCCGCTCCTTCCTCCTCACTTGGTACAGCATAGACAGGGACCACATGTGTATCACTCAAACCATTCATTCTTCATTCATTATTCACTAATATTTGTGTTTTAGACCTAACTGAGACAATATTTTCTCATGCAAGATCTCTGTGAGATAGATTTTATGCATTTTCATAAGTTAAGAATATGAATATTTGGGAGTTTAAAACATTCGGGTAGAAACAAATCTATGAAGTAGTGGACCTTGACAAAATCCTCCCCTTGTAAATTCACTAACTATCCCTTCTCCCTGTACTTAAGGGCTTACAAATGCAAAGCATAATGCTGGGCATAATGGAAGAAAGAGAAAATAATTCAGAACTCCTGCCCTGAGGACTGTTGGGCCATCTTCTACTGACATTTTAACTAGGCATTTAAGTAAGTTGGATTTTATCAGCCCGAGTATGGGGAGTGTTCCTAAAGAGAGGGGGCAGCCCCAGGGCCACGGTGGTGGGTTCATACCTGTGTTTTTGCAGAGGGCCCCTGCTTAGAGGAGACTGTCCCCTGGTTTAATAGTCTACTGTTGCTGTCTTGAAATTGGGAATAACTTGTTAACAAGGGACCTCCATTTCCATTTTGCATTAGGTCCTGCAAAGTGTGTAGCTGGTCCTGGATGGCCCTTAATCTGAGCCTTGAATCCAAAGGGAAGATTAAAGTCAGAGGAGCAAGAAGCCTGCAACACAGTTATATAACATTATAATGTGCTGATTGAGATTCATTCTTGCTCCCTAGGCTTGGATAGAGATGATCAGTCCTGCAGAACCTAAAATTATTTTATTTTACTTGCCTATTATCCGTTTGGGTGTTCCATGTCAATTAAGCTTGATTATGCAAAATCGATTTTCATGATTTTTTCAAATATCACAAAAATTTTCAAACATACAAAAAATTTGAAAGAACTATACAATACATGCCAACTATCAATTGAATTTGTATGGAAATGCACCACACACATATTTTGTGGAACTATTTGAAAATGTTTCAAATATCATGAAACTTTGACCTTACATATTTAACCCTGCCTCTTTTAGAAATAAGAGCAATCTGGGGACACCTCAGTGGCTCAGTAGGTTAAGCGGCTGCCTTTGGTTCAGGTCACCATCCCGGGGTCCTGGGATGGAGCCCAGCGTTGGGCTCTCTGCAGAGCAGGGAGCCTGCTTCTCCCTCTCCCTCTGCCTGCCATTCTGCCTGCTGTGCTCTCTCTTTCTCTGTTAAATAAATAAATAAAATCACATTAAATCTTAAAAATATAGTTTAGTCAAGGACAATTGGTAGATGCATAAAACCATTAGGTGCATCACAGTTTTGGAAAAGGATATTCACCCAATGCAAGATCACTCTGTGGATTACTTACCAATCAAAAATGAAAAATATGTCTTCACAAGGAATCTACTTGTGAAGGAATCACCTAGAAAAGGCATCAAACATCATCAGTGCTGCTGGGACCACCCGATACTATGTTCCTCCTGGGGAGACATTATATGAAATAGAAAGTATCAGCTGGAAGGATTTCTCTCCTCTCCCTCCCCCATCCCCCTCCAATTTTTATCCTATATCTAATCACATGTTAATCTTAACTTCTAGTTTATGGGAAGAGAACAGACTAGCTACTTAAACAATGCCACAGGTAAACAATCAGATAAATCCAGAGGGTAGGACACTCCACATGGCAACTTGTTAGGTACTTAAAAATGTCAAAGTCAAGAAGACATAGAATAGTTTAAGAATGAAATGTTACATTGTATGTATGTTTCATCATTTGTCATTGGTCAAAGACACACATTTGTATCTACCTTGTAGTTTATTTAAACACATTTATTAACGTGTTTTAATTATTAAATGAATATGTAATCAAGGGTTAGTTTTTAATAGGCTTGATTGATAAAGAGGGCTTCATCTGGGATCCAAACTAGATATTCATTCTTCCTTTTTCTATTGGACACTGTGATGAAAATCTGTATTTCTGAATTTGCTCATTCCCTTTTTTATTCATTAAGGTCACATAATAATAACTAGTATTACCTTTAGTTAATTATATGTTGTCTTCACCTTTCTTTTGTTTAAATGTGGGATATGTCTAAATTAAATGTTTTATTCCAGCTATTAAAGCTGGGATTCTGTACGAACTCAAGTGTTCTCAGTGTAAAAAACATCAAGCAAAAGTAAGGTTTATCTGGAAAATATCCATGTCATTGAAGAGTCCTATATACCTTATGGTGGAAATAGTAAGGAGAAGGAAGAGAAAGAGGAGGTGGCTCTCTGAGACTGAATTGGGCATGAAGGTGGACCTAGTGAGCTTTATTTATTTAAATGTGTCTTCCCTCTCCAACGTTACATCTCTTTCATGGTGTTTAGGGGGTGGTAGGAAATGGGAGAACATACACTGAATTGTGAAATACTCTAAAGTGTGTAGTTCTTGTCTTTTTAGGTCTTGATGAAACAGAAATTTTGGAACTAGGCATAAGATGGCCATTATCTTTTCAAGAAATACAGATGAATTACGGTAGCCACTCACCCCTTTAAGAATCTCTACACTAGTTCCGTCAAGGTTTTGCTACTTTAATTAGTGTCCGACAGGCAATGGTAAAAACGTAGAGTTGCTGCTTAAGACAGTTAGAAATAACATCAGTGATAAATAATGACCCTTCTGCTAGATCTGCGGACCTAACGACCGGGACAAATGGGTTTCGTCTCTCTTACTTCTATGACTAAAGGAAACGAAACCATCCACAGTGCCATGATCAAAGGTGGAAATAGTGAATAGAGGGATTCATGGGTAGTGTTTTCAATATTAATCTTAAAACAAACAAACAAAATGAAATGGTACTCAATTTATTTTGAACAGTTTGATTAAATTAGCCGAGAGATAAATGTTCTGGCTTTCTGTGGTTCTGACATGACAGTGTTTGAACCCCTGGACTGGCACACTCTGGGTTCTGACACAGCACCGTTACTTTACTTGTTACTTTACTTTTACTTCTCCACCTCTCTTCTTATCATTCTTACACTGCAAACCAACTTTAAAGGAAATACACAGCACAACTCAAGTGAGCATGACTGTTCCAGTGTTTTTGAATGTTTATGATGGTGTTCTGAGCTAATTAGGTTTACTACAAACCATTAGACCAAGGACTTGTTGGAACTTGCTTACTTTTAATGAGATTCTCCTGCGTAAAACAGGTGCATATATGCATAACAAGAAACTTCAAAGGAAGAAACCGCACATTACCAGGAATTTCATCAACGAGATGGCTTGGGGTGAAAGGCCCCTGCCTTCTTAGGCTCTCCAGTAGCATTTCCTTCCAGAGTATGAATCCCGTGCTGTTCCATTCACTGCTGGTGGGAGATGTCCAAAACTAGCCCAGCAAAGAGCACCAATGAGGGAATGAGGTGATTTGGAAGATGTTTTATCTCAGCTCTGTAGAATCGGACCCAAACACTTGGTTTCATTTTCTTTATCAGCATTATTACTATTTATGATCTCTATCTTGCAGATAAGCCAAGTAAAGGTTTCAAATCTTGTGTAAACCTGTCCCTGCCTGGGTTCCCCTCTCCTCTCCCGGCACGGGTAGAGCTCTTGACTTGTCTTCCATGTTTGTACATACGAGTGTAAAACCCATTTTTATCACTGACTTCACCACGCTTGCTACTTTATTGTGACTTCACTGTAGTATGCTCACATCCTGAGCGTCCTTTCTAGAATGTGAACTCTAAGAAGAGGGTCGCAAGCATTTCTTGTCATTAAGTCTCTACCTTCCTTCTAGCATAATGTCTCATACATTAAGAGTTGAATAAAATGAATGGATGGATGAATGAATGAATGAATGAATGAATGAATGAACGAACGAATGAACGAACAGGTAGGTGGATAGTTGAATATATAGATGATAGATTTTTGTTAGCTCCAGATATGTTCCAACATTAGACCTCCTCTAAACCAGCTCTTTTTGAAACAAGGGACACATTGCCATCTCTACCTTCTTGAAAAAAATTCATGTCCTATCTTTCTCATTACAAATTGTACTATTTCAAATAATTTCCTCTTGTTTTCTTTCTGTCAACACTGCTGTAGATATATGGGCTTTTTCATTCCTGATACTAATAATATTTGAATTCTCTATTTTTGTTTTATCAGTCTAACTAGACCTTGATCCACTGATTGATCTTTCGAAAGAGCCAGATTTTGATTTTGTTATTTGTCTGCTTTCTATTCATTAATCCTCATATTTGTGTTTATTATCATGTTCTTTCTCCTTATTTGACTTTTTTTTTTAAGTTTTAGAATGTTTATCTATATAATGTTTTTGAAACAATTCACCTCCCAAGAGTGTCATAAGGAGCGTGGACAGTAGAGCTACTGATTCTCTATTATATACTAGCCTTGTTCTAAATTCCTAACTTGCATTTATGTCCTTTAATATCTTAAGTGCCCGTGGAAGTGCATTTTAGTATACTCTTAAGTACCCGTGGAAGTGCATTTTAGTATACTCTTAAGTACCCGTGGAAGTGCATTTTAGTACTAAGTTCATTTTACAAGTTAGCCGCATGGCCTCACAAAAGTTGAGTCCCTTTTCAAAGGCTCATAACTGGTTAGGGGCACCATTTAATATCAAACCCAGATCTTTTAGATCCTAAAATTTGGTTATTTCAACTATGTCACACTGCTTCTGATCTCTGTACAATGTTCTTGCCCCCCTCTGGTAAATATTTTGAATTCAATACATATAAATGCCTTAGTTTCTCTTTCTAAAATTGTAAAGAAAAATAAATGTGCATTTTTTATTCTCTTTGATTAAAATAATGACATGACAATGGCTTTGTGGGAAGGTAAAACAGCAAGGAAATTATATTCCAAAGTTTTTTTGATTTAACAGGAAATTGACATTCTGAAGGGTGAAAAGATAGGAAATCTTGAGATTCTGAGAAAAATATGTCAGAATCAATTATCTCCCTCACTCCTCCTTAGTTCAGGACACAGAGGCCAAACAGCCAAGCCTCAGAGATTGGAGCAATTGTATGTGGCACGGTGAGGCACGTGGGGCAGGATGCAGTATCTTAGAATGTACACCGTCTAAGAGACTTTAGATCACTAAGCTTAATCCATTTTACCTGCAAAAGAAAAACAAAAACAACAACAAAACAACAAATGAACAAAAAAACCCTCCAGAAGTGGGAAATGACTTGTCCGTGGTCAAACAGTTCACTTGTAGTCTCATACGTAAAAGTACAGACATGCCCACTGTCATTTACAAATAGCCATACATACACATTTTATTCTGCAACATATCCTCTCCACCCTCAGCTTTTACAAAGCAGCCTTCCATTCCCAGATTCAATAAAACAATAATCTCCTAAAAAGCACATTAGCTGACTTTCTTTTTAAATATTTTTGTAATATATTTGTGTCTTTTGTTTTATTCTCCTTGTTTATTAAAAAAATAAATATCAGAAATAAGGAAATGTACTAGGTAACTATCACCACAATAATGTTGTGTAACAATCCAGCCCAAAGCTCAGTGACTTAAAACGTCTACCCTAGTTTCACCCTGGAAGTGTAGACTGATGGGTACAGCTGGTCTACTCCAGGGTACGCTGCTCTGCTTCTCACTGCAAGACTAGAGGTTGCCAGGGGGAAGCTCGGATCCGTGTAACTTTCATCCTTTTTCTGTGACTAGTGGGCATCCCAGGAGTGTTCTTCTTATGGAAAGAAGGAGAAGCAGAAATATGTAAGATTTCTTAAGGCCTGCACTCAGACCAGGTGCCATTATCTCTACCTTGTTACATAAACCAAAGCAGGCATAGCTAAAACCAGAGTAAAATCACAGGTACAGACATTCTGCCCACTAAAGAGAGTAACTTAAAAATCTCATGCCCAGGGCATGGGTACAGTGAGGAGTGAAGAGATAGGGCCAATAGTGCAACCTATCACAAGTTAAGACCCCCTATGCAGACTCCCTTATATTCTGGATTTGGTACATAACCTTCCAGACCTTTAATTATATATGTTTTATTTTAAAAAAAGGGTGCACTATTTATTGTATAAATATGTTCATATTATATCATATTTATTGTATATATTATATTCACATTGTATATATTGTATATATTGCTTCCCTTATACTCATCACTCAGTAATATATCTTTGATGACTTCTTCTGTCAGCATACACACTTATAAATCATTGCTTTTCACTACTTTGTGGTATTATAAGAGATGAGTATACGTATTTACTTAGCCGTTCCCCTATTGTAGACATTACGATGAACTTGTAATGGTCAGTATTACATACTGTGCTCTAATGGGCACCCTTGTACCGGCCTCCTTGTTTTTCTCTAGGGTAGTCAGCAGAAATTAATGTTTAGATCGTGTCATCTGTGAATTTCATATTGTCATATAATTTCCAGAATTACCTCCGATGTGGCCTATAAATCTACCTTTCCTCCAGCAGTGACTGTATACCTAGTTGTGTATACCATCACTGGCACTGACCAAATAGTTCATATTTTGTTCTCCCAAATGAATGAAAGACCTGAATTTCTCAGTCAGTGATGTAAAATTATTTTTACTTAAGCATTGGAACCTCATTCTTCACAGACCAAATTAACATGGCACTGTGATATAAATATAGCACTTCTGAGAATCCCTCACACACTTAGCCCCACTATTTCTCCTGTTTTCTAACACTGCTGCTGTTCTGCTATGGTCCCAGGGTATACTGTAACTAGTCTTGCCTTGTGTCAAAACTTCTCTTTTTTGATATTATCTCCCTGGATCAATCCTTGACTTCAACCCCTACTTCTATCATATCCAGAATGGTGGAGACAATTTTAAGTTTCTCCAATCATCATTGTCTCAAATGAGTAGTAGTTGCCCACTCAATACAAAAACCTCACCATGCGCCATTCCCAAAGACTAGAGCATGATTATCTCATTCTTCTCTCTCTCACACACAGAAAATTAAAAACACCAGGCTCTAAGAAAATGAGCTGATTCCTTATCTTAATATCAGGGCTACAGAAATTAATTACATCCTGGGTTCCAGGATCTATGATGAATTACGTGAGTGTAAGAGATATAAACATGATGGGAGAGTGTGGTCTGGGGGAGAGAGCACTCGAGTAGCTTCTGGGAAAATTGAACCCAGACTCCCCTCTCCCCACATGTACTCTGTGCACTCATTAGTGCAGTAACTCTGGGAAAACATATACACTTTCCTACCTTTTTTCTTTACCTGGAGAAAGAAAAATGCTCTGAACGGATTGTGAGCAACTAAGTAAGTGTGTGTGCTGGTGAATGTTTCTGAAAGTACATCACTTCACATGCACACACAGCATGAAAACCACCAAAGTTAATTATTTTCACCAATGCTGGATAAATGGGTCCTTCATCATCTCCAAAGGAAATGACTTAGTGCTGGATTTAATATCTATGGACGATCATTTTTACTAATATTGGAATCATTCAGACAATTATAGATAAAGGTCGACTTGACCCAAGAAGAGCTTAAAACACCTACAGGGAATGAGGAATCAGATCGCATTTATCTTCTCATCATCTAGCAGTGTGAGAGAAATGTGAGTCAACCAATCACCTAACAAGAGTCTTCTAGTCAGTCGTGCATATGTCATCTGAGGTGTCTAGAAGAGTGCTCTAATTTAAAAAGGAACAGTTTAGATGAGCACCGGGTGTTGTAGGAAGGTGTTGAATCACTGTATCGTGCACCTGACATGAATATTGCACTGTAGGTTAACAACCGTTAATGGAGCTGAATAATCTTCAGCTCCATCCAAAAAACAAACAAACCAAAAAAACAAAATGCTGAAACTCATAAAACTGATCGTGGGTGGGACGGGGCCATTGTGATTCCTCCTCATCCACCACACTTCCTGAGGTCTACCAGCATGCCACCTCCTCTCTCAACTGAGGGTCAGAGCAGAAGGACAGGGAAGGTTTGACACCATAGCTCTTGACCCAGTGGGGGGTGGCTGGGGTAGGAGAGGACTCTTCTTTGGTAGAACCAAGGGTTGGATTCCATAGGCCTGGTGCCTGTCACAGTACACATGTACCTACAACATGCAGAACTGCAAAATCTTACAGCATTGAGCCATCCTGAGCTGAAAGAGGTCATGAAGGAAGTCTTAGAGGTCAAAAATCAGAATGTAGGCAAAATGGAGAGAAGTGGTTCTGACAGGCAAGAGGCAAAGTGTTTGCAAGCTAGGAAAGTCATAAAAAGAGAAGCACAGTGTAATCATGGTGGTGGGTGGTGAGGGTGGTGCGCTAACCAAGTGGTGAATATGCAAGTTGGAATTGTTTATATAAGTCAGCAACTTAGATATCCATAAGTGAATTGTCCTACTTTGAAAAAAGTAGATAAGTATGGAAGCCAAACCAGAACCATTATGATCTGTCCCTAATCTTACTCATCTCCAGCTCCTATCACTGTGTGCATCATCCATCCCAACCCCATGCCCTGCAACCCCACCTCACCAGATCATTGCTCCTTATCCTCATAAGCCATATACACGTTTGTGCCTTTTCTCTTTTGAATTCTCTTTTCCCTCTTCACGGGATGCTTCGTCTGCTCTCTCTTGCTTATAAAACTTCTACTTATGATCCAAGTGTTGGCTAAATACAACCTCCACTGTAAAGCAATCCATGCCTTTTCAGGGCAAAGTTGGTTCCAGTGGCTTTCTGTGTTCCCGTTATAAGCCAGGTAGCCTGGCGTAGTGGTTTCTGAAAGCCCAAACTTTCTTTCAGATTCTCACCTAGGAAACTGGAACAGACTTTTAGACTTGCCTACAATCTCTCCACCGCCTGCCCCAGCCCCAAGACAGGCTACTGCCAGAATGACCTTTCTAAAACACATCCTCCATCATACCGCATTTCCATAGGCATCATCTCAATATTGTTTGTGAACATAACACCCAGAGAGTTTCACGGCACATCCAAGGTTTTTTATAAATGTGGAGTTCGGAGAAGCAAAATGATTTGACCAAGGTCAGAGGGCTAATAAATGGCAGAGAGAGTGTTTGAACTCAGATCTGCCCGAATGTAAAGAGTTGACCCACACTGCCCCTTTCTACTGCACCCCGAGGGGTGGCCCCTGCTTCCTGTGTGCTCTCCTCTGAACTGGCAATGTCTGGGGCACTTTGGGAAAGAGATGTTATATAAGCAACTAACATATTTCTTATGCACAATATGTCTTTGCAGACTGAGCTTATTTTAAACCAGCCACGAGAATGTGTATTGGTGAACACATATTTGAGCTAACAGATGGGAGTGGGCACCTTTGTCACTCACAAATATAGCACTTTGACCAACTGTGGAGATAACTCAAGTGTTGAAAAGTACAGCTTATATTTCTTTCCCATTTTCCCTCTTACAACCTTCTGTGCCCCTAACACACACTCTGTCCCTTCCTCTCAATCTCTCTGACACACACACACACAGACACACACAGGCCACGTGCAAGTTTCCTTGTCCATGGAAGAGGGATACACAGAGCAGCATTTTTATAATTCAGGCGCAGCTAATGTGGCACTAACTTGGTCCTTGTTTCTATTCTTTCCCACTGAACCTGAATCTGAAGGTTCAATATTCAAGGTAGGCCACCCTTCGGGGCACTTCCACGTGGAGTCCTCATAAAGAATCCAATGTCTGGAGAAGAGATACTCACTTCTATTCACACGGATGGCACATTGCATTTACCTCTTGAGCAGCACAAACTGTAATTTGGCTGTAATACAGCCAAACTGTAATATTATATACACCTGTTTGTGTCTCAATCCTCATCCTGAGTGTGAACCTTTCCAAATGGGACATTTTTCAGTTGTCACCCATGTTCCTATTCCACATTATAATGTCTGGCACTTGAGTCACACTTAAAACGTGTGGAAAAAGAACACCCTGGGTCTGGAGTGGGGGGTAGGTCTTTGCTTCAAGGTGGATGTGAAGGGTCCCTCCAAAGTCCTGAGGGTGGTCATGTGCCAGATGCGTTAGATCTTGTATGTAGAATTAGAGTCAGGGTCAAAGGCCAGAGGTTCTGAGCAGCCTGAATCCGTGCTGACATGAAGAACTTTCCCTGCAGAACATACTAGAAAAGGAGGTTAAGCATCATCTAAGGAAATGAACAACACATCGCGGGGGATTTCGAGCAGACAGAGAATGACATCTTGTCTGGGGTGTTTTGAGGAGAGTCAAGCATCAACAGCAATAAATTCAGATAATCCTCAAAGGTCCAGTCATCTTTCTGCATCTAGCAAAAAAAAAAAAAATATGTATGTATAGACATATAGGTAATATGATCTAAAAAGTACTACAAGTATCCTGCTGGCCTTAATAACATTTGCTGTTCCTCTCAGCACCCAGTTCTTTTGATGTCGGTCTCCCATCTAGGATGTGAGTTCCACAGAGACCTTGTTTTCCTCTCTGCAGCGTCTCTGGCACTGAGAAGTGGGCCCTCCGCACACATCTGCTAGGCTTAGGAATCATTAAGCAGGTCACTGCATCAGAACTACTTTGAAGAGGGTAGGAATTAACAACCTGCTTTATTTATGTCATTTGCACAAAACCCTGGGTTTGGTAGATTCTCATTTTAAGATTAGGCCATGGAGGTTGCAAGATGCTCAGGAACTTGTCTGGATATACACTGCCCGTAAGCAACGGTGCTGCTCACAGCCCTCCGACTCCCTTTATACGAAGTTGCCTTTTGCCACAAAGGGTCCCAGGGGCTACACCTTCTTGTTGCTGCTCCTAAGAAGAGCAGCCAGCTCCCCAGGACCCACTGCTTGAGCAGGTGAAGTCGAGGAAGGAAAAGTGCATTTCCTGAGGTCTGTGATGGTACCATGTGTGCTTAAATTTTGTCTGCTGCTGATCCTGTGGGTCATTTCCTCTTGGATATATTTCTCTTAAGTGCAAACATGGATTGCTAGAGATGTTTCTATTGATGGAAAGATTCTGGCACAAATATTGAGTGCTAATGGCTTCAGGTCATCCAAGCCCCAAGGGCACTGGCTATTGACATCCTTGAGGGAGGAGCTCATTTATACAAAAGACCTGGTGAACGTCTCCCTCTCACGAAGACCACAGCAACCCCAGACACTGGCCCCAGGGAACAAATATTCATAGAGCTGTTCACTCACTAGAAAAGTGTTAAGAGGCATTATTATATATTGTGTCTGTCAGGAATAATACGGCATGTAACTATGGGCACAAAGCACGTTAGGATGTCAGCAATAAAAACCAGGTGGAGGAGATGGATTTTATTTGGAGAATTTGGGGGACGGCTAATACAGCTTTTCTGTAGGAACAACCGTCCACATTCATCAACGCATGGTGAACTCTGAATTCCTTTATCTGTCCTTTCCATGTTGATTAAGCACCTATGGTCCCGGCAGAAGTGTCCCTTCTAAGCAGTATGACCTTGAGCATTTTCCTTTGCCTCACTGAGCCTTATTTCCCTCCTCTGTAAAATGAGGATAAAAAGAAACACTATTTGTGAGAATGTTAGAATGCAATGTATTAATGCATAGTAAGTGCTTATAAGATTCCATAAAGGCTAACTGTTACTGTTTACTAATCATGGAGTCAGTTACTGAAGGGTGGAGAAACAAAGAATTAGGTATGTGAAGACTGACAGTAAAATGCAAGGCAGCAGGAAGCAGCCTCCTCATTCAGGCAAAAGCCATTCTATGTATCACCAGATTTCAGAGAGCGTCTGGGAGCAAATGGAGAAATGATCCAGAATCTCACATTTCCTCCCCTACCCCCACCATCGTTTAACATTATAGGACTTTGGAGTCCTACTGAAAAGATAGTTTGGAACATTGTTTCCACCTAACATTAGGAGACTGCATATTTCATGTCATTAACTATTTTTTTTCTCATGCTTTCAAGGTCAATTGCACAAAAGTGAATAGTTACAATCTTTGATACAGGACACTCTCTTTATTAGTCTGTTCAAGGTGTTCTTCTCTTCATTCTCCATGAATAACAAACACTATTAAAAGTTTTATAACCAATTTAATACCAACATAAAAATGTTGATCCCTCCGTGTGATCCTCCTCCGTTCTCTGTGCTTCCTGTCCCCATCCGGTGTAACCACTATTCCAAATTATGTGTTCATTCCCTTGCTTTGCACGAGCCTGGTCGTCGGTATGAAGGAGGGCACGAATTGCATGGAGCACTGAGTGTGGTGCATAAACAATGACTCTTGGATCACTGAAAAAATAAAATAAAAAAAACCTTTTTCTTGCATCTATATGCATTCCAAAAAAGTACATTTGGGTATTTGTATGCTTTTTTTTTTTTTTGACATTATTTTAAAAAGATCTTATGCTGTTGGATTGCTTGGGTGGCTCCGTTGGTTAAGCAACTGCCTTTGGCTCATGTCATGATGCTGGAGCCAGGGATCCAGTCTGGCATGGGCTCCCTGCTCAGCGGGGAGTCTATTTCTCCCTCTGCCTCTCCCCCCTCTCATGTTCTCTCTCTCATTCTCTTTCAAATAAATAAAATCTTAAAAAAAAAAAAAAAGATCTTATGCTGTATATTTTGGGAACTACTTTTTTTACTGAAAACTGCAACTAAATTTTTTTCACACTATTGATGGAGCTGCAGCCTGTTAGTTTTTTGTTTTTTGTTGTTGCTGTTTTGTTTTATTGTTTTATTTTTTATTTTTTTATTTTTTCAGTGGTCCAAGATTCATTGTTTATTTACCACACCCAGTGCTCCATGCAATACACGCCCTCCTTAATACCCACCACCAGGCTCATAAGATGATTAAAAAAAAAATAGAATAAGACAAATAAGAGAGATTATAGAGCTAAGAAAACAGAGAAACAAAGCAAGATCATTATAAAAGTAAAAAATAGATAAGAAACAGAACACATAGACTATGTATGAGAATATTTGTTACTGGAAAGAGTTGAGCTGGTCAAGTTTTAATGCTATATAGAATATGCATTAAATCACATCCATTTGTGTGTCAATGAGGATTTGAGATATTTCTAGGCTTTTTATATTTTTTAGATACACAATCTCCTAACCAATAGATTTTCTTTTTTCTTTCTTTCTTTTTTTTTTTTACTTCTCAACTTTCACTATTTGAATGACTGAGGAGTGATGTCTCATGGTCTTTATTCCTCTTTCCCTGAATTCCAATTCAGAGGAAGATATCCTCATATGTTTATGTGTATCTTCTGGCCAATAACCATATATTGAGTAAGTTTCTCAGAATCACAGAGCCATGGGGCTGGTATTCAGGGCAAAATCATTCAGGTTTTAAAGCCTAGCCCTTCCTTGCAGTGTGCCACAGTGATGGCTTACACTGGGACAGCCGTCTTTAGTACTGATGTGGCTGGCGGCCCTGAGAGTTCTTCGAACTTCTTGTTCATTTCACTGACAGGAGATCTGAGCTCTCATAACAAGATATTTATAAATGGTCCTCCAAGCTAGATTCCTCAGGTAAGAAAAAAAAATCTTTGAATAACATTACAGGGAAAAAAAATGAGAAGAAAGTCCAGATTCATTTTGCATAATCATATAACTTGAGTTGGAAGAAAACTAGAAATAGGTGTAGGCTCTCCAACTCTTTGCTCTGCTACTTTATTTCATAGTCCAGAAAAGTGGGAATCCTACTGCAAGGTGACTTCCTCAGGGTTCCAGTATCCTGATGGAAGAGCGGCGACCAGAACTCAGTACGCAAAGAGCTCAGTTATGCATTGTTCTGTGACAAACTACCCCAAACTCCAGTGACCTTAAACCTTACTTATTTACACATAATTTAAATGCTTATCTTATTTCCTCAAAATTCTATAGGTTTTCAGTGTAGACTGGGCTCAAGAAAATGTTTCTCACCTTGGACTACACACACTTGGAGAAACTTTAGTGGTTTCAGTTAGCTAATGGCGGGCTGGTCTAGTGCTGGTAAGCTGGGTGGCTGGCCTCTGTTCTTTGTGGTTTTGTCCTTTATTAGACTTGTTTGGGTTTGTCTTGGTGGCAAAAGAGATTCTGGCGGTAGAGAAGATAACCTCTCCTCTGTAAGCACATTTCAAACCTCTGCTTCTTCACATTTGTTAGGTGTGGTATTGGCCAAATCACATCATGTGGTCCAGGCCAGATTTAACAGCTGGGAGGAGGGACTTTGACATTGAAGTTGACTAGTTTAATTAACTGACCATATTGTTGAGAGCAGTTTTAGGTTTATAGAAAAATTAAACAGAATGTATGGGATTTCTTACATGCTCACTGTCCCTACTGTCTGCCCACAGTTTCTCTTATTATTAATACTGTGCGTCTGTATGGTGCATTCATTACAGTTAATATACCAATGTTGATACATTGTTATTAATAAAATCCATAGTTTCCATTAAGGTTCACTAGCTGTGTTGCAGTTTTAGGTTCTGCTAAATGTGTAATGTCATGTATCTACTACCGAACTATCATACCTTACAATTTTACTGCCCTCCAAATCCCCTCTGCCACCTGTTTCTCCCTCTTCTGACCCTCACCTCCAGCCCCAGGAACTGCTGACCTTCTTCCCGTTTCCCTTTTCCCAGGTGTCACGTAGTTGGATAGTCACACCATATATAATCTTTTCAGACTGGCTTCTTTCATTTAACAAAAAGCTTTTAAGGTTCCTCCCTGACTTTTCATGAGTGGATAGCTCATTTCTTTTTATTGCTGAATAATAGTCCATTGTACTGCTGCTTATTTACCCATTCATTTACCGAAAGACATCTTGATTGTATCCAACTGATGACAATTATG
Organism: Ailurus styani; assembly: GCA_002007465.1. NCBI lineage: Eukaryota > Metazoa > Chordata > Mammalia > Carnivora > Ailuridae > Ailurus > Ailurus styani. The sequence goes on along the minus strand of LNAC01000270.1, from coordinate 1,070,362 downwards.
AATAATAATGCTGCCGAAACATTCATGTACAGATTTTTATGTGGATGTATCTTTCCAGTTCATTTGGGTAAGTACCTGAGACCATAATTGCTGGATTGTATAGTATGAATATGTTTACTTTGTAAGAAATTGCCAAACTGTCTTCCAGAGTATCATTTACACTCCCACTGACGAGTGAGAGTTCCCGTTGCTCCCAAATCCTCACCAGCCTTTGGTATTGTCAGTGCTTTAGATTTTAGCCATCTTACTAGGTGTGCAGTGGTATTTCACTGTTGTTTTAACTTGTCTTTCCTTAATAGCATATGATGTTGAGCATCATTTCATATGTTTATTTGGGATGAGTATTAATCTATAGATAAAGCTGGGAAGAAATTGTATCTTAACCTAAAGGAATGGAAGGGATCTACAGCCTTTTTTTTTTTGCAATCTACAACATAGATACATGTTTTCAACATCAGTATATTTCTTCTTAGAGTATACAGCTGGGTGCAGTTCATATACAGAAGATTTACCTGACATTCATCATTTCTTTGGTATGAGTCGGGAAGTAGCACATATTTATTATTTCACATAATCTTCCTTCAAGCACCTAGTGTTGGGCATTAAGATTGTCACTTCAAAGCCAAATAAGTCAAAGTTTCGATGAACGTTCTGTTGCTAGCATCGCTTGCTCCTGGAGTTTTCCTGTTCTGATCCCCTAGTTCGGGCCATGTCTCCCAAGCAGCTATGCCAGCAGTCTTCTGGGTTTGGCCAACAGAAGCACCAGAAATACACCAAAAGGCAGGAGAAAAGAAAAGCAAGGACATTTCTCTCTTTCTCTTTCTGCCACAGGCTGTGCGTCTCACAGCTGCTGTGTCTGATGTGAAGCGTCATCTCTCAGCAGGCAGGTCCACCTTGCTTTCTTACTGTGCCAACTCTGGTAAAAATACCTGCTTCCTCTGTGCCACTGAGATAAGAGAGGCCCTCTTGGCTGCCTCCTCTCCACTGCATGGCCTCTCCATCTCTTTCATCACCTGTGAGTCCAATTCCCGGTACGAAACCCATCTACATTATTTATGGCTAATATTTTATTTTCTTTGGTTGGACTCTGATTCATACAGCAGCTTTCCCAAATTTCCATAGATTTTTAGAGATAAAGATAAAATGTAGGCCCAGATTGAATTCCCAAGCCTCCCATTCCATGCTGCCTCTCGTGTGAAATATTTATGTATAATGCAGAATAAAACTTCTAAAAGATAATTGATGTCCTCAGAAAGACTTGAGCACACATTGCCTCTATAAAATGAGAACAATAGCATCTGAAATAAAAATAAATATCAATTTGATTCACCATTTTAAAGACAAATTCAAAGAAAGCCCCCAGGAAGTAAAACAAACAGTCAAAGAGATGGATATTTGGAGAGGAAACTCTTGCAGCTTACCTGGAAGGATTTTTAAAATCATGTAATATATGTGCAGCTTCTAGTAATGAGGAAGTGGTTTGGTTGAACTACCTCGCTCACAAATAACACTTATAAAAGCTGCCCAAAAGATTAAAATAACAAAAGCAAACTTTTTTGAAAGTCTCCCAAGGGGAAAAGAAATGAGAATCATAACAACCGTACCAGAAGAGATTTGAAATTGTGTGTTGTTTTTTTTTTTCTTTCTTCCTTCCTCTCTTTCTTTCTTTTTCTTCCTTCCTTCCTTCCTTCCTTCCTTCCGTGTCATTCCTCAATCTTCACAGACTGTTTGGGTGGTAAAAAGTCACAGTCTTTGTGCTGTCAAAGCAAAGAGTTAGAGGCAGGAAGGACAAATGAGAGGAGATAAGGGAAAAGAGCTACAGAAAGGGATGGACATGAGAAACCCTAATGTAAATATTGGTCCCAAATGGTGCATCAGGGACCTTGAGAGTCATCGAGGGACTCAGGTGAGTCTGAAGAGACAGAAGCTGGAATCCGAAAGAACTCAGAAGAGCTTCCAGCGGATGTTCAGAGACAAACATTAGTGAGCTGACAAGCAGGGCAGACGGAATTTACAGGAATTTCATGGAAAGAAATAAGCCTAAAACAAAATGCACAAAAGAGTACATTCTTTATGGTTCCATTAATGGGATGTTCCCATATAGGCAAAACTAATCTATGGTGAACAAAAATGGGAAAGGTGGTCAGCTCTCTGCAGGAGAGGAAACTGCCTGGGAAGAGACATCACAGTAATTGTTTATATCTTGAGACAGAGATCGGATATATAGGTGTATGCACTTGTTAATATTTATATGCAACTAATGAATCATTGAACAATAAAAAATGTATGCCTAAAATCTGTGCTTTTCATTGTATAAAAAGTTTGCTTCAAAAATTGCTTAAGTGGGCGCCTGGGTGGCTCAGTGGGTTAAAGCCTCTGCTTTCGGCTCAGGTCATGATCTCAGCGTCCTGGGATCGAGGCCCACATCGGGCTCTCTGCTCAGCAGGGAGCCTGCTTCCTCCTCTCTCCTCTCTCTCTGCCTGCCTCTCTGCCTACTTGTAATCTCTCTCTGTGTCAAATGAATAAATAAAATCTTAAAAAAAAAATTTAAAAAAAAATTGCTTAAGTAACATGCACAATAATACAGTACTATATTTCCATACCATACTAAGAAAATATTATCAGAATTACCCAGTTCAAGTTAGAATCTTGAGTATAAGGGAAAAAACTCTTTAAATGTCAGTCAATTATTAGTCCCTAAAGTGGCACAGGCCCAGGAAGGTTTTTGGGATCAAGGGTTAAAAATACTTGTATCTCACATAAATTTATTTCATAAATTTTTCTAGAACAGAGAAAAAGATGAAAAGTTCCAGGATGTGGCGCCTGAGTGGCTCAGTCACGGAAGCACCTGCCTTCAGCCCAGGTCATGATCTTGGGGTCCTGGAATCGAGCCTGGCTCCAAGCTGGGGATGGAAACTGCTTATAATTTCCCTCTGCCATCGCTTCTCGGCCTTTTGGCTAAGATCAAGTGTAGTATCTGTTCTTATCAGTTTAATTTCCCTCTGCCCTTCTCCACTGCCTGTGTGCATGCTCTCTCTCTCTCTCTCTCTCTCTCTCTCTCTCTCAAAAAAAAAAAAGCCTTTAAAATCAGTACTTCAGAGAAAAGCATAAAGGAAGGTTTAGATTACTTAGGTTTTACTTTGACATAGTGCAACTAAATTTAAAAATATAGTTTTGTTTAAAGTTATCACATTTAATAAAATTTAATAAAATCTGTGTTATTGTTGTGACACACTTGTTAGAAATATTAAATATTAGGGCTCAAAATGTATTAGTTATTGCTCTTTTTATCGTCGCTTTCCTGAAGGCACCACACGCCAGAATTCCCGTTTCTGCTCACTCCACATCTGCTTGCCTCCTGTTATCACTGAAGGAAAGATATTTTTGCAAAACACTTTTGAGAGCTTCAACATTTTCTCCAATAACGTTTTAATCTTTTGATGTTAAAATATATATCTTGCATTCATTATTTCTCTTTAATTTTTTTAATCTCATTGAAATGATGAAATCATTTTCAAATGTTTTGTTTGCTAACTCTGGCTAGTATTTCTAAGATAACGACCCTTCCCACCTTCAAATTCTGTGCCTTTACTCTGATGTGTATTTGCTTTTGCAGATCTTTATAACACTCAGCACTAACTGGCACTTTATTTTAATTTTATAATTTTTCATTAACTGTGTCTCCCAGTAGAATATAATCCGTATGTGATGCCAGGATTTTACTCATTGGACTTCACTATTATATCCCAACAGACGAAATAATTCTTGACCTGTAAAAGTTGATTTATTAGTATTTATTGAATGAATTAATGATTTGAACATTCTTCCAATGCTTTTGCTAACTCCTAAATTTCTACATCTTCTGTGATAGTTGTCATTTTATTTTGCATTCTGTTTATATTGTACTTATCAGATGACTGAATAGCTGACAATCAGCCGGAGAAAGACAAAGGTTAACCACATGGGTGATGATTGACAGTCCGTGCTAAGTAGACAGGAATGTTTGAGAGGGGATTGATATAATTCATCAGACCACTGTAATATTTTCCCTTTCTTTTGGTTCTTTAGAGGTAATCTCAAATGCTGACTCACATGAGGAATACTTAGATAATGAGCATCCCACTCAACAATATGTTAAGGAAAAATAGAAGACCAAGCTTAAACAAAATATTTTAATTCTAAACATGTAAGGAAGCTTCTATAGAAGAAAGTATATCAATGTATTTCATCTCTTAAAATACTATGGGAGAAAAACAAAATAGGCTCCTCTAACCAGATAAAGTACATACCTGAGTAAATGAAGAAATCTACTTAGTTCAAGGATGACAAAAATCAATATTGGAAAGACCATCTTCCTCCCCAAATTGATCTATACATCTAAAGCAATCCTACTCAAATCCGAATAGGATTTTTCATGGACTTTGACAAAGTGTCTCTAAAATTGATATGGAAGAGAAAATGTATGAAAATTCAAAAGGCTAGCTAATATTTCATTTAAAAAATGAGATTAGTTTGATCAGAAATAAAAAATATATATATATTTTTAAAGTTTAAGTAACTAAAGGAAAATGATATTAATGCAAACTGTATACAGACTGGTCATTAGAACAGAAAAGGGAGTCCATAAATAAATGTTCATGGGTTTGGAAATTCATTTAAGATGGAGACACCTGCTCTACCACTCTCAGGGCGCCGTCCCTCTCGACGTCTGTGTGGATGGTGCCCCCTAGCGAGAGGGACCTTGCATTACATGCGGGTCATGCAACCGGTTCTGCCTTTCAGAGCCTCAAGAAAGGAGCAGATTAATTAATGAATTGTTTGGGATCGTTTAGTCATGGATTTGGAGATGAAACGAAGTTGATCGGCACTGCGTATATTTATACAAATAAGTACGTGATTAAAGAACACCGTCTTTAAAAAGAACTTCAAAAAGTGTTATAAGAAATTATATGGGAACATGACTTAACGTTAGTGTAAGGAGCTTTAAAAAGACATAAAACGTGAAATCAATGCAGGAAAAGATTGAAAAATTCAACCGAATCAACCTTAACTTCGTTTATATGATGAACGACCCCATAAACACATATTAAAAGACAAATAAAATACTAAGGAAAAACACATGCTAGTGTATTGTTGAAATTATATGTAGAACATCTCCAAATAAATTTGAAAATTATGTAACTTTTAAAAATCCCACAACTTGACGTTCTTTCAGGGAAGAATAAATATAAATTGTAAATAAAATTAAAAAAGGTAACCTAACTACATATAAAGAAAATTAAAACTCTGTGGTACATTTTTTATGGAAAGGATTGGCAGTTTTTAAAATATTGAATCATATCTGTTAACAAGCTGATGGAATCAGAATATATGGTCTCATAAAATGCTACTGCGGTTGAAATTTGATAAAGTTTAACTTTATATTTCCATTAAACATGGAAGATTCAAATAAACTATCATTAATCCATATCACCAAAAAATTGTAGAAAGTGAATTGTAACTGTGCACTAACCAGAAAGATTTTTCCAATCTTAATGTATTGAAAGCAAAATTCAAAAAGTCATTTTATATTATATAATTAAAATGAAATACATAAATTCATGAAACGTGTATTTACATGCGCTCACATATGCACACACACATATAACCTCCATCCTTGCTTTAGTAGTTGAAAGCATACAAGAGCAGAGGGACAGTCGTTATATCTAAATCATTTCCCAAGAAAACACTTCCATTTAAAATATATAAAATTATAAAATAACATGGATTAAGTTATGTGATTACTGTGTGAAATACCCTTTCACTTACTTGGTAACTTCCAAGTCTGATATTTTTCCTTCTTCCGTGACTTATATTTTAAATTAATTTAATTCTTCACTAATGCTCTCTCTAACCTCCACTAGGCAGAGTTAGCCAGAGTGCAGGCAGAGTCCTGAGACTGCCTCTGACTTGGTATTTCTATTTTGTCTGGGATGGAGAGACAGAGGCCTGCCTCTCCTCCTCACCAGTATCCTGCCCATGCTGCCACTACCCCCGTGCCTTCACTTTGCACACTGCACTCTCCCATCCAGGGCCAAGAAGACTCATGAATTAAGCAGCTAGTAAGAGAACTTTATATTACTTTTTATATTTATTTTGTAAATTTGATGCAAGTTCTTGTGGGTTATGTATACTTTGTTTCAAGGGAAGTATGTATTTACATTGAGTAGCTTACTGAGTGTCTTGAAATCCCTCTGAAACCCATTGTAGCACCTGCCTTTTCCATACCATGTGGTTCTTGACATGAAATAAAATGTGAATGCTTTGCAGTACCTATCGTAAATAATTGATGTTGTTGTCCCATGTGCTCGAAGTGATATAAACCTTCAACTTACGGCTGTTCTTCAGATCAAACCATGTCTCTTTTCCTCCTTGAATTTGGGAAGGTTTCAAAAGAGAGGAGAACAAGCAAGAAAGGGTGATAAAAGGTGTGTGTTTCCCAGAATATCAGTGCTATGCTGCAGCTGTGTGAGGAGCTGGCTGTTGGGTTGCTTGCAACCTCTCGTCACACTGTGAACACGGTCTCATGAGCTCCAGAGTTTAATATCAAGTTTCCTTTCTGGAGCCTCTTTCTTCAGTCACCAAACTTCAGAAAGAATGAATAATAGTTTCTAGATGAGGATCCTGTCTGAACTGCATCTTCTCTCGCAGATCTAATATGCAATCTGTCCATAGTGGCTTATTTAATGTTTGGCTTATAGGATAGGGAAATAAAGGAAGAAGAAAGGGACTGAAGTTCCTCTCAGGCCAGAGAGAGGGAGCATGCATCATAGTTTTGCGACAAAATTCTAATTAGTCCAAATCCAGGGAAAATCATTTGTGACGTTTTAGCCAATTTTTAACAATTTCAAAAGATCAAATAGAAAGATAATATTACCACACTGCTTGCTACGCAGCCATCTCTCCCAACACACAGACCCTCATCACACCACCCAGCCTCATGTCGTCACACACACATGCACAGACACCGGCTCCCGCTGACACAGACACACTTAAATGTCACAAATACACCTTCCCACAGAACACGCATTCCCTCTTAACCCATCACCGTGATATTGTCATTTATTTTATTTTATTTTATTTTATTTTTTTTAAAGATTTTATTTATTTATTTGACAGAGAGAGAGAGAGAGATTACAAGTAGGCAGAGAGGCAGGGAGAGAGACAAGGAGAGGAGGAAACAGGCTCCCCGCTGAGCAGGGAGCCCGATGTGGGCCTCGATCCCAGGACCCTGAGATCATGACCTGAGCCGAAAGCAGAGGCTTTAACCCACTGAGCCACCCAGGCGCCCGATATTGTCATTTATAATAAGAAATATATATTTGCTTCTCAGCCCCATTTCTGGCACAGAGCTCCTAAAATCCTTGGGAATTTTTAAATGATGAGAGCAACAAAGGTGTCTCTTATTATGTTCATAAGGCGAATTTTGGACCACGTCCTTGAGTGGGAGCTGGTTGTCAGGGCAACCAGTCCTGTGATTAAAGTGTTGGAACTTTGAGTCCCACCCCCTGACTCCTGGGGATGGGAGAGGAGCTGGAGGTTGAGTCAGGTGTCTATGGTCAATGATTTCATCCATCATGCCTGTGTAATGAAGCCTCCATAGAAACCCAGAAAGACAGAGTTTGGAAAACTTCCAAGTTGCTGAACCTATGGAGATGTGGAGAGCGTGGCCTGCCTGGAAAGGGAGAGGAATTCTGCACTCTTGCTGTATGCCTGGCCCTATGCATTTCTTCTCTCGCTGTTCCCAAGTTATAGCTACCCTTTTATAGTAAACTGGTAATCTAGTAAGTAAAATAATTCTCTTGAATTCTACTACCACTCTAGCAAATTAAATGAACCTCAGTGAGGGAGGGGATGTCTTAAGAACCTCTGACTTACAGCCAGACAGTCAGAAATAGAAATACAGGTAACATCTTTGACTTGGAACTAGCAATGTGAAGTCTTGTGGTATGGAACCCTTAATCTGTGGGGTATGATGCTGGCCAGGCAGACAGGGTTAGAATGGCATTGAATCAGAGGACACCCAGCTCGAGTTGCAGGGAACTGTTCCTTCTTGGTGGGGGAACTCCCCGTGTCACAACTGGGCTCAGGAACCCTCAAATAAACACGGACACATATGGGTATATCTATAAATCCATGAAACCACAAATGCACAGATTTACACACACACACACACACACGCACGCACACACCACCCATTATTTTCAACCAGATGTGACTCGGCAGCAAAAGCATTTTCAAAGCAAAATCCACTATCCAACAGAAATGACCCTCATCTGGCAAAGGTCAAGGGGAAGACAGCATGTTATTTATGTTATTTCAGCAAGAGATGATACTCAAAATAAAGAGAATAAGTAAATGGGAAGCTTCCCTTGCTTTCAGCTTCTCCTAGATCCTAATTGGCCTCCAGTCCACGTCCTCTGGACTTGATGACAGTGCAGAGGGCTCCCACCAGTCATATGATGGTATGACCCTGAATGTTTGCAAGGAGAGGAGGTGGTCTTTGTCTTTGGCTGTTTGCAGCTGAGCCTCCTAAGTTTGTGAAATCAGAAGCCAATTAAGAAGCCATGGGGTCTTGGGTGCCTGGGTGGCTCAGTTGGTTAAGCCTTCAGCTCAGGTCATGATCCCAGAGTCCTGGGATCAAGTCCCACATCAGGCTCCCGTCTCTGCAGGGAGTCTGCTTCTTCCTCTGACCTTCTTTCCTCTCTTGCTCTCTCTCACTCTCTCTCTCTCTCAAATAAATACATAAAATCTTCAAAGAAGAAGAAGAAGAAGAAGAAGCAGCAGCAGCAGCCATGGGGTTTGGATGCAGAGTTTGCACCGCTATCCACTGTCCTGCCTATCAGCAAAAGCATTCACAGCCCATGCTTCTCCCTCCAACCTCAATGTGACTCAGAACTTCAGTCTCTGGGACGTGGTAAATGCCACTGTTTTGCTGTCAGTATGAAATTCTATCACTTTGGCTTTTTCCCTTTTACAGAAGAACTATGCAGTGTTGCCAAATAAAATATAAGAAACATCCAAATTTGAATTCTAGATAAAGAATTAATTTAGTATAAGTATGATCCAAAAACTAAATGGGACGTACTTATTCTAAAACTTGTCTATTTGAGATTCAAATTTAGCTGGGCGGACTGTTTTTATTTGCTAAATCTCACAACTCAAACTCTAAATGAGAAAGGATAGAGGAGAAAAAGAGAAATTTACATTTAAAATTCTAATTTAATTCTAAAAATTAAAATTAAGTGCAAGACACAAAAACAAAGAGAGGAAATGATGAAAACAAGATAAAAATTGAACTAGGAAACATATCAAACACCCATATCGTATCTTCTAAAACCATTCCTTCAGAAAAAGGAACAAGGGTTCCTTGGAGAAATGGCCAAATCTAGGACAGCAGCAGGGAACTCACAAGACGAGCCTGAAGCATCTCCTAGGGCCAGAAACTAAGAAGTGCTAAAACAAAATGCACAAAACAAAGACAAACACAAAGAAAATCTCAATGAGGTTGTTCATCAAGGGGCCAATGAGAACAAAAAATGAGCTTCCAATGGCAAATCTGGAGCAACTTGGGGAGCAAAAGAAATGAAGTAGCTTCATATTATAACCAAAGAATAACATAAATATCCATGAGGGCACACAGGTATAAATATATGATTCAATCAATCAATCAAAACTTTTTATGCAGAGTTCCAAATAAATTATGTAGGCACTAGCCCCCCAAGGAAATGGAAGGTAACCACTTCTCAGCCTCCTTGCCTTACCTGGGTGCTGCAGATAAAGAGAAACTTTCAAGCAGAGAAGCCTGTAAAAGGTCCCACAGCCAGTGCTTCAGTGCGCATCAGCAGTGATAAGCCGTGCTGGTGCTGGTAGGGTGTGTTCTTGATATGATCCAATGGAAATGGCACTTTGCCTCTGTATTCTTCCTTCCGCAGACTCCCAACTCCAGTTCAATCATGAGGAAAACATCAGACATGCCCCAGGAGAGGAACATTCTACAAAATACCCAATCAGTATTCCTTAAAACTGCCAAACTATGGGAAGAGCAAAGGTGCCCTTCAGCAGACGAATGGATAAAGAAGATGTGGTCCATATATACAATGGAATATGATGCAGCCTTCAGAAACNTAAAGAAGATGTGGTCCATATATACAATGGAATATGATGCAGCCATGAGAAAGGATGAATACCCAACTTTTGTATCAACATGGACGGGTCTGGAGGAGATTATGCTGAGTGAAATAAGTCAAGCAGAGAAAGTCAATTATCATATGGTTTCACTTACTTGTGGAACATAAGGAATAAAATGGAGGACTTTAGGGGAAGGGAAGGAAAAGTGAATTGGGGTAAATCAGAAGGGAGACGAACCATGAGAGACTGTGGACTCTGAGAAACAAACTGAGGGTTACAGAGGGGAGGGGGGAGAGGGGATGGGTGAGCCTGGTGGTGGGTATTAAGGAGGGCACGGATTGCATGGAGCACTGGGTGTGCTGCATAAACAATGTATCTTGGATCACTGAAAGAATAAAAAAATAAATAAAATAAAACTTCCAAGTTTATCTAAAACAAGGAAAGTCTAAGAAACGGTCGTAGTTCAAAGGAGCTTGAGGAGATATGATGGCTAAATGTGATGTGGCATCTTAGAGAAGATCCTGACACAGGAAAAAAACATTAGGTAAAAACCTGATGAAATCTGAGTAGAGTATAGCCATTATGTATTAATAATGTACCAATATTAATAAAGGTAACAATATCAGTAATTGTACTAAATGTTCTATAAATCGGGGACAGCTGGGTGTGAGGTACTTGGGGGGTGTCTGTATTATCTTCATAATCTTCTGAAAACTACCCTAAAAAATGAAGTTTATTTTAAGAATTAAACCAGAGTAAGCAGTCAAGGAAGACCTAATTAGGGAAAATCTTCCACCCCAAAAAGGATTTTGATGATACCTAAAAGCCACCCTAATGACATGCTACCTGTTTGGGAGGGAGCGGTAAGGGAAGAAAGAAATCTCTGCTCTGACCTGCCCAAATGGGAAAACCAATTCTTGGTGCTTTCACAAGCTCTGTCTCTGCTTCCATGTTTTGAACAAATACAATACGAATCATGGGTAGGTTTTACTGTAATAGTGATATAATTATGTCCAGAGAACAAGGAATGTTGAAATATTAGCCTCCTCTCCATGGTGTTCTGGTAGAAGGTAAACATGCAAAACCTAGCAAGGAAGAAGCACAGTGTGTCTTCATCAAATGAGGCACAAATGCTCACATCATGATGCCGACTTCTCGCAAAGTGTGGTTTGAGTGAAATATTGCAGGTTTTTGAACTCAGAGGAGCAGCCGTGGTATAGGTCTCTATCTTAAAGCCACCTGCAATGAACACATCTAGCTTCCTTCAATCTTCGTTCACCCATGCCTAGGTTCTTGAGCAATATTTTTCTTTTTCTTTCTTTGTTTCTTTTTTAGTAGGTTTTGGGCTCCTATTTCTTCTATTAATCTAACTTGTAGATTTTGCCATCCTGTTGACTATCAGATGAAGAAGGAAGGAAGCAAAACAGGGAGACCAGCTAGCTCTCCGGTTGCCCCGAGTGAGGAAGGCTGAGCAGAATGGCAGACACAGAGGCAGACGCAGGGTTTCTAGTCTTGGCTCTGAAGACTGAGGCCCTGCCTGTTTCTAAATGCAATCCAATGAGTGTTTCAGATTTTAACCCAATTAGAAATGCCTTCTCCCCTGATGGTGACCTATCAGGAAATGGGCAAAGACAGGCTTAGGCAGGAAAGAGGGAAGAAATTCTTCTTTTCTTCGCATAACTTGGAAGAAAACAGTCTCTTCACCCAAAGAGTTTACAAATTCCCCTGAGTTAATATTATTCACTATTAGCTGAAAGAAATCTGTTTTCCTTTCCTTTCAGATAACTCTGAGATCTCAGACACAGAAAGGATTCTGAGAACCTCTGCTTGGTGAGGGGATGGTTAATATCTGGGCCCTCGGTAAATGTACGGGAAACATCACAAGACAGTACATAGGAATAAATGGAACCAAATTCAATACAGACAGGCATTCGGCAAAGAATCAATCTAAAAGAAAGTACAAAGTGAATATCAACAATAGCATGTGAGGATATTTCTTATCACTATGTGGAGCCTTGGATGAACATATTGTCATCTTATCGATTCCATACTTGAGCATGCAATCATTTTATTCCTTTGATTATCTCTTATATAATGAGAGGATCACATTTATTGATACGTTTCATGTCTAAATAAAGAATTCCATAATATACTGTGATTACAATTGAGAGATCAAAGTGTTAAAGACATTTACAGTGATGGTTGCATCTGATTTAGATGGGGTCAGATAAGATTACTGGCTCCGTTTAGTGTAACTTGTGTCTATAATAGAGTATACTGCCATGTGCATCACCAGGTAGTAGGTGAGGGATGGACATTAGTGTACCAGCCCACCAGGACACCAAAGAATAAAACCAATCCACATCTGGGACTGTATTATTTAGCATGCTTTTGGCCACAAGTCAGAAAATAACTGAGTAAATATGGCTTAAAATAACATGGATTATTTTATTTTATGAGATGACAGTAAGTTCAGAGATTTGGTTCGCAGCTCAAGCATGTCATAAAATTATGTCTTTTCTGATTTCTTAAAAATCTGCTTCCTTAATCTATTGGTAATGCCTCAACAGATTGTAAGACATGATTATACAGTGGCTGTGACAACTCCAAAGATTAGCTCTTCATACAACAACGTTTATACCAAGAAGATATAAGCACATGCTCCTCAGCACCTCTCTCTCTTTTAATTAATTAGCCTAGAAGTCTACCCTGTTTCTGTCCACCAGGAGATATCCCTTGTGTCTCATTGACCAGTAGTGAATGCCCCCCAAATGAAGGAAGAGTAAAATTAGGGTATAACTATTTTGCAAGTTCTTTTTTCTTTTTTAAGATCTTAATTATTTATTTGAGAGAGAGAGCCTGAGAAAGCATGAGCAGGGCGGAGGGAGAGAGGGTGAGGGAGAAGTCGACTCCCCACAGAGAGGGAGCCTGGTGTGAGACTTGATTCCAGGACCCTGAGATCATGACCTGAGCTGAAGGTAGATGCTTAACCAACTGAGTCATCACCCAGGAGCCCTATTTTGCAAGTTCTAATGAATGAATGGATCTAGCCAATAATCATCAGTGACTACAGACATCACCATAAAAGAGATCAGACATGATGCGCCTTCTGCTGGATGAAGGAGTCTTGCCAAAAATATCAAAGCCCGGGCGCCTGGGTGGCTCAGTGGGTTAAAGCCTCTGCCTTCGGCTCAGGTCATGATCCCAGGGTCCTGGGATCGAGGCCCGCATCAGGCTCTCTGCTCCGCAGGGAGCCTGCCTCCTCCTCTCTGCCTGCCTTTCTGCCTACTTGTGATCTCTCTCTCTGTTGAATAAATAAATAAAATCTTTAAAAAAAAAAATCAAAGCTGATCAAGCCTCTACATCCAGCTGTCAATGTGCAAAAGATACAAGGAACCCCTGGAAATGATAAACCGTACAACAGGAAGGCAATCAGTAAAATCCACACAGTGGAAAAATCTACCAGAAAAATAATCAGTTTCTTCAACAAATAAATTGCAAAAATTAAAATTAAAGAGATGAGTAGAGAAATCTGCAAATATACCTAAGAGATCTAACAAGTGTATGGACGTTATTTGCATCTTGATTAAAACAACCAGCCATGAATACAAAAAAGATTGTTGTCCATTAGACTCTATTTTAAGAGATTATTTCTGCAAAAGAAAAATGGGGTGGCCATCGCTGTTTGCTCGGGCTCTAATGAGCCATCTTACTGACATGGCTTGAGAATTGCCCATCTTGCCATACACAATATGAAAAGTGATTTCCAAACAGACTTATTTCAAGGTTCACGATATTCTCACAGACACTTTGTTTGCTTCCGGCCTTTCCTTTCCCACTGGGACTAGTTTCAGAAGAGCCAACTGTTATAGAAGTATTTTGGGTCCAGAGGTATTCAAGGAAGTGTTCAGAATCTCTTGAGAGAGTCTGCTCTCAAGAGGCAGGCAGCACTAACATTGTGGGGCTCAGAGACACAAGACTCCATAATGTACCCTGAGAGGGGGGGCCAGCTGCGTCTTCTAAACTCAGAGGAGCAGCCGTGGTATAGGTCTCTATCTCAAAGCCACCTGCAATGAACACATCTAGCTTCCTTCAATCTTCGTTCACCCATGCCTAGGTTCTTGAGCAATATTTTTCTTTTTCCTTCTTTGTTTCTTTTTTAGATTTTATTTATTTATTTGTATGTGAGAGAGAGAGCATGAGTGGGGGAGGAGGGTGGAGTGGAGGGAGAGAGAAGCAGGCTCCACACTGAGCAGGGAGCCCCATGTGGGGCTCAATCCCAGGACCCTGCTGAAGGCAGATGCTTAACCAACTGAGCCACCCAGGTACCCCAACATTTTTCTTATTCTTTCCTGACTTTTATTTCCTCAGTTTCTCTCACAATTGTGTCATGTTTAATTTTCATGTAAAATTACTTGCAATATAATGTCCGGCACTTCACCTCTCTAAGTGAATTCTATTGATTCAATTATTAGTCCTCAACCTGTTTCCAGGGAAACATAAATTTAAAGACGAGAATCTGAAATTGATTCTCAATACTATTATATTTAAAGCTTCTGACGTTCACTTTATCAGCTATAAAAGGGACTGTGACAGCCCACAGCATACTGTGACAACATTGTTATATAAATTATCCCCTCTGAAATTGTAAGCACTCATAGAAGGCAAGCTTTTGATTGATGAAGGATTTCTACCCTCAGACACTTTGGGCAAAATAAATAGGAATATGGAATTAAGGGTTGGTTCTTGGTATACCACAGAACTTGAGAAAAGAAAACGCTTAGCTCACGTATTTCAATCACAACCTCAATATCCGGTTATGGAAGATCCTCATCAGGAAACACAGCCATCATCTATTAAATTGGAAACCTGGGGAGATCCTTTGATCACCATGTGTCCCTCAGGTTAGTGAAGCAAACAGGCAAGAAGAGGAATTACTGTCGGGACTGGGGTGATTGATTTTGACTGTCAGAGAGGAGCTGGGTTGTCAGACACAATAACAATAAGGGAACAGCGTGTGTGGAACGCAGAAAATCTCCCTAGATGCCCCTTAATGCTCCCTTGCCCTAGGAATACAAGTTAATGGGACTTTACAGAGTCCAATACCCATAGGACTGCTAATAACCCAGACTCTTCAGGAACAAAGATTTTAAACTCTGGGTAAGGAACCATGAGCAGTTAAAGTGTTTGCTGGAGACAAAGGAAATATGGAATAAAAGACACAGAAGGAAGTTATAAGTACCAGCTGCAGACATGTGACCAGTTACATAAATAAACACTGTAATGGTTATGAGCATTTCTTCTTCCTTTTGTGATATATTAACAAATCTTCCCTTTTTCACCTGTTAATTGTGACATGTTAATAGTGGTTAACAAGAGTATTTATAGTCAAGGAGATCTAATGGGTAACATGGCATAATTTAAAAAAGAAAGACTATTATCCGAGATGAATAAAGCGGCATATCAGACTTGATACTCTTTTTTTAGGGAGGGGATTAGCATATTTTTATTTATAGGTGGGATAGTTACTTTGCTGGGGAGTTAAACTAAGTTAACAGAGATGTATCTATGGGCAAGTTGTTCAGAGCGGATTGTGGTGATTTTGCACTGTGTTAAATTGGCTAGGCTATAATTAACTTCCCCAGAATTTCCTTTCCTGGATTGATCGGCATTAGCATTGGCCACAAGAAAAACTGTGGTATCTGGGTGGCAGAAGTAAAATACCAACCTTTAAAATCGGAAGGTAATATTCACGATTGCCAAAACTTAGAAGCAACCACGATGTTTTTCTTAATTGAATGGATAGGCTGTGCCAATCCATACAGCAGAATATTATACAGGAATGAAAAGAACAGAGCTATGAAGCCACGGAAAGGCATGGAGGAAGCTTTCATGCGTATGGCTAAGTGAAAGAATCTGGTTTGAAAAAAAAACTGTGATTCTGGAAAAGGCTCAACTCTAGAGACAGTAAAAAGATTGGTGGTTGTGGGAGAAGAGGGGTTGGGCAAGAAGGGGGAAGGAGAGATAAATGGGGGGGCACAGGGGATTTTCAGGGTGGTAAAGGCTCTCTGTGTGGTCTTGTAACAGTGGGTACAATTCATTGTGCGTTTGTCAAAAACCCATAGCACAAGGAGTGAGCCCTGATGTAAACACAGACATTAGTTAATAATCCTCAATACTGGTTCACCAATCAGCAAAGGTACCACCCTCTGCAAAGTATCAGTGCTAGAGGAAACTGCGGGGGAGGGGGAGTATGAGCAAACTCTGTGCTTTCAATTCTTTTTTCTGTAAACCTAAAACTGCTCTAATAAATAAATACTATTAATAAAAAAATACCTGAAGGTTATGGTTTTTTAGAAAAAACAAGAGGCAAATATCCTTGCTTCTCTCAGCCTCCCATCCAGCAATCCTTGCTCCCTTCCACCCCGCAGGTCAATGGCAGCTCCAGGCCCCCTATCAGATGCTGAGCTGAAGTTCACGGAGGTAGGTGCCCGGAAGAGCAACAACCATCCATTGACTTCCCTCTGCCCTTCATGGTTGCACACCACCAGCTGGAGGTGCCAACTTCCCGGAAGGTGTGGTCCATGCACCCTTGCCAGGACTGCCTGTGACTCTTTTCTGACCCTTTTCAGAACGTTACTTCCCCAACTTCTGTAATTGTGTAAGATCTAATTCCCGCTCTAAAGCCCTTATTCCATAATACATAACCTATACATAACCTGCTTCTCTTTCCCCGATTGAACCTTAACTGAACAGGTTTAAAAATATGCTCTATTTCCTATTCTAAAGACCCCTCAGTGAAAGCAGAGCAATCAAGTCTGTGATCACACAGTGAAATTAAAAGAGCATTGTGAAAATAGGGAAGAAATTCCTATTGCTTCATTTCCTGGTCCAGACCTTCAGTATGTGTTTCTTGTTGGTGCACCTATGAATAAAGACTTGACCTGAAATTACAATGTATATTTAAAGGGAGTTTGCTATTAGGCTTCTTGCAGAATTGGTAACACGCTCCTCTCCAGGCCACTTAATTTGTATACCTTATCCAGGCACACATTTTGCATAATAAGTAAATAGTAACTCACTCCTCTGCTTGATAAGTGACTAGGCATTGTATATTTTAAGCAAGTAGACCACATCTAATTCAAACTGCTTTTAATAGCGTATATTTTTCTCCCAACAGCTGTTCCATGCAGTAGAGATAACTCTGAACCAGACCACAGTGTTTATGTAAAAACTCCAGCACAGGGTGTATTATCTGGCATAATTACACCTTCGAAAGATGCAAATGTGAAAGCTGAAACCCTGAACATCCAGGGAAAGGTGTTCTAATTAACTAATTCCCTGTGTTTTGTGGCCATTGTTAGAGATATCATTTTATGGACAGTCAGCCTGCTGTGACCGTGTGTATGCGTGCATGCCTACGTGTGCTCACATTGTGATGTTTCAGTGATGTCACTATTTCTGTTAGCTGCCCCATAGTTATCTCCCAGGAGACAGGCAAAAATACAATAATACTGTCCTTAACACTTCCTGTGCATTCGAATGAGGAGCTGCTAGTCACTTTGAGAGCAAACTGACAATAGAATTCTCAACAGGGTGTTTTCATAGTGTTTGACCTCATAGGATCCTTACACAACACACAAGGACCCTCATTATCTAACCCAGGCTGCCTCTGTACCGTCATCTGTCTCTTCCCTTTCTTTGTACCACATGCTCCAGGCGTTCCACATTACCTTTGGTTCTCTGAAGTTGCCCTGTTTTGTTCCTCTTCGGGGTTTAGCTTTGTGGTGTAGCATACCTCTGAAATGTTTTCTCCAAACTTTCTTTCTACTTTGTCTATCTAATTTCTATTTATTCCCCAAGATCATCACCCAACTTCTTGGGGAGCTTTTCACATTTCAGTGGGTACACAGCAAATGACTTTTACAGACTCACCTTGGGGGTCATTTTGAGTTATTTTCATTTTTAATTTTTGTTCTGTTCACACCTCTCCAGTTTCCATGTGGCTCTGTACCTTGACTGGAGACCTCCCAATGTATGTGCGCTATTGCAACCGACTAAGGACAGACTGCTCTGCTCAATATACCCTAATTCCCTGGACACAATGTTATTGTTGTTCACCTTGAAGCACAGTGATTCTGTGGGCATGACTGAGCAAGCACCTCTCTTCACCACCTCCCTAGCACTTGCTTCGACTCTTAGCATGGGATAGAGAAATCAGACAGCACCCTCAGAAGAGAAAGGGTCCATTTACAATGACATGGATGCAGCTAGACTGTATAATGCTAAGTGAAATACAGAAAGACAAATATCATATGAGTTCAATCATATGTGGGATTTAAGAAGCAAAACAAATGAGCAAAGGAAAAAAGAGAGAAAGAGATGCAAACCAAGAAACTGACTCTTAACTCTGGAGAACAAACTGGTTGTTAACAGTGGGGAGGTGGTGGGGATGGGGGAATAGGTGATGAGGATAAGGAGGGATGTTGGGATGAGCATTGGGTACTGTATAGAAATATTGAATCATGGGTTGCCTGGGTGGCTCAGTCATTGGTTGTCTGCCTTCAGCTCAGGCAATGATCCCAGGGTCCTGGAATCGAGTCCAGCATCAGGCTCCCTGCTCAGCTGAGAGCCTGCTTCTCCCTCTGCCTGCTGCTCTCCCTGCTTGTGCTCTCTCTCTCTCTGACAAATAAATAAATAAAATCTTTAAAAAAAAGGAAAAGAAAAGAAATATTGAATCACTATGTTGTACACTTGAAATGAATATTACACTGTAGTTAATTGCCTAGAATTTAAATAACAACTTTAAAGAAATAAGGAGTATTTACAGACCCTCCAAAAACAAAAGGTCCAACTGAGCAACGTAAGTATCAGTTAATTCATCGATTTTTTTTTCTCAGTCATCTGAAAAAGATATTATGTCCTCATCTTCAGTGCAAATTTAATCAAGGTATGAAAGAAATATGGAACATTTACATTCACTACTAAAAATAACAATAGCAATAATGTCCAGCATTTATCAGGCACTTAAAATAACCTTGATAGAGTTCTAAGTGCTTTGGCATGTCTTAACTCCTTTCATTCTCATTAAAAAATAAAAGAATTAGTTACTATAATCACTCCCATTTCACAGGATGAGCAAATCAAGGTACAGAGAGAGTACACGTGAACTTTATTTTAACAGTCAAGCAAGTGAAGATCAATACACCTAAGGATGCATTAAAGAAAATAAAGGCTGAACTGAACTCACACACTTCATTTCTCAGCATAGGTGCTTTCCCTGACTTGACCTCATGATACAGTGAAGTAAGTCACTTAGCAATTCTTACTGATGTCTCCAGTCTTGGCTTAAATGAAACTTCCTTAGATTCCTCTAGTCATTGCACACTTGCTATATATTATACTCTGTATATTCTATAGAGAGAAGCCTGGTTTTTTCCTTCACTTACCAAAATCTGTATTAAGATACTCATTTTCATAATCCATTTCATACTTTCTGCCTGCATCCCTGGGCTAGAATGTCTTCAAGGGCAGAGACCAGATGTTCACCACTAGACCCAGTCTCTAGTTCAGTATCTGTCACATAGATGTTGTTACTAAGTATCTGTTGAATACAAAAAATAAATATATCTGCACACGTATTTCAGCTCTATTAGAAAAAAAATGGCAGTGTTTGAAATGACCAGTTCTGGGCGCCTGGGTGGCTCAGTGGGTTAAAGCCGCTGCCTTCGGCTCAGGTCATGATCCCAGGGTCCTGGGATCGAGGCCCACATCGGGTTCTCTGCTCAGCAGGGAGCCTGCTTCCTCCTCTCTCCTCTCTCTCTGCCTGCCTCTCTGCCTACTTGTAATCTCTCTCTCTGTGTCAAATGCATAAATAAAATCTTAAAAAAAAAAAAAAAGAAATGACCAGTTCTATAAAAATTTGAAGACTTGAGGCACCTGGGTGGCTCAGTTGGTGAAGCCTCTGCCTTCGGCTCAGGTCATGATCCCAGGATCCTGGGATCAAGTCCTACATCAGGCTTCCTGCTCAGTGGGGAGTCTGCTTCTCCCTCTCTCTCTGCCCCTGCTTGTACTCTCTCTCAAGTAAATAAATAATCTTTTTAAAAAATGTAAAGCTTTACTGTTGATACCAGATATTGGCAGTGTGTCAATAGTTAGAAATCATAAGGTTCTTCTAAGTGGGCATATCTTATTTAGAATTTCATGATCAAGCCAACTGTATAGTTTTAGCTATAAGAGAAAGGTACTAATTAAATTCTAATCGATACTTGTATGTTGGTAGTGGACCAGTGACAGCCTTTGCCTGAAATCCTGAGACACAAAAGAAAAAATGTGGCTCCTGCTGTCAATGAGGCTAGAGTGGGATAAGAGATAAATAGAAACTTTGAGAAAGGACCCATGTTATTCCCTGCCTTTATCTAGGTGAACAAAGGGGTAAAATAGAACAGTGCTTTATTTATTTCCTCTTACTTCCCACAACCTAAAGGATCACTATGACGCAGAGCAATCAATTGGTTTGCTGAGAAGAGGATGCAGAAATCATAACCAAGTCCTGAGATTTCCAACAATTTTGTGAGATACATGTGCTTTTACCAGGGACTTATTAGAAAGTCAATGGCTACAGTTACTAAGGCTGTAACTCAACGTGGGATGCATTGTGGAGGCATGTCCCCACAGGAAGAGAAACAGTTTCCTTAGAGAGCATCATCTCTTTACAAAGCCACAAGCTGATCTTCCTGGGCACAGAAGAAGCCCCATGGAAAACATACATTCAGGTCTTCTAGTTCGTTTTTTTTTCATTGTGTTTTTATCTTTTTTTAAATTATGTCCAATTAGCCAACATATAATACTTTTAGGTCTTCTAGTTTATTAAAGCCTTCCCAAGCCTGAATGTTTCCCTCATTTCAGCTCAAAAAATCAATAGTTAAAGGAATTTTTATCTGGGTCCCCACTTATTCTATTAATGCTTCTTTTGTTCATTTATGCATTTGCTTATTCACTAACACTTACAGGTGTTTTCGATGTGTTGAGCACTCTTTCAGCCATTAGAGATCCAGTAGTGAACAAAATAGACAAAAAAATAAAACAAGATACTGTTTCACGGAGCTTATACTCCAATGGAATATAATAACATTATATATATTATTATATATAATGCATGCTATATAGGATAATGATCATCATTATCATATCTGAGTCCTGGAGTAACAGCGAGAGAATTATCTATAATGTACAAAGGAGACATCTGTCCCAGACACCTCATTGGATTTTCAAAAGATCAAATAAGAGTACCCAAACCAGCTATTAGCAGCCACGTGTTCTATCATTTAAGATTTATAGGAAATTCGCTTCTTTTAACATTTCATAGGACTCTCCTTTACCCTCCTGGTAACTACAGGGATTCTTTCTTTGGTTGGGGTTGGGAGGAAACTATTTCTGAATTCATCTGGCACTAATTTTCAGCTTTTACTAAATTCTCTCATAAAGCTGGCTTCAAGTGGCTCCTCCCATTTCTAGGCTGCTGTGTTTTGACCTAAATGTGGAACACAGTCCCTTTGCCTTCAATTCCACAAAACACCATTCATCACAGCCCATTGTGTAAAGTAGACTTTACAAAAATTCACAGTAACAGAAGGTTGTTAAAGTACAGCAAAGCACAACAAAGCACAACAAAGTACAGGAATGAAGAAAACTTGCAACTGCATGTTAGCTGGCCTCATTCTTAAATCCTTCAGTAATCTCACCCCACTACCAGCCTACTAAGCCTCCACCACCAGGGGAAGTGAGCACACCCTCAGGGTCATGTGCAAATACACTCACCAGTGAATTTGCATGCTCACCATTCTCTGCTTGGGTTCTAGCCTCTTCCTATTTTGCTGAATATTCTCTACATTTGACCTACTTCTTCCCTAGTTGCTTTACTCCTAGTAGAATGTAATCTCAGAAAGGGTAAGGGGTTGTTGTTCTGATCTATTTGGCGTTGAATCTCTAGGGTTTAGAGCAGGGATCAGCAAAGTGTAGCCTCTGAGCCGAATCCGGCCCACCGCATGTTTTTGAGTGACCTGTGAACTAAACATTGTTTTTATATTTTAAGTGGTTGGAATACTAATTCAGAAGAACAACGCTTAGTAGCACTTGAAAATCATATAACATTTAAAATTTCAGTGTCCATGAACAAAGCTTTCATTTTGTTTCCTTGCTTGTCATTCACAAAGCCATCCTCATCCTCTCACAGGTCGCCCATGGGGCTTCTATGCTGTAACGGTAGCGAGATTGTGACACGGATGTTGTATTTATTATCCACTTCTTTACAGAAAACATTTGCCAACCTCTGGATCAGAGCATCACCTGTTAGATGTAGGCATTCAAATAGTATTTTCTGAATATTAAATCTAAAAAGGAAATACCACTACTAAACTGAATCTGTCTCCTTGTGTTTGTAAATAATCACTTAATGCCCACTGAGTCTTAGCAGCTTTGATTACATTGTATGGGAAGTTTGATCCACACTGCCAATCTCAAGAAGCCCTGAGGGTCAAATAAAATGTAGACATGCTTCAAAATATGACTAACTTCAGGGGCACCTGGGTGGCTCAGTGGGTTAAAGCCTCTGCCTTCGGCTCAGGTCATGATCTCAGGGTCCTGGGATTGAGGCCTGCATCCGGCTCCCTGCTCAGCGGGGAGCCTGCTTCCTCCTCTCTCTCTGCCTGCCTCTCTGCCTACTTGTGATCTGATCTCTCTCTGTGTGTCAAATAAATAAATAAAATCTTCAAAAAACCAAAATCTGACTAACTTCTAAATGTACCTGGTGATTGGGAGTGGGGGGAGAGGAGATAAGGTGAGATAGTAGAGAACCTAAAAGGTGTTATGAGTTTCCAAATATCTTCATAGTTCAATGAAAATGTCCAAGGAATTCAGTCCCACAACTAAATTTTTCTCTGGCCTCTGACTTCATAATTACTATTTATTTCATAATGATTGTATATAATCATTAACAAATTAAAATAGAAGAAAAACCCCAAGTATTCATGGAACAGCAGGCCCTAGTCACCTAATGGGCTGTCTTCAGTTAAGACCATGAGGTAGAAAGACAATAGAAGCTTGTTTAATATATTTAAACTGATGGATAAAACTGCCTGAAGCTCCATTTTCTCACCTGTTTAACTGATAGGTCAAAATTTTTCCTTTCCTTCGCAATGTTGTTTTGAGGCTTAGGTGAGAGATTGCACCATCATGGTCTACACATTGCCCTGTGATCCTGCACATAGTATGTGCACCGTGATGAAATACAGTTTATTGATTCTGGGGTTTTTTCTTTTGTTTTTTTAAGATTTTATTTATTTATTTACTTATTTATTTATTTGAGAGAGAGAGACATAGAGATAGCGAAAGAGAGCAAGAGCAGGGAGGAAGGACATGGGGCAGGGAGCCTGACATGGGGCTCAACCCCAGGACTCTGGGATCATGGCCTGAACTAAAGGCAGATACTTAACCGACTGAGGCACCTAAGCATCCCAGCTTTTTGATTATGAAAGGAGTTTTGACTGAGGTTCTAACTTGCCAAAAAACATAAGCTATGATATGTGTTGCTTGGATCCAGCCCCAAATGTCTCAGACTCATTTCTAGAAGTTAAAGTTCAAAAAGTGTATGATCGAGTGCCTGAGTGGCTCAGTGGGTTAAAGCCTCTGCCTTCGGCTCAGGTCATGATCTCAGGGTCCTGGGATCGAGGCCCACATTGGGCTCCCTGCTCGGCGGGGAGCCTGCTTCCTCATCTCTTTCTGCCTGCTGCTCTGCCTACTTGTGATCTCTGTCTCTCTGTCAAATAAATAAATAAAATCTTTAAAAAAAAACAAAACAAAACAAAAAAAACAAAAAAAACAAAAAGTGTATGATTAAATTCCACAAAAAACAACTCAAAACCCCCCCAACGGATGAAAGTGTCATCATGATTAAGCAACAAAGCACATTTTAATGCTTTCATAATAAACCAGAGCCAGTGCATTGCATTCCCATCAGCAGAGTGAGCGGTAGGGATATTGCGTAGTAATGTGAGTTGCAGTGTCTGAGAGCCGTTATTCCCAAAGGTGTATTAATAATCCTCATGCCGCCTCCAGGGAGGTTGCCATGGGACTCGTCCGACGTGCTCACTGCAGACATCTGGGGGCCAGGGCCGGTCTCTATGAAGAAAACGAAGTGGTTGAGGAAGGCAAGCTTTCAGATAATTAAGCAAACTACCTCGTAAACATTTGCAAAGGAGATATAGGTTAGCCAGGGCCTCCCTGACTTTGGTTTACATCAGAATTATTGAAAGAATTTGGTAACAGTGAAGAAGTCTTATGCAAATTATTGGAGGCAAATGCAATTTGGTGCTACCTTCTGGAAAATGTTCCTACCTCTCTGATGGTTCCTTCGCTCTTTCTCTGTTTCTCCTTTTGCTTCGTTTGTGAAATATTCCATTGGCTTGTTCATCTATTGATTCAAAAAAGTGACAAAAACCAAAAACACTTTCTGTGTCATTTTCTAATACTAGGTTCCAGGTATAATTTTTAAATAAAACAAACAAGATCATTGTCCTTGAGCTGGGCGTAGCACACAGGGCCTATCTCTTCCATGTTCAGACTCCACTAATGCTAATCCTTTCTTCTGATGCCCACTCAGCTTCCCAAGGCTCGTCTCCATGTGGGAAGACAGGCATTCGGAGAGGGGCTCATAGTCTCCTTGGGACTCTTTCAACATACTCTCATTTGGTTCTCTATGAATTCATTTATTATTTACTGCTTTAGTCCACAGCTATTCATCACATACTCTGGTGTGCACTTGCACTCTTCGAGGTAATAAAGATAACACACTGAATATATCCTCGAGGAATTGAAATTCTGATGGGAAAGACTGAAAACAAATACTACTGATACAGAGTGAAATGATCTATACAAAAGTCAGCACATAATTAAATGTTTATTCAGAAGAGAGATTGACTCATTGACTATTGGGTACTGCGAATAAAGTCTTAGAAAATGTTTTTAGAAAAGAGAAATATTAGAAGTCGTACACGCTTTTCCACATAGACTGTGTTACTGGCTGAACTGTGTTCTCCCAAATTCATATGTTGAAGTCCCAACCCCCAGGACCTCAGAATGAGACTATATTGGAGACAGTGTCTTTAAAGGGGGTGATTAAGTAAAAATGCAGACATCTGGGTAGACCTTAATTAGATGTGACTGGTGTCTTATGAGAGGAGGACATTTGGACATGGACACATATACAAAGAAGACCATGGGAAGACACAGCAGGCAAAAAATGGACATTAATAAGCCAAGGAGAGAGGCCTCAGAAGAAACCGACTCCACTGACCGCTTGATCTCTGACTCTCAGCCTCCAGCACTGTGAGAAAAGACATCTCTGTTGTGCAAGCCACCCAGCTGGTAGTACTTTGTTATGGCAGCCCGAGCAGACTGATACCAGGAGGGACGTAGGGATCCAGCTCCTCTTCCATGAGGCGTTCCCTGTCACTCCCACCTTCGTCACTCTCGCCGTAAAAGTCTTGCATTTCTTTTATTTTTTTTTCTTATTTTTATTCTGTGTGGGGTTACACCGCTCTTTTCTGCCTTAGAAGCTTTCCATTCACCATGTTGGTACTTAACTGTTTTGTAATATTATTTGTGGAGTAGGTTAAAAAGAAGGTAGTTCTCAGGACCCCATAAAATTCTGATTATTCCACTTACTCAGTGATCCTAAACGAAAGCCTTCACAATTTTGAGTCTCCGTCTGGGCTACCATGTGCAGACAGTGTCTAACCTCTGAGACGGTTGTAAGGAATAAATATAAGACAACCCTAAATGCCCAGTAGATGCTTACTGTATTTATATTCTATTATGTATTGCATCTGAATATCTTGAGGCAGTTTATTCCAGTTTAATGAAACCCGTTTATAGAAGAAAATATTTATATTGAATCCAAACTTAAGCAGGTAACATTTACTTGTTAATACAAATTCTGCTCTTAGAACCAGAGCACAATATCTCTCTGTAGAGTCAGAAGAGTAAATCAAATATATATCTTTTTTTCTCCTTGGCGTTCATTTTTATTTTTCTTCTGGTTGTTCAGTTGGATGTTCCACAGAGTGGTAGGGAGATCACGTGGATTTTGCTAGATCAGAGTGGTGGACAAAAGGAGAGCAGGAATAGTCAAAATTTGTCATAGGATAGTCGTTATATTGAAACTGCGTTATTGAAAACACAGAAGCTTCTGTTGAGACCATCAAAGGCCTTGTAGACAGCCAAGTGGAGACTGGAGGGTAAAGGAAGAAAAATGTGAGAGTCAGCTGGTGCAACCACTCTGATGGGAGAAGAGCGGGTAGAATTCCAGAGGTGTTTGTCAGTGTTATCAATGACAGTTTTTCTTTAAATCCTCTAATAAAAAGGATAACTTTTCTTAGTCCAAAAGTTATAACCAATTTAAAATACTGTAACAAGTTGAGGTGAATAAATAGAATAAATTAAAAATGACCCATAACCCTAATATTCAAAAAGAAACACTACTAGCTTTCTG
The DNA here is from genome assembly GCA_002007465.1 of Ailurus styani. Lineage (NCBI taxonomy): Eukaryota > Metazoa > Chordata > Mammalia > Carnivora > Ailuridae > Ailurus > Ailurus styani. Next base: position 1,043,643 of record LNAC01000270.1, on the reverse strand, counting down.
TAGTCATTTAACATATATATATTATATATAAATATAGGTTATACATATTATATATATAATATATAGGTTATACATTATATATAATATATATAGGTCATACATATTATATATATATATAAATTTTTGGTTAATTCATAAAACATTATGTTCTGTAGTGTCACTTGTAACCTACTTCATAATGCACAAAAATTAAATAGCTTTATATGCACACACATAATTTGTGTGGGACATCAGAATCACTGTATAATATTGGTAACCCTATATACATAGAGTAATTTGTTCATATATCAACAGATGAAAGTGAATTATCCTTTCGGAGTCAGTGGTCTTACGGATGCTTCAATTTGTATTTCTTTGATGAGAATTTAAAAGAATATATAAATTAAAGCAACAATGGATTATCCATATTCAGCTACCAGCTTAATAAAAATTTACAAAAACAGAAACATGCTGTGCTAGTGAAGAAATTGACAAATCCCCTTCTCATTCATTGGTGTTGGGAGTTGAACTGCTACCAACTTTTCATAAAAATAATGTAGCAAAATGTGTAAGCCTGATGATTCATATGCCTGTATCCCTGGGGCAAATAAAAAAAATAGAGCAAAAAAATATATATATATATATTTTTTTTTTCAATATTTTTGTTGGCTATTTCCCTGTATTATCTCTTGAATGGAATATTTGTACCTTTTACATATGTTGTTACTATATGTTTATGATTCCTCATTTACTGGCAAGGTGATTTTTATATATTAAATATATTAACCCAGTGTCTGTTATATATTATGCCAATTTGTTATTTACCTTTTAATTTTATAAAGTTAGATAATTATAGATTCCAATTCCTACTTATATTGATGGATTAATCCAGACATGTCCTGTTACCAAAGAATCTGGTTTGGTTAGATTTTGAAAATTAAAACAAGGAAGGAAGAGAGGGAGGGAGGGAGGGAGGGAGAAGGGAAGGAAGAAAAACCTAATAAGGAATATATTCTAAAGCAGATAGGGAACAACTATTCTATGTTATCATTCCTTAAAGTCTGCATGTAAGATTTTGCTATCTAGACAGTATTATTGAAAGACAAGGAAAAGATAAATTCTAGTTCAGTCTCTTCCTGAAAACCAATATACACTTGAACGATTTGACTAACCCTTGAATTCACTAAGTGGATTAATTGAATTATGTGGTTTAAACCAATGGGAGTTTCTATTCATTTGTCTCCAGAGGAATTTGAATATATTGAGCCCTTTTACCAGAGGTCAAATGGTGGTAGCTTCTGGGATCAATTAGTGAGCCACCTAATTAGATCTGATTAATCAGGTTTGAACCATGACTTACTCCTGTTTAAGTGATGCCTTTTGAGTCTGTGAGAAGATGGGCGGGCTTACTGAAGACTAAGTTATGGTGTCAGCTTAGAGATGGTATTCTAAAAGGTTTGAGTTCTATATTACAGGGTACGGGATATGCTTGAAAACAAATTCAGTCAGTACCTTATGGTGGCGTTCTTCTGATAGCTAAAATAGGTGTGACTGAAAAAGAGGTGTATTTGGAGTGGCTCCTCTCATTATTATATGTAAAAACACTCCCACAGAATTTTGTATGCCCATTCTGGCAACTTGAAGCATGCTGACTGGGAGGCATTCGTTCCCAAAGGGGATGCACTTCCATTAGAACACACAACAGTGATCCCAATGAATGGAAGGTTGAAACTGACCTCTGACCATTTGGGGATCTTTATGCCACTGAACCACGTGGTCAAAAAGGGGGAGGGTGTGATTACAATGACTGGAGTGACTGATGCCATTATCAGCAAGAAACAGGGTAGCTGTATAATACAAGAGAGACAATGAGCGCTAAGTCTGGAACCCATGGGACATTCTTGGTGATTAATATTCCATTGCCAATAGTAGAACTTAATGGAGAACTGCAGTGACCAAAATAAGATAAGGCTATCAAACAATAAGACCCCCTCAGAATTCACGTTTTGGGGCATTCTCTCAGTGAAGGACTTTAATCAGGTGAATTGCTGTCGAAGTGGAAATATGGCATAGGTTATGGAAAGAGGGAAGCCATAGTTATCAACTGTGATTTCACAGGCAACTATAGAAACAACTACAGGCCATTTGCATATTTCTCCTTGATTGTTTTGTGTATATATTTGTGTCTACGTATTTACTTTTTACTCTCCTTCCCCTTACAATTTTATACAGATATATTATAGGTTAAATTTCATGTTATTATTTAGTACCAGATTATTTAATGGTACTGTAATTAGGAATAGTACATAACATAGCCAGCAATGCACACAGTGACTGTTTAGACTGTGGGTTGTTCTATGCTTTTAGTATTTTGTCTTCTTTAATCTGCTGCCACCTCAAGAAGGTATAATTTTGAGTCAGTCTTTTCAAGATTGGGATGTGGGTCTAATAGAATAAACCCAAGGATCAGGCTACTTGGCATGATTCTTGTCAGGACAAAAGAGGCCTTCTATGTCACCCAACTTTCTAGGGCTACAGAGCAAATAGAGATGTAGGGCTGTGTCCAAAGGTAATAAAATTCAAGAAAAAGAGGAATCATGCTTGGGTACCTTTTGAATTTGACAGCCTAAGAAGGAATTAGAGATTGAAACTCCTAACAAAATATTTTCAAAAAATAGTTATAACAAAAATCTACATAAGTGTCACATGCAGTTCTAAGGACACTGAAAATGACCAGATATAATTCATTTTCCCTGTATTCAAGAAAATAATAGAGCAGTGTATAAGCCAGAATAAAATACATGATTACAACAGCACGAAAAGAGATATAATAGCATGTTGTAGAAATGCAGCTGTAGAATACATCATTTGTTAAAGACATCTGTTCTTTTTTGCCTGTCCAGTCTCTGTTTCCTCTCCTTTTGGTTATAGCACTCTGGTTTCCTTTTGGGAATTCACACGTCCTCCATTCTCCATCCACATGTGTTGAACGCGCTCATCCAAGCTCCTGGGTGGACAGGTGATCCAACTTGTGCCAATGAGGACTCATAATAGGATTTGTCTGAATCATAGAAAGAGAATCCCTGTCTCTATTTCTCTCCTCTCTCTTTCTCTCTGTCCCTCTCTTCCTCTCTCAGTTAATAAAGTTCCAAGAACAATGGAATTTCTGGTGGCCAGTTTCCATATAGAAAGAACCTACATTCACAATGTGGCTTCCACCATAGAAAGCTGAGGAAAGAGTTGGAAACAGAGAGAGACAGACACCATGTTTTTGGAGCCCTTGGATCCAACCATGACAGAAGTTACATTTGCCTCTGAAATTTTCAGTTGTGAGAGCTAATAAGGACATTTTTTTGGTGTATTTTTGTTTTGCTTTGTTTTCTATACTTTGTTTGGCTTATTTATAACATTTTCGTAAAAAGTATTGTGATCCATACATGGTTCAGTGAGAACATTGTCTTCAAACCTACCTAGTACTGTAGTTAGTTAAAAAAGAAAAAAATTAAATAAAATACATATGTCTGGGTCTTATTCATGCAGAATGACTTGAACATGGGGCATCATTGTCTCTCAGTTCTAGGCCTAAGCAGACCTTGCAGACTTCCTTTCTCTCTGCTGTTCCTCTGCCTTCTCTGTAAGAACATGCACAAGTTAGCCTTCAGAAGAGAGGAGACATCTGGACCAGACCTGAGACAGCCCACTTATCCCTGTTGAGACCTCAGGCATTTGAGAAAGCCAAACCAAGATAAGAATATCTGCTTAGTTAACATCCAGCTGTCCAAAGATGGATGAGTTACCTTTGCCAAGCTCAACTTAGATCTGTAGAACTGTAATGGTAACCCATAGATTCCTGAGAAATAATAATTTTTAAAATGGCCATTATTTTAAGCCAGTAAATTCTGAGGTGTTTTGTTACACAGCAATAGCTAACTGATATACTCACAGGTAATTCCACCACATATACACATGTTACATCTGGGACTCATATTCTAGTCCTCAGCACTAGAGCTCACAGCCTTTTATAACTTATGACTGCCTTGCTTCTTTTCTGCCGAGCTTTTTATTCATGAATTTTATAAATATAGTCCTTCTGTGGAGAGAGAACCCTAAGGTTTTCTCATTTTCAATAGAGATTACATAAATTTTTTCAAATCATTTTCTTAACCTTGTCAGTGCTTGTCATCTGTGCTTAGCATATCAAACGGTTCTGAGCCATTTTTGCAATTCAACTGTGCAGACCAGGGACTAGCTTCCCTGAAACAAATACATTGCCAGGAGAGTTTATCTGTCAGGAGAGGTTCACTTCAAGTTTCCAAAATACAAGGAGACATCCCTATTTAAAAACAACAGGTATGCAGCATGGCTATGCTCAAGAAACGCTGGGTTGACTCAAAGTGCTATTTAGGCAATGTACTGACCTTTGTAAGTGTTCATAATTCAGAGGGTAACAAAGTGGGAGGAAGAAAAGGGAATTTAAAGTTTTGGAGCTCTTTTATGAGGCTAGAAATATTAATACATGATCTACTTAATTCTCACAAAAACTTTATGAGGTCTGTATTATTCATACATCTTCAAGATAAAACAAACTAATGTTTAGTTTAATAGAAGTGAAATATCTTCTGTAAAATGCTCAGTCAGTACATAAGTGAAGTTGGAATTTGAACCCAGTTTTTTTGTTTGTTTGTTTATATTGCATGGCAATATAATAATCTGACTTCTGGTATGATTAAGTCTAATAGAGCAAGTAACTCACACACAGATGTGCACTCCTTTCTCAGCCTAACTAGTTCTGTGACCTTAAAATATTTCAATCTGGTCATTTTTCTCATCTGTTAAGTGAAGAAGGAACTGGTCCCAAAGATTTTAAGATCAAAACTAGATTATCTCAATAGTCTCAACAATAACCTTGAAAGATTTATTTTTACAACATCCAGGAATGTAAATCCAATCCTTACATGGTTTATTTATTCCCATAAAAAAATGTCAGTCTTCTCTGGTTTCTCCTAATGATATTTCAACATCATTGTTCAAAACAATGTGAAACAGTTGTTCAGTGTTTCCCCCAACAGTTGTGATCAGAAGAAAAACAACAGCATTGAGTCAGGACATCTCTCTTCAAATGCATTTACTATCCAAGACATATTCTGTGCTCCCAAGAAGTGGGGAATACCTGATACTCTCTAAAAGGCAAGGAGATAATCTTAAGAGTGCTTTTGAAGAATTTTTGTCTTGATAATAATGAGATATTTTCCCAGGTTTTATTATTACTTAACATTGCAAAATGTCATGATACGTGAGAAGGAATTACAAAACTGTTTTTATGCATGCTTAGCTAGGTGTCTGTGCTTGCTTTTTGTTGCATTTTTAGCAGTAATCTTTCCTTACTTTCTGTATTTGATCTGCACTGTATTTGGAGCGTGCGTCAGAACTCCAACGCTTAGGTTTAGCGCCACATCTGTCTCATATCTATTCCTGGGACCCTGGACAAATTATTTGCTACTTAGTAAAATAGGGCAAATAATAAGACCTGCTGAGGGATGTTACAGTTAATGAAGTAAATAAATATAAAAGACATGGCACAGAGCAAATAGTGCATGTTCAGCTACGTCTATTTGTTTGTATGTTTGTTTCGGGGAAAGAGTTGAGTAGAAATAATGTTGATCCAAACTACCTTTTGCTTCCCATGGTACACTCGGCAATCGTGTTTCTACTCTGAGATAGTGTCTTCGTTTGTAGGGTGGAGTGTTAAATTCTCTACAGTTTTCCTGAGGATTAGAAACAATGCATTATCATTCTGAGTTTTAGCACTTGGGTGGCCCAAAGTATGGGCTAAAAAAAAAGAAAAAAAAAGTAGCTCTTATAATTAGATCTCCTAGTGTGGTGATACCTTCATTTCTGAATCTTGAGGCCACAAACCTAGAAGTTCTTCCCTTAGAAAAACTTTACGAGGCAAATCAGTGGAGCATTCACTTTTAAATATAACAACAAGGCAGCATGCAGGGCTGACTGCCTTGCATTAGTCTTCAAAACAATTAAGCATAAAGCTAAATCAGGGTAAACTACATTTCTGAATTTATCTCCAGCATAATGAATAACATTTGCATCTCCAGGGGGACCTTTTATACTCTTCTAAAAAGCACAACATGCTAGTGATTGGATTCTCTTGCTTTCCTTAACTAATATTTCTTTATTATCTGGGAAATTTTTCTTTTTTAGAAGCATGCCAGTGCTGGCAGGAAATTTTACCTTCTACTGCCAGAGTGTTTTGTTCCGTAAAGGAGGGCTGAGAAGTGAAGAGCCGAAGTCATCACCCCATGGTTTCTCACACGGAAGGGGGTAGTGCTCTGAGGGCTCAGAGTGTGGGAGGTGTGACATTGAGGGACGCCCCTCCCATTGTATCACCTGCTTCACTAAAAATTGGAATCTTCAATTTGGAGGGATCCAAGAAAGTATCTGGTGCTTCCTTCACTTCAACTCATGAATCCCCTCTGGATTACCAAAAACGGTGACTGTTAAGCTTCTTCTTAAGTATCTTCAATGACCAGAAATGCACTCCCAGAGCTAGACTTCCAGTTATGAAGAGAAATGAGTGTGTACAGGGGACAGAAAGTTAGCTGGAACAGAAAAACTTCCATCTGGTCTCCTCAGAATCCACTTCAGATGTCCAGGTTCCAATTGCCTAACTATTGCTATATGCAGATTTGGTAAGAAAGCCTAAAAACAAAGAGGTTTAGGGATGAGATATTTCTAAATTAGTTGAAGCCATGAAAATTTTTATTAAGAAAACAAATGATTTTGAGAATCAAAATCTATGAATTCATTAAAAACATAAAGCTTTTTTTTAGTTTTAGTATATTAAAATGTCTTTGGTGGAGTTTGGTTTGCAATTTGAATTATTAGGTTCATCATATTTCCATTAGAATCATCGAGGATCTAATATATACTTAGCACTCTTCCAGGGACTTTATAAATGGTATCTCATTTAAATTATTTATCTCGTCCCGATGTGGAAGGAGCACATTTTTAAATCTGTCCTTCTCATAGAATAAGCCAGTTATTCTCAAACTTCAGCAGGTAATGGTATCACCTGGAGGATTGTTAACACAGAGATTTGGAGCCCCAATCCTGGAGTTTCTGACTTAGTGAATATGGGCAGGGCCAGAGAATGTGAATTTCTAACAAGCCCCAAGATGATGCTAATGCCACTGGTCCTGGTTCACACTCTCAGAACTACCACCACAGGCCATGGGCTCTAAACACTCTAAAAAAGAGAAGAAAAGCTCATCTAATTTCACTTACCAGCTCCATAACATTAAGCAAGTTAATTTCTCAGAGCCTCATTTTTATCATCTGTAAATTAAAAATAAATTTCACTTTAAATTTGTTCTAGATGATTACTATATAGTGTTACCACTTCCAAGACAATTATTAAATTCTTATCTTCCCCTCTCCTCCTATGAAAGCAGAAAAGACACATTTGTACCACAAAACACAGATGAAAAACACCTTTTTAAAAAAAATTTGTTTTTTTGAGAGAGAGAATGCAAGTGCTCACAGGCAAAGGAGGGGCAAAGGGAGAAGAAGAGAGAGAATCTTAAGCAGAATCCACACAGAGCATGGAGTCCAATGTAGGGCTCGATCTCATCACCCTGAGATCATGACCCTGAGCCAAAACCAAGAGTCAGACCCTTAACCAACTGTGCCACCCAGGGACCCCACAGATGAAAAAATCTTTAAAAATAGGCTAAGCAGTATGAAGTACTGGGAAAAGGACTTAGAATCAGATTTAGGTTCCCATACTGTTTCTACCTTTATTATCTTGGCTTCATTACACTTTCCCTTATAGTTTCCACACCTATGAACTGGTGATAATTTAGCACTTCTGCTTCAGCCAAATGGACCTTTCCATCTGAATACCCCAGAGTCACCTCAAATTCAGTGGGACTAACCTCATTGCCTTTGCCTGTATATACTGTTTCTCCTCAAGTATTTTAGTAGGTTGCAACAAAATCCAACCAATTACCAAATCGAGAAAACTTAGGGTGGCAATTGGTTCTTCATTGTTGGCTCTGTGTATCCCACTGGCCTTACAAATTTCTTTCTAAACATTTCTCAAATAATCTTTATTCCCTCTGAGCCATAGTTCAGTTTTTCACCATCTCTCTCTGAGCCATTTTCAGAGCCACTGGAATTAGGAATTGTCCTCGTTTTGGGGAAACACTACATTTTTTTATTTGCCCAAGGGGTACAGGTCTGTGAATCATCAGGCTTACACCTTTCACAGCACTCACCATGGCACAAACCCTCCCCAATGTCCATAACCCATCCACTCTATCCCTACCCTCCCACCCCCCAGTAACCCTCAGTTTGTTTTGTGAGATTAGGAGTCTCTTATGGTTTGTCTCCTTCCCGATCCCATCTGCAAACACTACATTTTATCCTCCTTTTGTGTTTAGGGAATTCTCTTACTCTTAAAGATCCAGAATGCTCTTTCATATCTTCCCTTACCAGTGGTGTGCCCAGTGGATCAGGAGCTAAGAATAGCAGAAAATAGGGACCTTGCCTTCCTAATTTCAGTGATGACAGCAGTGGCTGTGACCTCATCCATTTCCTAGAATGATTAATTGTACTAGGTCGTATGCCCAGCATTAGGGATGGTGCAGACCACAATTTCTGCTTCCACGGACCTATGCAGTGGCGTCTTCATAAGTGTCTTCACAGTTCTTCTGTGACCATAGGGTGACCCATTCTCTGGCTTTGCTTGGATTTGACTGAGTTCCTAGAGCTTTTGACTCTGACCTTTACAACTAGGACAGTTATGGGCAAATCAAGATGAGAGTCTGGGGACACAGAAGGAGATTTTGTTAAACCTAAGTCTCTGAACCTTTCAAAAATGTGTGAGACTTTCGATTCCTCAAATGCACCTATCCTGCTTCAATGGGCCAGAGTTATGTTGTTTTCAGCTGACACTCACCAGTACCACATCCTGTGGGATCCCTTTCCTCCAGTCTCACTAAATTGAAGTACTCTGTGCACGCTGTCAGAACACACACTTGTCAAGGTTGCCCCTATGCCAAATCAAGTAGATGATATCCTCGCACCTACGGATTCCCATAAACATCTCCCAGCATTGACTGGGTGGAGATGCATAGATGCATTACATCTCACCTCTGAGCATGGAATGTGTGAATCTTAAGTCTTGTTGATCAAGGCTTAGTAAGATTTTCTATTAAAGCATGGAAACTGTTGTAACCAGATGTTTTTTGCTTCTGTTAATTCAGTGAGATTTTACCCCTGAATTTTACTAGTTATACTTTCATGCCTATTAAACATTGAAAATTTTCTATCACAGCAATTTTAGAAGTAGGCTTTCTTATTTTTACACCTGAACTCCCAGTCCTTAAAGCACAGCAAGTGTTCGCAGTATCTTAGCAATAAATAAACAAAAGCTATGTAAAACGTGTTCATCTTGGACTTTGTATTGTTCACAGCAGGTTCATTAGTGCCCGTTCCTTGTGGGGTGCATTCCTCTACTGAAGACACACAGTGGAAGAAGCAAAAAAATAGATTAAAGTCCATTTGAAACTATAAGGAGACAGAATTCACAAATAAGTGAAAACAAGAATGGACCCTGGGATCCAGATAATTTTTTTAGTGACAGAACGACACTGCAGCGTAGGGTTAGCAGTGTTACAATCACACCCCAGGGTTTGAGTGGCTTGATAGCATTATCATTTGGAACATGGTGACTCCATTCACACATCCACTTTATAGATTTCTGAGTCCAGGCTGACAACAACCTAATCAATAGCAACATTTCTGGAAACACCAGGCCCTCATTTGTGCTTTCATCTCCCAGTTAATGGGTTTGCTGTGTGGTTTCTTGATTATCAATCAGTTTAATCAATACAATTACTTGCTAAAGTAGGTGGTCATATTATATCTCTGTTGGATATTCTCAAAGTGCTTGCAATTGATTTTTGGTCCTTAAATTTCAGTTCTCCTTAGAGAAGACTTATGGTTCTTCTTACGTAAATTGCAATATTATGGAAAAAATCATATTTTGGAATCTAGATCTGGATTCATTTCTATATCTGTGACCTACAGGGTATATGTTCTTAAACAACTCTCTTAGTTTCTATGAGCTTCCTTTTCCCCATCTATAAATTGCTGATTATAAACAAGATTCAGTAAAACTACCTAATTTAGATAAAGACAGCACAGTGGTATGGAATTTAGTATGTTCATAATGCCTATGTTTTCAGCAACCCTAAGAGGTCAAGAATATGTCAATGATTAAAAAGGGACTTTGACTCAGGAGCTGTTATTCATTTAATCTTCTTTTCATCCCTGTATTCAATTATGTGGTGTGATTGCACAGTAGGGGTGCAGAGATGAGTCATTCTGAGTAGGGGCCCACAGTCCAGTGGAAGAATCAGGCAATTGTTTGATTGGTTTAGGTATGTAAGTTGCCAGAAGACCATGGTACCAAAATTGTTTGATGCACTCATGAAGCCACAAGAAACTTACAACAAAAGGCCATTTAATGGTGGGTATTGAAGAACAGAGAGGTCTCATGGGTAGAAAGGTGGGAGGATGGCATTCTGGAAGGAGAACCTTGTGAGTGGCCAGGACCAGTGGCTTGGCTGCAAGAAGGCCATGACAGAGAGTTCTGGAGGAAGCAATGGGAGGAAGGGAGGGAAGAGATCATTTCAGGCCTTGGAGGATACATCAAATGTATGGAACTTACAATGGATACCTTCTGGGTTTGGGCCCAGGAACTTTCTCTCCTTTCAGGGACAACTCCCACTTCCTTAGGGAAATGTTTCTTCTTACTTGCCCCACATGCGCTCTAAATCTTTTTTTTTAATAAGATTTATTCATTTATTATCTGAGAGTATGAGGGAAAGAGAGTGGGAGCGACAGAGGGAGAGAATTTCAAGCAGACTCCCTGCTGAGCATGGAGTCTGACACAGGGCTCCATCTCATGACCAGAGACCATGACCTAAGCTGAAATCAAGAGTCAGATGCTTAAACAACTGGGCCACCCAGACACTTCGTGCTCTAAATCTTAATAATATCTCTCACCACTGGTTTAGGAGGTAGGACCACATGTGACCTAAATCTGGCCCATTAATGCCCTCACAAAATAGTCCAGTGAGATGGTTAGGAACATGTGTCCTGGTGGTTGGGAATATAAAAGCTTAGTTGTTAGCAATCTGAGCAAGCCATGTAAACTCTCTATACCTCAGTTTCCCTATCAGTAAAACAAGGATAATATTATCTATCTTCTAAGACTGTAGTATACATTACATGAGTAAACAAAAAAACTGAAAGCTAGCAACTTAAGCTAAAAAAAACCCCTCAAAACAGTGACAAGCACTTCAATAGTACCATATAAGGTTGATATTATTATTTCTTGGAATTTTTTTTAAGATTTTATTTATTTATTTGACACAGAGAGAGAGATCACAAGCAGGCAGAGAGGCAGGCAGAGAGAGAGAGGAGGAAGCAGGCTCCCTGCTGAGCAGAGAGCCCGATGCAGGACTTGATCCCAGGACCCTGAGATCACGACCTGAGCCGAAGGCAGAGGCTTAACCCACTGAGCCACCCAGGAGCCCCTCCTGGGATGTTTATAACTATAATTAGAGAAATGAGATAAAAGTCCTCTTCTTTCTGCTTCTGGAGCTGTGTCTCAGGTGCTTCTGGGGATCGGGTACACTTGGCCTGAGGAGGAATCCTGTCTTTCTCAGCCGGGCAGACTGGAGGATGAATGGACAAAGCACTAGATCCAGTTCATAGTCACATGTAGACTTGAAGGTGGTCTAGCTCCCTTTTCCAGACCTTGAGATCCTTAAACCACAATATTTTCCATCTTTTGATGCTTAATTATTCAGCAAGTCTCTTTGTTTAGTGAGTTACTCAGTAATCCTTAAAATAAACACCCCTCCTGTTTTGGACCAAGTGAGATCTGCTTAAACTAACATCACTTCTCATCAACAGGCCATTGTCCAGATAATGCAGGGGATTTGGAGGCACTTCGTGGAGAGCATGACATAATCACCATCATGTGGTAGGAAATTTACACGGAAGCAGGGAGGCAGATGCCCAAGACAAGAAGATGAGACACAAAATTCCTGCAGGGTCAGCAGGACCTGGGCCTGGCCCTGGGTGGGGGGACAGAAAGCAAGGAATGTGCTGGAGGTAGGATTGACAGAATGTGTGAAATAACTGGGGGACGGGAGTTGGGAGGATTTGGTAGAAATCCACTATTTGTAAATGCTTGAATCTATGAACTGCCTTTCATGGTGCAGTAGCCAGCCTTGAGAATCCTATGCTCCCCGTGTATCCATACACACTTGTGCAGGGTGCTGTGTTAATGGAAACTCACGCATTTCAGAGCCATGGCCTCGATTTACACATTTCCATGTGGTGATCAAGGAACTGTGCAATGTGAGGACATGGTTCTGATATATGCACAAGTTTCAGTTAACACCAAGTTAACCCATGCAATGTGGGAACTACGTGTGTGTGTGTGTGTGTGTGTGTGTGTGTGTGTGTGTGAGAGAGAGAGAGAGAGAGAAAGAAAGAAAGAGAGAGAGAGAGAGAGAGAGAGAGAGAGAGAGAGAGAGAGATTCCTTAGCTTCATGAGCTACTTGGGTCCAGACATGAGACTTAGTTTGTCCTAGTTTCATCTTTTCCAGGAGGCTTCCGTCTGGAAGTAAGCTCCAGGAGGACATGGACTGGGAATTGGGCATGGATTCTTCTGACATGATTGCATGTCTGTTACAACACAGAGGACCTCTGAGGTTAGAAGTGGCATGGCATTGCTCAATTTCCTACTATACCAAAGGAGCTCTATATTCGGGTTTGGGCAAGAATATTCTGTTTACAGACCAGATTATGGTGGGTATTGCTCTTGGAAGCTCAGTTGCAATATATTCCTGTGGTCATCAGGGGTATATTGAACCCTTGCGATCTATCAAACACCCCTTAACAGCAGCCCACCTTCCAAGTGTGGAAATGTGGGAGTAATCTGACCAGGTTTAGGCAACAAGGGGGTACATTCTTTGCAGAGAATTTTAAATCAATAATAAAATTAACAAAACATTAATGGGCTTTTTATTATCACCCCTTGCCAGGAATTTTTAATGATCTCAGTGATAAAATACTCTTCCTCCCTGGAGCACACCATTCCCACAGACTTCCCACACCCTGTTCTGACACTGTTATCTGCAGCTAAGGACGTTGGTCAATAGAGAGGAAGGATGTGAACAAATCTTAGTTGTCAGGTCTGAGCAGCCAGTAGAATGATTAGAGCATTAGCAAGTTGGGGGAAGCAGGTTTGGAATAATGATGATGAGTGTAGTTTTGGACAAGTTAAATTTGAGATAATTGTGAGCTATGCAGAGAAATGTGCACATGGAGATTAGGGGGAAGAATAGTGCTGTGCCATTGCTGTGGGAATTTGCAGCAGATTAATCATTTCAGAGGTGGATTCCGGTTGCTGCTTAAACACCTCCCTGTGCTGACCACTGTACTCTTGATCCATTTACGCTTTTCAATATTTTTATCCCTTACATGAAATAGGTTTATCTTTTTCCCTTCTTTTTTTTCTCCCCCTTTCTTTCTTCCAGTTCTTATTTTTTCCCCACTTAGGAAAACTATAAAGAGAAAAGGTAGAGAACCTTTGTGTAAGTGTACTTGGCAAGAACATGCCATGCCAGATTTTAGTTACTCTCTGATTGGCTCCCGGGCCTCTCTTCATGGGGAGATAGACTGTGGACTGGATTTCTAAAGAATGGAAAGGGAAGATGGGAAAGAGGACAGCAATCTAGGGTGAAAAATTAGCTTGGGAAAATGATGAAAAGAGTGAGTTTGTGAGAGTTAGAGGTCAGGCTGCTCTGAAGTTAAGATTCATACACCTGTTCAGCATTTCTAGATCGGAAACTATGGTACACCCATCCAGTATCAGTCTCTGGATCTACAAAGGTAGAAAAACTAGTTTTCTGCCCTAGGAGAGATTACAGTCTCTAGGGGGACACAGATTTTCTTGAAGAGAGTCCATGATAATCCTGTGTGGTGAGTGTCATAGAAGAGAAAGGTTCCACATGCGTTGGGGACCTCCAGGGGTGGCTACAGAAAGGTGTGCTGAAGGATACTCTCAGCCAGCCTTACCAGGCAGGAGGGGGTCAGCCTCCAGACCAAGGAACGGGAGAAGCGCTGAGGCGGCAGGAGATCACGGCCAAGGGCGGGGAAGGGAGAGGCAGCAGAGGGTTTATGCTGGAAACGAAAGTCATCTGGTGTTGCTGGAGTGTTAAATGCAAGGTATAGATGCCCAGGAGAATTAATGCTGAAAACCAAGGAAGAGAAATTGGCGTTTAAAGAGTTCCTATTACGCACCTGTCAGGAACAACTTCCCCAGTCTGATTTAAGTAGTAATAATAGTTAACACTTTCTGAACACTTAATATTTGCAATTTTATATCCAGACTTGTCCTATGCTTCATTTGGTATTACATCTATGTACTCACTTAACCTGTAATCTTCCTGAAGTGGAGTCTGGAGTGGATGAATTATATTCCATTGAATGAATGGACAGTTGTTAGCATAACAACTGTGTATCGAGTGCTTCACATATGCCAGGTTCTATTCTGAGCGATTTATCGAGATGGGCTCCTTTAATAGTCATAAAAGACCTATGAGATCGACTTGCTATTATTTCCATTTTGCAAGGGAGGGTGCTTTTTCAAAGAAGTCGAGCCACTCGCCTGGGCTCACTTAGCTAAAAAAGAGTCTGAGCCATCTTTCAGGGAGAAGGATCTGGCTTGTAGTGTGTTCGCTTCACCTCGGCTTGCAGTGTCTTTACTGACCTGTTGTCACTGGGGTAGAACAGTCTGCACTTAACTTCCATCCATCACTTCTCCGACAGCAGCGAGCTCCTAGGGGCAGGGGCTCAGCTGTTCTCCCAGCACTACGGGACACCTCACACAGGACTCCACTGGATAAGGGCTCACAGGAGTCTGCATAAAGACCACTGAAAGGGAAAAAAAACCAAACAAACAAACAAAAAAAAAACAAGACCAGACGTGCATCTAAACTATCTAAGTGTGTCCCCACAAAACCCTGAGCCCCGCCGTTCTCCTCGGACGCCCTGTGGAGCATGCCCCCACTTTTGTGACTTAACACAGGGGCCAGTCGCAGGGCCATCCCTGACATTCCTCCACCCCTAAATGTCAGAACTCTACCCCTGGAATCCTTCCCCACAGAGAATGCACTCTCTCCTTTGAGTCTGTATCTGCTGCTCTACCTTCAATTCCAGAGATTGGATGAAACTCATTTGTTGAATGGCCCTTTCTCCCTTGACTGAAAAATAAACTCAACTTTGTCTTTAGATCTTTGTTTTATTCTTTAACAGGAGAGAATGTAAAAATGAATGTTGTATCATTTCATCTTCACCGCAACCATGTGGGACTATTTTTATGCTTGAAAATAATGAAGCACACACAAAAAAATAACATTAATTTGTTGAAAGCCCCACAGCTATCTGTGTGCAGCAAGGCTGGGTACAGAATTCTAATCATAAGGTCATTTGTCAAGGAATGAATAGTGGATTAAGTAGTTCAGAATCACCTGCCCATGGTTGAAATGCAGACCTCTGGGTCCACTCCTGATGTGCTAACTCAGTAGGTATGGGATTGACGCCTAGAACTTACACTTTTGGCAACCTCCTCCAGTGCTTCTCACGCAGTCTAAAATTCGTAAGCAATCTTTAATTAGGTCTCAGTTTGGGATGATTTCCAGAAACTCTATTTCTCTGACCAGCCACAGGACTTAATCTCCCTCCTTGGGTTCCTTGAATCTAATTCTGTGTTTCTCACACCCTGAGGTAGAAAACAAACTACCCGGATATCTTGTTCAACTTCATATCCTGGAGCAGGGGGTCTCCGGTGGGGCTCACGATGCGGCATTTCCAAAAAGCTCCCAGGTGATACTGAGGCTGCTGCATCCCTGTGGCAGAAGCAGAGGTGTGTTACACAGATTCTCCTTCAAGAAAGGACTCACTGCCCAGCTGTGAAGTGTGTAGTGAAAGGGCAACCTCGTGTTAGCTCTTCAGGGTCCACCCGACTGTCAAACTGGAGTGATGGACTTCATAGAGCACCCCGCCTCCTGCCAATGACCCAGGATGGTGTTGATCCAAGGATCTGGCACTTCTACCCCCAGTGCGACTCCTCTGTTAGTAGTCTTTGTCCTGAACTCACACGGGGTTGACAGAGACATTACTCCATACGGCATTTCACTCTGGAGGCTCCCCATCCTTCTATTCACTGTCTTTTCCTCACATAGGTGTCAATCTTTCATACTCTGAACTCCATGTCAGAAGCTGCTTTCCAGATAACTCCAAAGGCACATCTACAGCTCACGCTTTGAGTAGCAAGATGTCTACAACTTGGCTTCCCACCTCTGAAGCAGCTGATGCTGGTTGTTCTACTCACAGTGGAGTCTGCTTTGACCTTATGTCTAGACTCAGGTACTGACCAAGATGAGCTTGAAACAGACCAGGGAGAGGCCTGACCCACCACCACGCTATCTGTCAGGGTCCCTCTGAAGCCTGCTCTGACTTTGGTCTGCTCCCACGTTCTTGGATCACAAAGTCTTTTTCATGCCATTTGTAGGAATTTCACATTAGCAATGAATTTTTTTTTTTTTTTTACAAACAAAACCTTGTGAAAAAAAACCCACAGAAATACAATGAATTCACATGGAGTAGCCTGGGCTAAAGAGAGGAGGGCCACAGAGCTCAACCCCTGCTATGTCCAGACCTGAGGTCTGTCCTTAGAACCTCAGGCTCAATTGAGTAGCATTTAGAAAACAATTCTTTTTCCATGCTGGCTCCCAGGATAACAGGCTAGAACAATTTTTCACAGCCTCCTAATAGATACCTTGCTTGAAACTGCTGTTTAAGTCAAAACCACGAGTTTCCTTTCAATGAATTGGAAGGTAATGCAGTTTTAATTTTAAGTCCAATTATATCTTGAGAGATGAATGGTACAGGGAAAATCCTTGCTAGGGCCAAATGGGAGTGATAAATCATTCACTTACATGATCAGATTGCTTCTAAGCTCCTCTGGGCCTCTCAGAAAACAGAAAAAAATAGTTAAAACCAGCCTTTTTTGGGAAAAATAAAATGGAAGGAAAGGTCAAGGTAGACTTTACCTGTATTGGGCAGGATATTTAAGTTATGCTGTGGTTAAATAATATCTCAGGTGCTCATGAAGCAATAGCCTTGTGCTTGCTCGTACTTCACATCAACCTAGCTCAGGGAGGGATCCTACCCACTGCAGCTATGCAAGGGCGCGCTGTCAGAAACTCCACTACAGAGGGAAGGGAATGTGGTGAAGGAGGGGTAAAACTTCCACTTATAACTGATAGGCCACCCTCAGTCATATGGTCAAGGTTAACTTCCAGAGACAGAGACGGAAAGGAACAATGCTGTACCGCGCGCTCAGAAGGAGAGCTGGAAATAATAGGTTCAGATCACCAATGGTTCCAATGACTACTGCACCGCCTTTGTTTGTGCTCATGCTATCCATGTAAGGATGGGCACCTGGGTGGCTCAGTGGGTTAAAGCCTCTGCCTTCAGCTCAGGTCATGATCTCAGGGTCCTGGGATCGAGGCCCGAGTCGGGCTCTCTGCTGAGCAGGGAGCCTGCTTCCTCCTCTCTCTCTCTCTGTCTGCCTCTCAGCCTACTTGTGATCTGATCTGTCTGTGTCAAATAAATAAATAAAACCTTTTAAAAAAAAAAAAGAATGAGGCTGAGAGCAGAATAATGTATACGAGCTGCCCACTTGACATCATATTTTAGGTAGGTGCTTTGGGATTTAAAACTCTCAGCAATGTTGTGGGATAGGTATGAATTCCCACTTTGCATTTGCTATGACCCAGAGAAGCCCAAGGCTTTTCTGAAGAGCAGACAGCTGGTGAGTGGAATCAGGATGCCTCATTCAGATACATTGACCCCAAAGCCCACAGCCTTCTCATTATTCAGTGCTACATACTGCACTTGGAGATGTCCACACTACATTTAACAAGTCACAGTTCCCACAGTTGCAGGTGCCATGAGGCTGGGCACAGAGAAAAAGAGAAGAAGGAAATGACCAAGCAGGATGAATAGAGCCATCATTTCAGACGACTAATCTAACGTAGCTTGCGTGGACACCCCTAGAATAACAAGAGTAGCCGACACACCTACCGTGTATCTGGCTGACAAAACACACTCCCACGCACTACCTCGTTTCCTCCTCCCTGCAACTCTGAGAGGAATTCAGATTTTAGTTCTGCCATCTGACAGTGACGGCCTGGACACATTTGTGAACCTCTTTGAAAGTCACTTCCTCTACCTATAAAATGTGAACTTCTTCTATTTCTAGCATCTTTTTATTCTGAGAGTGAAATTAAAATTAAAAAGTAAATGGGCTGTTCTATCTAAACTTCCTTGAACATACTAGGTGCTAAGTAAAGATAGGCAGGGGTCATATGGCTAGTAAACAGCACAGGCTTTGGGATTAAAAAAAAACAGTTTAAATTGGAATTCCAGCTTTTCACTTGGCTGTTTAAGTGAATGGCTTAAGTCCTTTGGCCCTCCTGAGTTTGGGTGAGGTCTGTTTGTAAAATGTGGATAATAATTTCAGTGTGAAGAGATGTTGTATACACTGCATGGGATACCTTATATGGTATTTTCCAGGGAATATTGGTACTCGATAAATGGTGCTACCCTTTACTTTCCTTGGTAATGATTGAGTCATAACAATGATATTGAGAGAATATTCTACCAAGTTCTTCAGAAGTCTTTAAGAGTGGTTTCTGTCTTAAGACAGAAAATACCTTTGTATTAACCAAGTTACTCACGATCTCCACAGTCAATGTCTTGTTCACCTGGACAAATCCTTGTCCCACCTGGCAAAATATATACCTCTAAACTTTGCTTTCTAAGCTCAGAAACCACCTTTCTGAGGGAATACATTTCTGAGGTGCTTTAACAGCTCATCTTTTTTCTCCTGTGAGAATCTGTCATTGAATCACTTCTGTCCTGGAGGTCCATAGTCATCCAGTTATCCCTGTGGGGAAAACTGTGAGAGACAGAGTGCTCCTTTGCTTTGGGATCCTTACTGCCTTAGCTTTCTGAAAAGGGATTCCCTGGTGAGTACCAAGAAGGAAAGCAGAAGGAAAGACCCCCATCAAGGCAATGGAGGAGGAAGAAAGAGGTAGGCAAGCTCTTTGTCAACTCCAGAGCTCCAGAAGAGCCAGTCCAGGCAAGAACAAACATATTGCTGGGGGGAAATCAGAGGAAATCAGAAGCAAGGTTTTGGCGACCAAGGGGGAGACTCATTCCTATGGATGTGAATGTCTGCAGATCAAAGGGCTCGTGGAGTCTGAGGGGCTATTGTCTTTGTTGTTGTTTTTGTTTTTGTCTTTGTTTTGTTTTTCATAAGGGTCAATGATTTATTAGTTGAGTATATCATGTGCCCTCTTTAAGCTATTGTCTTTTTTCAAAAAGATTTTATTTATTTATTTGAGAGAGAGAGAGTGCGAGAGAGAGAGAGAGAACACAAGTAGGGGGAAGGGCAGAGGGAGAAGGAGAAGCAGGCTCCCAACTGAGCAGGGAAACATGGGGCTCAATCCCAGAACTCTGAGATTAGGACCTGAGCGAAGGCAGACATTTAATTGACTGAGCCACCCAGGCAAGGGGCTATTGTCTGCTCCCCTGGTCATGGTGACAATAGATCGAGATATTTAGAAAAGGATAGAGAACAGACCTTCAGAGACCATTTAGGTGATAGTGGATACAGGTTCTTGACTTTAATGATTTACCTAGCTCTACGCATAGGGCCATCTCTTCTCTCTGATGGCTCAACACATGGTATCAATGAGTTGTGCCACTGCACTATTCAGACACTGGCATACCTCTGCACCAAAAACTAACAAACCCATGTGCTGTATGAGACCTCACCCATGTAGGACTTGTATATCCAAAGAAGGGGAATGCATCATTATGTTTTTGAACTTAAAAGCTTTGAAAGTTGTGTGTGGTTGTGTGTGTGTGTGTGTGTGTGTGTGTGTGTGTGTTTGTCCTACCTGTGACTTTCTGTATGGTATGCATGCTGAACTTCTTGATTTTATGTCAAATTTGTTTCTTAAATGTGTTCTTCACTGGAATATAAGTATACCAGAGCAAAAACTGAGTCTCTTGTCCACCAAAACACCCCACACCTACACTCCAGTGGTATATTGATGATGCTTAACTGTATTTTTGTGGACCAAGTGACTGGAAGACTGGTTTACTGAATCAATGAATGATGAAAGAATGGATGAATTAATTGACATAGGAGGATGGTAGGTCTGGGAGAGAAATACACTAGCATTTTTTAAATTTATAAAATTTCGAAGATTAGCAGCCCATTGTCTACCATCAGAGCCCTTCCAAACAAAATCAGATTTAGTCTCTGTGAGCAAAAGCCAGGCTGCTTTCAACTCTCAGGTCCCGGACCCAATGAGGTGCCTCATCTCAGTCACATTTGACTCTCTGCCACCCTACATGTTTGTCTTCATTAGTTGGCTCCCATCCCTGTGGGGTATAGACTGATCATTGACACAGAAGCCCAAGTTAGACTTTGAACTTGGACATAACAGAACTGGGATGGTGCTTAAGTTTAGAATAGATCATGACTGCCTGAATAATTAAGGGTCTATGATAATAAGTGGCTTTTTATTTCTTCTTCTGCATCCTAGGTCATTTTACAACACTGCCCCCATACACACTCTGTCCAGGAAATGAAAGGAGGCAATTGCCATGCATCACTGGGTAATTTCGAGGCTGAGGATGTCAATACCCCCCCAGCGGGATGCATAGCTCTGTATCAAATAACCAGGAGCTGGAGGGAATTGCATCTATGCTGGAGTCTGATGGACATGAGGTATGATTTATGTAGAGATAGAGTAATAGGCAGGGATTTTAAAATTTGATGGAGAGCTGAAGAAATTCAATAAAAATGGGCTTATTCAATAAAAATAAAAATTCTATAAAAGGCAAGTTTTACTGTGTGTGAATGTTTTCATAAACACCTCTGAAGAGATAATACTATACAGGTGAGCTTAATAAAAAAGGATTTTCCTTTTCATTCCTGCCAATCTGGCCCTTTCACAAAATCTCTGATGAGAGAGAAATATGGGCTTTGGGAGACTGTTCTTCTTTGGTTATCTAGTTTCCTTTTTCAACCTTTCTAATCTTGCTCCCCTGCCTTTCAGTTTTCATTGAATTTTTTCGAGGGGAAAGAATTTTGCTAGAAAGGATTTTACTAGAAAGAGCAAGTTAACTTGAATTGCTGACAAATGCGCGGCACTCAAATGCGTAACAAGTCACCTGAAGCTAAAGGTGTAGCATCCTAATGAACCCAGTTATCCCCGGGGAGACAGGAGGAGGAGGTCTAGGAAAAAGCTGCATATATTAAGAAGCAATTGGCCTGGAAAAAGTCCTGCCGCACGGGGTCTTGGTGAATGTGCTGTCTTTGGAATCTGGAATGCCTGGTTTTCAACCCTGACTCAGCTTCTCATAATCTCTGTGATCCCTGACGAGTTGCTCAACTCGAGTCTGAACTTCATCTTTTCAAAACATGAGAAGATTTTTCTCCCCGGCTGGCTGGAAGAATAAATTATGTGATGTATGCAAAGTACTGTACCCAGAGCCCAGTTACAACAGTCCACTGTTCCAAAAGGGAAAAGTTGAAAAATGTCTAATTCCTTCCCCATTTTCAGAGACAGAAATGATGCTAGATGAAAGTGGAGGGGACACATCCTCTACCTCTAAGCTTGCTTTGAAAAAGAAGGGAATCCTTAATATATCAGTGAACTGAAACCTGCTGGAATTATGAACTTTGTGTCTCTTAGCTTGAGAAGCATAATCTGAAGAGAAGGAGTTTAATCTTCCATGGAGGCTGGATTGGGGAATGACAGGGAGCCATTGATGGGGAAGAGGAGTAAGGGAAGCAGTTTAGGATGCCTAAGGGTTCTGCCTGGGAAGTAGCATAGGTATTGATGCCCTCAACTGACTGAGGACCCAGGGGAGGAGCAGTTTGCTGAGAGATGATGAGCTTCAGTTAGGTTGAGCACTCACCCTGCATAATCCACGTTTGTTGGAGTGTCAACTTTACCTGGTGCATTTTCTCCACTCCCAAGGCCAATCCTTACTGCAGCAAAGCAGCTCATGCACCCTGTTTATAGAAGGTGCTCCTTGGCTGCCTTGCTGTGGGCCCACACCTCAGTGTCAGCCTTGGGTCCCCTCTTGCACATTTCCTTCTTTTTTCAGATGACTGTCTACTTGTCCTCCAAGACGGTGACTAAAATAGTATTTGTCTCATCCCTGAGTTTACTCTCTTTACTTCACTCCAGAATCAATCCATTGTCTTTTGTGCCAGGCACAAATTCTGCTCAGGGGATTATCCAAGAATCAATTTTCTCACCAACAGTATCCTGTGTCAGAGAAAAACGGCACCAGGCAAGTTAAACAAAGGACACTTTTTCAAGACTATTGGTTGGGGGGGAGGTGGAACACAGCCTCCCTGAAACCAAAGGGAGTGGGTCTTAAGTACTGGTGTGAGCTGGTGGGAAGGTACTAGAAGATGTCAGGAGAGCCTGGTCTATGTGATCAAGCCATCTGTGTTTGCTAATTGTGCCCATCAGAGTTGGGCTCTCATCCTCCCAGAGAAAATTGAGAGAGGATCTCTATCTCCTTCAATGATTGCATTTCAAAGGGGCAGCTCCCAGGCTCCTGAGAAAGACTTTACTCAGTGTAGGAAAACAGACAGGAGGCAGAGAGAAGACTTACATTTCAAGGATCAGGAATGCATTTACAGCTGAAAGTCTTCAAAGGCAAATGCTCTTAGAAAATGAGAGTAAGGAGTCTTGAGTCAGGAAGAAGGCTGTATAAGTTCAGTTGAACTGAAGGGAACAGTGAGGCAATCTTAACACCCTCTCATCTCATGATGGTAACTGCCCAGACGAATTGCTTTCAAGGCACACCTGGCAGCCCTGCACTTTCCCTCTTATGACCCAGCACAAGGGTCTGGACCACTATTGGATAGAACTGAAAATGCAAATATATATGGTAAGACCAAACGGCCATAAAACCTCTGTATTTTTCCTTCGGTGGAACATTGCCACTCCTCATGATATACTATTTTGTCATCTTTTCTGCTCACCCAGAAGGCCCCTAATCCCAATAGCTTCCCTCCTGCTTCCCTCAAAAGACACCTCAGAAGCGTCCTTTGAGGGAAGACACTTCTGATTCTCACATGCAGGCACAGCCCCCAGTTCGAACCCCAAGTTGCAACTGCTTATCATCAAACGAAGAGAATATATGTAGAAATATTCAGTAAAGGGAATTTTTTTAAAAGGTCATGGGACTTCTTGGTCTTGAGGTACAGAGGAGAGGAAATGCCAAGTAGAATTCCCAGATCTCCATTTGGAGGACTAAGTACTTCCACATCTGTATCCCACTAGGAGATAAAGACCACAGGAAGCGAAGTAAGTTTTAGGTGGAGAACTTGGAGGTTCAATTTTCAACGAGGTAAACTTGAATTTTTACATAGTACATTTTTCTTTGTCTCCCCGCCCAAATATTTACCATTATATCATACAACTTAGTCTAAACAGCGGGTAAAATCACAGTTGGTAATTCACAATCACAAATTCACAGTTGGTGAAATCTGGGTGGGATCCTGCTCCCCCGTTTGTTCCCCTAAGGACACTGCTCACTGCTCACTGCTATTCTTAATGACACAACAGCCCACTCTCCTGTCTGCTTGTTTCTCACGGGCATGACCTACTTGCCCGCCGCATGTGCATTTCTTAAGAAGGGATCTCCATCTCCCACCTTCCATGGAAGTTTAAACAGTGACCAGCAAAAGAAAAACCAGTGCACCATGAGTACAACAGAAACTTGGATTTCTGATGGCATTTCTGATTTAATAGCTTCCAGGCCTCTTGCCAACAAATCAGAAGGGGTTTAATTTTCCCTTCATAAAGTTTTCATTTAACATTGTACAATCTACTTCTGATGTTTCTGATTATCCAGCTAATATATTATTTAGATCCCTTCTTATACAAGTCAAACTCATTGGAGGTTTTTCTTTATTTTATTATCAATTAGCACCTGTATCAGCTGGAAAAAAAATTATATTGTTCAATTTTATCCAATAATGTCGCTCATTAGCCACTTTAAAAGGAAAGCTGCCTAGGAAAGGATTGGAACTCTTTAGTAAATTGGTTTTTAATTCATTTTCCCAACAAATATATATGTCAAACACTAAGGCTGCAATCATGAGTAAGGCCTAGTTTCTACCCTTAATGAAATTGTAATTAAGAGGTAATCGAGGTTCTATTATAGTTTATTAATTCACCCACTTTTCTATCAAGTTGAGAATGACCGTACTTAAATTTATATGGTGTCTAGTCTTCGGAAAGGAGTGAGGTTCAGGCATGATTAAGTGGTACAACCCTTGGCAACCAGTAATACCTGAGTCCCTCCTCTGGTAGATTCTTACTATTTCTAATGCTTCACACCTCCCAAGATCCTGGATTTGTGCCGTGTGACTTTGCAATTCTTCTGATTAGAGGCCACCTCACAGATGGTGAGTTTGCATGGGATTTTGGTCAAAAGCTCCAAGACTAGGCACGAGGGAACATCTAGTGTCTCTGTTCAGCTCTCTCGCACTTCTACTATCATCATAACACATGCCAGGGGAGCTGCTGGAAGGAGGGGAGCAGACAGGTGGAGTAGATCTGGCCTGAATGTGAAGCCAGGCACCAACCTAAGCAGCAAATACATGATTAACAATAAATAATTTTTGTTTTAGGCCATTGAATTTGGTCTATTGTGTTCTAGAACATTGTTGTGGCAACACTTTATTGATCACCTACCTTCTTTCAGGGTTCTGGAGGGAGTTGCAGATGCAAGAAATAGTAGCAAGATGGAAATCAAAGGATCATGGTAACATAGAGGAATGAATGTCCCAGACCTACACTCAGACTTCCAGAGTCTGGGTTGGCATCTGGGGCTTCAAGTCCAAGAAGAGTTGCAAGCTTCCTCTGAATCTAGTTCTTATAACCTGACCGATTCAACTTGGTCTGGATTAAAGAAGAACTAAAGGTAGGCGGTAAGAGGGGCAGGGAGAGGGTCAGCTCTGGACAGCAGTGTCGGCTCATCTGTGAAAGCTGTGGTCAGGAGCTGACCTGATCCTCGGAAAGCAGGCTAGGATGGCAACAGTAAGCATCTTCTCCCCTGCCCTTCCTGTTTCCTGATGACAGTCACCTTGCTGACAAATACATAGATCAAGAGTCGAAGGGTTTTGGGGCACCTGGATGGTTCAGTGCCTTAAAGCCTCTGCCTTTGGCTCAGGTCATGATCTCAGGGTCCTGGGATTGAGGCCGGAATCGAGCTCTCTGCTCAGCAGGGAGCCTGCTTCCTCCTCTCTCTCTGCCTGCCTCTCTGCCTACTTGTGATCTCGATCTCTCTCTCTCTGTGTCAAATACATAAATAATGTCTTTAAAAAAAAATTCAAAGAGTTTAAGGGTTTTCTGCCAACCATGAGATGCTTATTACCTTCTTGAGGTTACCCAGCCTGCTTCTTTCTTATCTGGGTTTAATGGCAAAGAACACATATAAACAATACAAAGATCTGTCAACCATCACTTTCCAAGCTCCGCTCAGGCACAGACACAATATCTTTGCCTCCCGTGTCAGGTTGCTTGCTTCTTGATTCAGTTCTAACAAGGTAAATAATCTAACTCGGACACAGGCTCTATTTGGAGACTTACTGCCATAACACAGGTACACGGTTTACTCGGCGTGGATCCAAACCGTCCGTGTGTCCTACACAAAGGGGCCTGCTCCCACTCCTGCCAAAGCTTCCCACCGTGTGTCCTTGTCAGCAGTCACTGCTGGGTACTCAATAAATATGTGTCGAGTGTGAAACATTCCAAGACAGAAACTGAGGCCCCAGGAGAAGCATCTCCGGCTGAGCTGAGAGTTCGCTCTCAGGGCTCTGTGCAGGGTGAACACAGGACACTCGGGCAGGAGCAGGAGGGAGCCATGCATGTAGGTCAACTTCCCTACCTGCTCCCACACCTGCTGCTTGCGTGCCAGTCTGTCTACTCCTGGAGTTCGGGGCAGGAAAGTCCACTGTCCTGCAGAAAAAAAGCATATTTTTAATATCAGATTTATTAACATCAAAATATATTTTGATCTCCACAGTCGTCTTTATTCATTTTAATTAGAATTTCAGCTAAATAGAAGAGTGCTAGTCGCCAGCCCCATCAAGCCTCCCAGGAAAGCATACCTTCCTCAGAGTGTTATTGTAAATATCCAACGGTCCCCTCTCTGCTGTATCCTGATACACAGAAGTGAATGCATGTGAGCTGCTGCTTTTAGTATTTTGATATAATTTCTGTTATTTTATCCAGTTATTCCTGTTCTTGTCATCCATGTGGATAAATCAGGAAAACAGAAGCATAAGTCATTCGCCTAAACTTTAACTCCAAGGAGAAGAAGGATCTGTTCAGGGAAGTTTTCTTGGGGTGTGAGACTTGTTCATTCTTGACACATTTTCACAGAAAGAGACCAGAATGGAGATTCAGAAAGATTAATATTTTGACTCCAGTTCTGATACTCACCAGCTCTAAGAACTGAGCCAAATTACCGAGAAGTGCTGATAGTTGACCCTGACTGGGAAGTTACTGCCAGACTCTGATCAGAGTGTTTTATATGTGTGAACAATTAATGTTCACCAACCCCTTTCAGATAAATGCTATTTTTATTTCCATTTTTAGGTAATGAAAGCACAACCAGAGCAGTTATGGTTACTCCCTGTTCTCTAAGGTGGCCCAGCTCCAGAGACTATAACTGTAATTTCTAAGTAACATAGCATCTCAATTTCAAATTTCTTCCCATGCAGTGGAGACAAACCCATTTAACAGCATTATTTGTGAGAACTAAATGCAAAAACGAACAAACAAACAAACAAAAACAACCCTGTAAAGGCCTTGGCACACTGGTTGCCACATTCTGATTACATTTAACAAGTGGCTTGTATCATCAAGTTTCTTGGTTGCAAGCAAGAGAAAGCAACTCTGGCTGAGTAGAAAAGCTATTTGGAAGACAGATTTCTGGTAGCTGACAGAATTATGGGAAAGCTGATAAGCAGGATCCTCAAATAGGAACCAGAGGAGTTTGGCATCATGAAGGAATTTAGTAGAAAGATTTCTGGTAGCTGACAAAATGTTGGGAAGACTGAAAATCAGCCTACTTACAACAGGAAGAAGGAGAGGAATTTGGGATCATGAAGGACAGTCCAGGAGACCCCACCCCAGAAACATTCATTTAGGAAGCTTCAAGAGAAACCATCATCACTCTTTCTCCAAAACACAGCCACTACCAGACACCACGTAGACGTCACCACTCGTTACTGCGTGGAATTCAATCTGGCCTCTTTGTCCTGTATGATCATCTGGGTGTCAAGTTCGGGCCCTCATGCTCTTGGTTTAAGGAGAGGAGGGTCAATTTTCTCCTATTTGTCTTTGTAGTGAAGATTTTTTTTCCCCCAAGACTTAAATGATGAGAGATTCCACCAAAAAAATTCAAATACATTTGTCAACCTACCAAAAAATAAAAATGTCCACTACACAATTATATTGATATTCGCAGTCAAAACAATCTGCTACATTGTTGGCCTCTCACAGACGACTTTCTCAATGCCATTCTCAGCAAACTACTCTTACGGCACCTCACGGTCACCCTGCACTTAGCCCCAGACACTTGAGTTTGGAGATCTCAGGGTCTGGAGACCATCTGTTTAACTCTGTTTCCACCATTGAACTATAAATCCCTTGGGAGCAAGGATTATCTCTTATCTTTTTTTTTTCCCTGNAGACACTTGAGTTTGGAGATCTCAGGGTCTGGAGACCATCTGTTTAACTCTGTTTCCACCATCGAACTGTAAATCCCTTGGGAGCAAGGATTATCTCTTATCTTTTTTTTTCCCTATTTGTACTAAATACCCAATGCCTGGTTCATAGTCAATATTGGATATTTATCAAGTTAAGCTGAAAGTCAGGAATAAGGAAGGACATTTTTAGTCTATTTTTTTCCAGTTTGGACAAAAATATTGTAATCCATTAAAAAGAGGGCATTAGGCATAGCCCCATAATATTCCTAATATTGGACTATTTTGACCTACATAAATGCGATTTTATATGGTTCAACTACATATTTAATATTCAGAGTACAGGTCACCCTGAGAAGCTGATGTCAAAGCTTTGTTGGGATTATAAGAAAGGCTGTCAAGAGGTATCTGTTTCGTTCACTTCTCTGGGATGAAGCAATGGGGATTTTTCAGTCTTAGGGGCTCTCTAGCAATTTTTTGTTCTACATGAAGTGTGTGCAACCCTCTGATATTTCTGTTCTCTAATCACATAGGGTGAGTGGTTGATATTCTATCAGCATTTAGGGAGAGTAGTGCAAATAGGGCCAGGTGTGGGAAGCTCGTGCTGTGTGCCGGATACTGTGATACCAGCACACACATCAGCCCGTGTAAGGCCAAGGGAGGCTTACCGCACTGTGAAGGGCATGCCAGAAGGAGAAACAGAATCAGAGCCATCAAGGCTCACTCAACTTGGGGCTGTTCCATTCGACCCCAGAGCCCAATGTTGTACCATTCTAGTACCCATTCCAGGTGGGGAAGTTACCAAGCACCTGGCATCTCCTGGAAGGCATGGTCCTAGTATCCCCTAGAGGAGGGATGCAGAAAGTCCCAAGTGCTGAGAAGCTTTAGAAATGGTGCTGTACCACCATCAGCACGGCCCATAGGTAGTGGTCTGTTACCATGTCAGTTGAAGCAGCAACAGGGTTTACCAAACATAGGTCACCACCAACCATAATATGCATCCTCATTACATAAATCTTCCAACAGCCACTTGACCCCACTGCCTTAGTCTCCCTCTAGATTCTATCACCTACTCCGCCTGGGTCCTCTCAATAGCCTGCTATACTCCTCTAGCCCCCTGCATGCACTTTATGAGCAGTGTAATCTTACAAAGTGCAAAGTCAGAGAAGGGGAAAGAGCTCTGATTGGTCCTGTTTCTTTGGACAACCTTAACTGAGAAAATATATATCTTTATCTATGTAGAGATTGGTCTATCTATCTATCCATATCTCTCTATATCTCTCTGTCTCTACATATCTCTATGTATCTATATGCATTACAGATACATACATATCTATGTAAGTAGTAAATGAGTAAATATATCTATACAGTATCACTATCAATATAGATATGGATATATATCTTTGTATCTGTATCTCCATATCTGCATCCATTTAAGGGAAAAAGTCATTTTAGCAATTAATATCTCTTTTCCAAAAAAAACTCATTCAATAAAAAGAGCATATTGTATGTGATGTTTTGAAATATTTCCATCAGGGTATGATTTTGTTGCCAAAAATAATGAAAATTGTGTCATCTGTAAAAAGCCTCCTATTCTCACACTTTAACCCATTTAAAATATACATTCTATAAAATGAGATTGCATGTATTAAAAGTGCTCTGGGTCCTTCCACTTCCCTGTTGGACCCAGCCTGGTTTCTCTAGCACCTGCTGGCCCATCACTCTCTCCTGAGTGGTGCGGGCCACCTTTTATGATCCCATAAACTGCCCGCAGGCAGCCCTGCCTTTCTCCCAAGATTTTCTTTTGCCCAATTACCAGCCATGCCTCCCTAGTTTATGCTTTTGCACCAGGCAACCCTTCATGACCTCCTACCTCTATTGCCTCTGTTGGTTCACACTCAGAATGATCCCTCTTTATCTGACTTCATCTTAGATTCAACTTAGTGGTAAAATGGTATCTTTTTTGCACTGTTCAAACTTTTCTGTTTCCCTCAGTCAGAACAAGCAGCTCCTTTTCTGAGTCCAGAGAGCACTGTCTTTGTATTGCAAAAGCTATGATCATATCACAACTCTTGGTTTCTATGTCTCCCTACCATTTACATGGAGTAATACTTTTAAAGACAGTGACCTTATTTTTTCTGTATGTCCATCAGTCTCCTAAAAAGCGGCTTTATAGAAGGTTGATACTGGGCTCTGCTACTTAAAATGATGGAAAAATCATGCTCTCTAGTTCTGAACTTCTACCCCATTCTCTTATGCTTCTGCATTTTCAGAGTGGTCTACGAGTACCTTCATTCTTAGCTTCCCTTTTAGCATATCTTCACGAACCATCCCTGTGGTCTGTCTGTATTTTTGAGTGTGTCCACTTAGCCTCATCCTTTCCTGGAGGCATGACTCCCCCTTCATCAGCCCTCAGCAAAGCCCTGAAAATACCTGTTATATTATAGCATGTGACCCACAGTAACCAAGAGCTCTGGGCCAGAGGAGCATGTAGAGCATTCTTACCAAGATTACCAGTCTTCTCACTTGAGCTTTCCTCACGCAAGGAGTGTCAGGGAGCACTCCAGACCCCCTGCTGCCTCACACCTCTCCGATCCTTTAAGGCCCAACATTGACCTTCATGTGCTGCCCAATTTTCCACATTTGCTGTAATTTCTCTGACAGACCTACATAATGGTGTGTGTTTGTGTTCCTACGTGCTCCTTCCATTAAGCGGGGGCAGCAATGTCAAAAAATCGTGCTACATTATTCAATTTTTATTGACTAGCCAGCGTCTGTTCCGTGGCAAGGATTATTACAACTGGCAGCATTATCATAGTAATCAAATAAGTGAGGCCTCTGTCTCAACTGGGCCACTTGACATTTTGCACGTTGTCTGTCTCTTTAACGTCATTTTAGAGAAGATGACTCACTCTGTTCTGGTACCAAACTGCTGGTTGAAAAGAGACCTGGATCTTTCAAAGAGTGGCAGAAGTAGCTCAGGATTAAATTAAGAAGAGTCAGGTTTCTGATGTCAGCAGGGATAAGTTCATTCTTCATGATGCGTAACAAGTGTCCGACTTTCCCTGGGCCTCCATGCTCTCATTTGTTAAAAAGAGGGTCCGGTTTAGCTCCACAGTTTTCAATTGACCAGCATCTCCCAGGAGGGTAAGTTTCACTGACGTTTTGCTCTTACCCTTGCCTGTATGGAGCTCATTGTACTTGCTCCTCCTAGAGTTCTTGGTACAATTTAGTGTAACTATTCTTGGGAAGTCTAGAACTCAGTGCTCAGAGACAGTGCAGTAACAAAGTTAAGCCTTGGGCAAGGAAGTTTATTTAGCAGAATGTGAGCCTTGATGTTCCCTCTGCCTTTTCTGACCAGATTCTACATCTAGAAAACAAGGACAACCATGCCTCTACTATACGTAAAGATAAGGCTTCAAATGTTCAGGTTTTTATGACAGACAGCCTCAGTTCAAAGCTCCCCTCCGCCACTTACTAGGTAAGTCTCCTTAAGCAAATGATTTTACCTCTTTGAACTGCAGCTTCCTTGTTTCTTTCTTTTTTTTTTTAAAGATTTTTATTTATTTATTTGACACAGAAAGAGAGAGAGATTACAAGTAGGCAGAGAGGCAGGCAGAGAGACAGGGAGAGGAGGAAGCAGGCTCCCCGCTGAGCAGAGAGCCCGATGCGGGCCTCGATCCCAGGACGCTGAGATCATGACCTGAGCCGAAAGCAGAGGCTTTAACCCACTGAGCCACCCAGGCGCCCAGCTTCCTTGTTTCTAAAACAAAATATCAACCATTGTGCCCACTGCAGAAGACTTTTGGAATGAATCAGTGGTGAGTTAAATAATACTTAATGGTGTGACCAAAGTGCTAAGTTTGTCAAAGAATAATATGAATAGGGACGCCTGGGTGGCATAGTTGGTTAAGCATCCGACTCTTGATTTCGGCTCAGGTCATGCTTTCTGGGTCCTGGGATCGAGCCCCACAAGGGGCTCCGTGGGGAGTCCACTCGTCCCCCCTCCCTCTACCCCTCCCTCTGCTCTCTCTCAAATACACAAATATTAAAAAAATAACAATATGAATAAACAATTTAATATACTTTTAGTGATGTTAAGTATTTTAGTTTATTTGTTTATGTACTGAGTCCTTTTTAATGTTCATTGAGTTAGTAAAATGTGAGGTGATGAATTAAACCAGATCCTGCTCCTGAGAAGCTTAATTGTAGTGGGAGAAGCAGTGCATCAAGAATTACATGGCTTCTTGGGTAATTGATCATGAATAATGATCCAGACTTACTGGATCTGGGAAGAACAAGGATTTGGTGGTAGATAAGCTGATAAAGGCAAACTCTGGCCAAACTGTGAGGACTTGAGCTTTTGGTATTGGTGGCAGGGAGAAGCCATTTTGGTTTCATTTATGAAAATCACAAAAAATGAGTTTTTGTTTATTTTTATATTGTTTTAAGTGTTTGTAACTCTGTCTTTCTATAAATATTTATTTAACACCCACAAAATACCAGGCATTGTGCTAGATGTGCAGTAGTCACAAATCACTTAGAGTAATTTAGCTGATCTTCAGTGTAGCAGAGAAAGCATGAACAAGTAAATATATGAATGGATACAGATTGTGATAAGAACTACCGAAGAACCAGGGAGGGATACTAAAACAGGTGCTCAGGATTGACTTTACCCCAGAACATTCAGGTTCAGCTCTCCTCTGGAAGGTAAGAAGATGCCAGAAGATTCTGGAGGATGGGAGTGGGGCTATCTGGGGACCTACGAGGTAAAGTTACACAGATGAGAGTCAGGGTGGTGTGGGTGCCTCTAAGGAGTTTCTGCAGACCGAATGTTACTTCTGTTGCTTCTGGAACGTCACTTTGAAATTTCATCTTTCAGAACTTTTTGTGTGCTTATCTGTCAAATGGAGCTGCTTTTGTTAACTCACAGGCTGGTTCAGAAATACAAATTACTTCATTTAGGACCTGTGTCTTAGTGCTTTTGGGCTTCCATAATGGAATGCCTTAGACTGGGTGGCTGAAACAACAAAAATTTATTTCTCCCAGTTCTGGAAGCTGGGAAGCCCAAGATAAACATGCCAACTGTATCAGTTCCTGGCAAGGCCTGCTTCTTGATTTGCAGATGGCTGTCTTCTTGCTGTTCTCTCACATGGCAGAGAAAAAGAGCTCTGGTCCCTTACCTTCCTCCAAGGGCAGCGTCCCATTATGGTCACCCCAACCTCATGACCTCACTGAAACTAATTACCTCCCAAGGACCCCACCTCCTAATGCAATCACACTGGGGATTAGATCTTCAACATAGGAATTTGGGGGAACATACACAGTCAGTCCACAGCGGCTTGGCACCAATGGGTTCACATGAAAAATCAGACAATTCATGTCAGTCCTCTAGTCTGAAATCATTAATTGTTCCCTCTTTTATTCAGAGTCAATGCCAGAGTTCCCCCACATGTCCTACAGGGCCCCCCATCTGGTGGTCCTGGTGGCCTCCTAGTGGATTCTCTAACACCCTATGCCTTTGACCATGGTCTTCCTCTACCAGAACTACCCTTCCCTGCTCTCTGGGGGCCTAAATTCCTTCTCAGTCCCCTTCAAGTCTTTGCTTAAGCTCCACCTTCCAATCAGGCTCCCATGACCACTCTACTTATACCTGTAGGCTGCTGCACACCCCACCCTTTAATGTCTCTTACCCTGATCCACATAGGCATTCCAACATGGTGTCTAAACCACGCAATTATTATGCTCATTCATAGTGAATTTTCTGCTTCCTCTGCTAGCACTTAAGAAAGGAAAGGATCGTGTCTGTTTGGCTCACTGATTTATCCTGAGCACTTAGAACAGTGCCAGGCACAGTAAGTAGTCAGAATTTATTTATTGACTAGATGAACAAATGAGTGAATAGATGACAATTTGTTGTCAAAGTTGCTGTTGTCGAAAGATGATTATATCAGACTCCTGTTCTGGCAATGTGAAAGACACTGGCAAGCATGTAGTTATTACCTAGGGGTCTGGACTAGACATTTCAAAGAAGTAATTTAATATTATTTTAGAAAGTAAGGATTTTCGTTCAGTTGCCTTTTCTTGATCCCCTTCATCCACAGCAACTATCTAAATTCCAAATATAAACTATATATTAAAAATAATCGATTCCATTTAACATATTGAACAGGGCTTATGGGAAGACGAAGTGTAGTTGTCTAATTAGAGAATTAATGTAGGAGGTAAATATTGCAGGAAAGACCTCCTTTAGGCCCAGACTGACTATGGTATTTCATTATGCTTTAATTACTGCAGGTGATTTGTGGTTGGAGATGGATCCCATGCATCATGGAAGCTTTAACTGCTGTGATTTTCCATTATGCAGAGGTTTTGTGCAGGAGAGAGACGAGTTGAGTAAGGAGGATACTTTCCACAACTGGGATGGGGATGGTGCCCCCACCCCAGGGAGGGCGATATGCATTGTGGACAAAATGAATCTCTTACGTGGTGGGCACATTGTCACCCAATATAAATCAAAGGAACCGGCCTGGTCAGAATTGGAAGGAAGTCAAATGCAGGAGAAAGTGCCTTTGAGACAAAGACAATGAAGAGTGAAGCAATGCATTTAGGTAAAGCCCAGGTCTTCTAAAGAGAGGGACCGGCTCCCAATACTGACTAGGTTATATTCTGCATGTATGAACAAAGGCATATGACTTAATCTCTCTGAAACTTACTTACCCCAAGTACAGAAGGGTCTATTTCAGAGAGTGTCATTGTAACTGACATGGTGTGTGCACTGCCCATGGCATATCTCAGAACAAGTATTAGAGTTTACCTTCCTTCTTTATCAGCAAAGTGAGAGAAGTGGATAATCTCTCTTCTTTTTTCAAGTATTTATCATGCTTCTGTGCTTCCTAAAATGTGCTCATTTCCGGGGTACCTGGGTGGCTCGGTGGGTTAAGTGTCTGAATTTTGATTTCGTCTCGGGTCGTGATGTCAGGTTCATGAGCCCCATGTTAGGCTCTGCCCTGGGCATGGAGTCTGCTTAGGCATCTCTCTCTCCCTCTTCCTCTGCTCCATCCCACCATTCTCTCTCTCTCTCTCCCTCTCTCCCTCTCTGTGTTAAAAAAAATGTTTTAATTTTCATCATCTCATAAAATCCTCATAATTCATGAGAAAGTTAGCATTGTGTCCACTTTCCAGACTATGAAAGTGAGCGGTAGAGAGAGGTATAGAGATTTATCCACGAAGCTACCTAATTGCAGCTGGAACACTGGTAGAACAAGCTTTTTACAACCCTTTATAACACCTCATCTCTCCACCAATAAATAGTGGTTATTTTCCTAAAACAAATATATTCAGATCTTACCTTCTAGTTGATTCCCAAGGACTATCCAGAGTCACAGGATTTTCCATTTACAGAGTTAGTACTGACTGAGAGAAGGAACATAATAAGTATTTGAATAAGTAGGTATAATCACCACAAGTAGTCACACTCTTGTTTCAAAGAAAAAAGAGTTATTAGAGAAAAGCTAATCCCCATCCTTTTCTTCTGACCATGGTCAAGGGCAATTTTAAAGAAAAAAGTCTGAGAAACCAGTGATTGTCCTTTTACACATCCCAAGCCTTATTGAAATAGAACTGCTTAATTTGTGCTTCAAAATGAATATGCTATAAGAACCTGGATTCTATTGTCATTATGCCTGGCTTCAATCTCATCTAGTTCTGTGGCTGTGTGACTTTAAGAAGGCGCTACACTTCTCTGAGCCACATTTTCTTAAGTCATAAACCAGAAATCCTGCAAGAATGAAATTTGGAGATTTTCTAGATAGACTGGTAGAGGTATAGCTATATATATATATTTAGGTATATATTCCTAATTATGGGGCCCACATGTAATAAGCACTCAGTACAAATTAGCTATTATTAGTATTGATATTAGAAAGAAAAAATGGTATCAGAGAAAATTTCTCTTCTATGAAACAGTAACCTCTGTTTCTCTAATAGCTAGCAACAATTACCAAAACAAACTTTTAAGGGGAAATGGAATGGAATTTTAAGAGTGGTAGGGTTTATTTATTTATTTATTTATTTATTTATTTATTTATTTATTTATTATTTGCCCCAGGGGTACAGGTCTACGAATCATCAGGCTTACACCTTTCACAGCAAGAGTGGTAGGATTCAAATAGGAAACCTAATAGACTCAACAGAATTGGAAGACATTTTTTCGAAACCTGAATATATCTTTGCTAGATTGCAATTTACCACTGTGGTGAAATTATCCAGGAACTTGGGGTGAGAAAACATTATATAATACTATAAGGATCAAAGCTTAACTTCTCCAGTATGGAATTATTTCTTGCTTTATGGGCTATGGGGAAGGTACAGAACAAATGCAGAAGTTTTTGAAAACAATTTGACAAAACAATTGTTATCCAATAAAATTAAATTCTCAGAGAATTACGGTTTTAAGCAAAGTAAGTTCCTCACAGCAATCTTAGAAACTGTATTTTATAAGCCTATTTTCTTCATTTACAAAATTTAAAAACAGACTTATAAAATTCAAAAGTCACAATAAAATATTTTGTAGATATTAAAATTAAATGTAGAAAGTATTTTTAATGGTATTGCAAAATGTTTGCATTTTATATTAAATGGGAACAAGATCAGGTGACTGCATGGGTTATGCAAAATCTCAACTATATAAAACTATTCTTTGTGAAACATTATGGTAGAGTTAGTTCTGAGATTTGAATGTGGATCAGAGTTTATTTAATGTTATATTTAATTTATTTTATGATTTTATATTTTACCTTTATTTACTTTAAAAAGGAAAACATGCCATTTACAGTCAGAAAATAAAATAGTATTTTAAAATAAGTCTTCCCTAGAGGGAAGAAAATAAAAGGACATACATTTTTCTCCCCATGGAGTTAAAGGTACCCTCAATTTTGCTGGTTTAGTGTTTTGTGAGCTAACTTTACCAACCCTGAACCATCACTGTGGCAGCGAAATCTCTCCCTGTCCCTGTTTGACTCTCACATGAAAAAAGAAACAAGCTGTTCACATCTGTCTTATCTTTTAATAATTGTATTTTAAATTATAGCTATTTGTCAAAAACTCTTAAACTTGTAGCTGTGGATCTATAAGTTCCATGACCTGTCTTCTCTGGAAAGGGCTGATGTGATTAGAAACGTTTCATTATCAATCATTCAACTCAAGCACTCGCTCATCCTCGCTCAGCTCATTCATGCTCACTTTCTCTCTCTCTCTCATCAGTTACTCTAAATATTTTAGACAAAAGATCAGACCCACCCTACCTCCTCTCAGCGAGGGTTGTGACTAAGGGAATTTTAAATCTTCCCTTAGAAAGAATTTTCCTGGGGAGACTTCTTGCCAGTGCCAGTTAAGGGAAGGCTAATTTTTACACTCTCCATGGACTTAGCATTAGATTGTAGCAAGTGTGTTAAAAGTAGCCCCTTTGGAACAAAGTGACTTTTCTGATATTTGATGGGGTCTTTAGTTGGTTTTTATTTCTCAGGTCCTGAGGACTAGCACATTCCGAAGTGCCACTTCCCTATGAAAGTAGTCTGCAAGAGAGATGATCCCTCCTCTCCTGACCCTGGGAGAGACTTCTATAGAAAAAGGAGAGAGATCAAGCGTTGAAGATTGTTCCTGTGTATTTGTCTTTCTTTCTTAGGCATAAACATGGCATTGTGAGTGTGCTCTTCAGCTCTCCATCTAGCCTCTTTGCCTGATCTCAGAGGAGCTCTTTGTCCCAGGGATTACCATGGCAGAGAATTGCAGGACTGCTCTGTCTGCCTTTCTTTCTTTTTATTTTTTTTATTATTATTTGCCCCAGGGGTAAAGGTCTGTGAATCATCAGGCTTACACCTTTCTTTCACAGCACTCACTATAGCACAAACCGTCCCCAATGTCCATAACCCAGCCACCCTACCTGGGCACTATCACTTTTCAATATCATTGCCTTGAGTGACTCATTTAAGCTCCTGTATTTTATAACAATATTCCACATTGCATCCACCTCATTCCATTCTTGGGTTCAACTGGTGTTCTGAATAAGAGTAATTAAAAATGTGAAGTATGAATATACTTGCCACGTAGTGATGCTTTTTCGGTTTAGAGAGAGAGGATGATGACCTGGTTTTATGTGGGATCTTGCTAAGAGGAGTGACTATCTGTTGGAAAAGCACATTTCTGAATTATGATTATTTTGATCAGTTGTTGATTAATTATAGACGGCACAAGGGGCACATTTCTACTTTGAACTTCCTGGGAGGTATCTGGATGTGATCATGTGGATCTTGATATAAATCCACTCTTGACTTAACTGATTCTTGGTATAAGACTTAACTGGTTCTTGCAGAATCATCAAAAATGTGTCTAAGTGACTTTGCTGGCCAAGGTCTCTTGTGCCAACATATACTGTGGGCCTGGATCCCCCAGAGCGTGGTGATAAATTACCCACTTCAATCTGTACCATTGCTGAGTTGCTGCCGTGTCCAGAGAGCTCTTTCTAAGAGAGGAAAGTATCCCTGCTGATTATCTCAGGCACGTGAATGCTGTTATTTAGCCGAGAATGAGTTCATGTGTAAGGGCCACCGTGGGTACCCAGTCTTCTCAGGACATCCCTGGGATGCCATGTGTGAAAGAGGTAAGTAGAGAAGAAAGATGAAGAAATCTAGAAATCTCTTGGAAAATCTGGCTGTCTGGAGAGAGAGTCTTAAGTGAAAAAGATGAAAAGAATAGGGAGACATGTAAACTTCTGAAGTTTAGCCTGTCTTTTGTCAGAAGATTCTTGAATTTTCTTCACTAGTGTCCTACACATCTATTTACCTCTTACTAATGATCTCTTTGCTTAAGGACATGGCATTTGTGAGACCATCCTTTATCAATAAGCTAAATTTGACCCACTGGGAATCAGCATTCTTCCCAGAGGGGCTGGGGCAAAGCCAAGTGCAGACACAGCCAGCTTGCTTCTTCTCCATGTTGCTACATACATGTAAGCTGAGTGGAGTATTAGACCAGCGTCTGTACTGCCCCTCAACCTCTCAGTCCTTCCACTGGTGTACCTGAGCGTTCCTGAGGTTCAGACAGTATGGTTAGGAAGCACAGGTTACTTAGGTCTGCAAACTAACGTAAAGATGTGCTCCAATCCAGTTCATGTCAGAGCTCCCTGTTTGGGATTTATTTGGTTAAGATGTAAAAAAAGCATTTCTTTGATTCCCATTCTGCTATTGTTCTTTCATATTTAAAGACAGAGAATTTCAGAATGAATTAAAACACATGACCTAAAATATATATTTTCTATAAGAAACTTAATTCAAATATAACAACATAAGAAGGCTGAAAGTAAGAAGATAGAAACAGACCTATCATGAAAATATTACATGAAGGAAAGCATAATTGGCCATATTAATATCAAATAAGCTAGACATAGAATAAAGCAAATCACCAGAGACAGAGAGGAATATATTATAACGATACAACAGTCAAACTCCCAAGAGACATAGCAGTCCTAAGGTAGATGCACCCAATCACATAGCTGTAAACTATGTGAAGCGAAAGCAAATAAAACTGAAAGGCTAAATAAACAAATCACAATTATTCTTGGAGATTTCAACATCTGTTTCTGAACAATCGACAGAACTAGACAAAAAGTCAACAAGAATATCGAAACACTCATAAACATCACCAGTCAGTAAGATACGCATTGCATTTAATAGTAAGATACGCATTGCATTTATAGCGCGCACAACAGCAGAAAACACATTATCTTCAAGTCCACAGGGAACATATGTCCAGATAGGCCATATCCTGGGACATAAAACAAATCCTAACAAATTTAGAACAATTGAAATCATACAGAATGTATTCTCTGAACATACCAAAATCAAACTATAAATTGAATCACAGAAAGTTAAAAGGAAAATCCCAAACAGTTGGAGACTAAATAGCACACTTCTAAATATTTCAGAAAATAAAGAGGAAGTCTTAAGGGAAATTTTAAAAATGCATTGAGCTGAATGACAATGAAAATACAAAACTTTGACAACTTAGATGAAATAAATTAACTTACTGGAAAACAGAAACTACCATAATTTACCTAATATGAAATAGAAACCTTGAATACCCTTATAGTTATTAAGGATATCATATTTATGATTTAAAAAGTCTTCAAAAAGAAACTTTCAGACCAGATTATTTCATTGGGGAATTTTATCAACACTTAGGAAAATAACACCAATTTGATACGTTCTTTGACAGAAATAGATGAACTGGACTTTATCAACATTAAAAAAATTGCCTATCAAAGACCTTGTAAGAGCAGAGGAAAATGAGGTACGGAGTGGGAGAAAATATTTGCATGCTACATATCTGAAGAAGACTAGTATCTAGAATATATGAAGAACTCTCAAATCTCAACAGTTAAAAAAAAGATTAATGAAAAAATAATCCATTAATCCAAATAGACAAAGAGGTACAAAACATGAACAGATATTTCACCAAAATGGATGTACCAGGGATAGATAAGACACAAAATTATTTCCAATATCATTAGCCATTAGGAAAATGCAAATTAAACCACAATCAGATATCACAACACACCTATCAGAAAAGTTAAAATTAAAAATAGTGACCATACCAAATTCTGGGAAGAGTGTGAAAAAAGTTGGACCATCGCACATGGCTGATAAGAGTGTAACAGAGGACAGCCTCTGCAGAACACATTTTGGCAGTTTTACTAGAAACTAAGAATGTAAACACTATATAATCCATCAATTGCATTCATGGACACTTATCCCAGATAAAGAAAAACGTATATTCATGTTAAAACCTGTACATAAATGTTTTTAACAACTTAATTTGGAATAACTCCAAACTGGGAACAAGCCAGATGTCCTTACATAGTGAAACAAACTATCTAGTGTGTCCATACTACAAAGTACTATTTAGCAATAAGAAAGAATAACGTATCAATAAATGCAAAAAACTGTGTTAATCTCCAGAGAATGATGCTGAGTGAAAAAAACAATCTTCAAAGATGATTGTATAAAGTGATTATATTTATAGAACATTGTACAAATGAAATAATTATAGAACTAGAAAACAAATTAATCGTTGGCAAATGTTAAGGAGAAGGTAGGATGGAAGACAAGTAGGTGTGGCTAAACCCAGGAAACATGAGGGATCACTGTGGTGATTGAAATGTTCTACAGAACATTTGATTGTATCAATGTCAATAACCTTGTTGTGACATCGTGGTGTAGTTTGACAAAAGGTTATCATTGGTTGAAACTGGGCAAAAAGCTGTGTGGGGCTTCCCTGCATTATTTCTTACAGATGAATGTGAATTTGAAATTACCTCAAAATAAAAAAAAAAAAAGAAAGTTTAATAAAAAATGCATATCCATTTGTTTCTGACTGAGGTGATCTCTAAATGAATGAATGAGAGAGAAGGAAGGGAGGTAGGAAGGAAGGTTGGATGGAAGGAAAGAAAGAAGAGAAATGTACACTGCTTTAAAGACACAGTTCCTATCAATGTTTTAAACAGAAGATGTGTTTCAGATGAAAGCACATTGAAGGCTTAGATTAAACCTATATTATGTGAAATACACATAAATCGTAAAGGTTATTTATTTCACATACCGTTTTAATATAATGGGATTATTGATGGGAATGTGTAAATTTTATATTGCACTTTACTCTTACAACGGATTTTCACAAATCAGTGGTTCAGATCACACATTCATTTATTCAATACAGATTTATTATTTACTATATAAGCAATTGTCATGATCAGCTACAGGAGGAAATTAAATAATACAGCTTTAATAGTTTTTATTTTTACAGTCAGATTTCTCCCACCACATTATTAAGCAGAAAATAAACAGAGCTAAGATTCAGAGCCAAGAAAGTGAAGACAGTCTTTTTGATGCTTGAAAACCAAATGAAGGAAGTAATAGAATCCC
Source organism: Ailurus styani (assembly GCA_002007465.1). Taxonomy (NCBI): domain Eukaryota; kingdom Metazoa; phylum Chordata; class Mammalia; order Carnivora; family Ailuridae; genus Ailurus; species Ailurus styani. The sequence continues at coordinate 1,001,691 of LNAC01000270.1, read as the reverse complement.
CTTTTTTTTCCTGGTAGATAAGTGACTTTTGAAATAAGTTAGCTTTAGTAAGTGTTTTGATTATCTATTTCTGTGCAACTCACCACTTTAAAACTTACTGGTTTAAATGATAAATTGATAATCTCTCCTATTTTCACTGGGTCGGGAACTCAGACACAGCATTGTATGTATGGCTTATATCTGCCCCCATAGTATCTAGAATTTCATCTGGAAAGACTCAAAAGCTGGGAGGTGAGTTATCTGAATGAGTCCTCTCATATGCCTGGTGATTAATTTGGTTTATCCACTCAGACATCAACTAGGGCTGTTGGCTGAAAGCTCTGTCTTTAGGGTGGTCTCCTTTTATGGGCTAGTTTGGGTTTCCTCATAACATGGAACTTATGTTAACATGGAAGTTAGGCTCTTAGCATTCCCAGAATCCTGGGCTCCCAAAATGGAAGGGTATAACTTCTACTGTATCTTGTTTGTAAATCAGTCATAGAGCCCAGATTCAAGGGGACAGGGACCATAACCCATCCATTTAAAGGGAATCATCAAAGAATTTTGAGACACTGATTTAAAACTGCCACAATCACCCCACTGGTCACGCACTGCTTACATTCCTCCCAAATACAGTATAAACTCTCTCCCCACCAAGAACCTCCAAATCCCATCTCATTGTAGTATCAGGCTTAAGTTCAAGGTAGGATTTCATCCTCTGAATCAAGCTCCTCAGGTACTAATTATCAAAGAATGTTAGGGTCATATTTAAAACCAACAAGGGAGCTCCAGATGAGAGACTCCATGTTTCAGGAAGAGAAATGTAAGGTTGACATAGTGTGGACATTATGTGTCTCATTATATCACCATGGAAGCTGTGTCCCTACATTTCTTAGTTATAGAAAGCATGTAGCTTAATACGAGACAGTGTTAGTTGAAAACAGGATTCACAAGCTATGCAAAGTTTTTCAGCCTCTTTTTGTGGAAGCATTTTGGAATACATTGTACAGGGAGAGCTATTTAATATTTAAAGGAGCTATTAAATCTTTATTTATAGCTCAAGAAAGGATTTTCTTTTTCATCTCCAAAATAAGAGTGGAGTATATGAATGATACACAACTCAAATTCTTTGTTGAATTAGCTATCCATCAACCATGGTTTGACTGATCCCCTCAGAGTAGCACTTTTGAAAATGTCTGTGTCACCAGCAGTTGCACGAGTTTTATACCAGTAGTAACTTGGCTTTGGTGAAGTAGGACCGCGTGTGATTTTAACCTGTGGACAGGTGGTTCTCTAGAACCAAGCCTCCACATCACAAACACTTCCTTTAGATTTCAGCCACAGTTTCTCATGCCCAGAGATTTCCCTGATGCTCTAACAGAAGAGGAAAGACATCATTTCATCATATCATTGTGACATTGATAATAGAAATAACATGTGACCATAATATATAAGCATACTTTTACTATTGCTAAGCTTTAGAGTAGGCATCAATGTAGAAGGAGCCTAAGATCATGGAATCCAGATTGTAAAATACCTAGGTGGTATATCATATGAAACAAATACAGTGAATTTCTTCATACAGTCATAGTCCAGCAAGAGAATCTGATGGTCGTCTCTTTAAATGAGGGTTCAAAGTCCTCTGGGGAAGGCTAGGAGCTGATTAAGTGAGGGTTACATCTGGACTGAGGTCTTAATGTAAGCAGTCATCACAATCCTCTCCTACATCTTATCATAGTAAGAAGTGGGTAGGTAAGGATATTACCCTGAAAGGAGAGTAGTAGAAAGTACTCAAAGTTCATNAAAAAAAGAAAAAAAAAAAAAAAAAAAAAAAAAGAGTAAGCTCTGTGGCTCCTACATTGTGTACCTGTCAAACCCAAAGCCAGAGAAATGTATCTCAGGTTCCTAAAGAGTGATGGTTTCTCATACTGAGTCCAGTGACTCCCAGTTTGTCCTGCATGTCTATTTGGCACAGTGCCAGTTTATGTCTGTTGTCCTGTTATGGTCATTAACGTCTCTTTTCTTTCGTAGAAGTCTAGTTAAGATAATTTATAAAATGAATGTTTGTGTCCTACCACCTACCAAAATTCATATGTTGGAATCTGAATCCCCCAAAGTGATGGCATTAGGAGGTGGGTTCTTTGGGAGGTAATTATAGTGAAGACCTCATAAATGGAATTAGTGCCTTATGTGCTCACCATATGAGGACAATGAAAAGGAACCGTCTGCAAACCACGAAGTGGACCTCACCAAAACCCAACCATGCCAGCATCATAACCTCTGACTTCCAGCCTCCAGAACTGTGGGAAATATATTTTTATGGAGTTTAGTTACAACAGCCTAAACAGTAAGAGAGATGAGTTAGCCCACTGAGTAGGATTCCTGAAATCATATTATAAAATTTCTTCTCTGAGGGAGGTGTGAGGACCAAATCAGAGGCCATATTCAACTCTTCCTTGTTTTTTCTTTCTTCAAATATCCTTACTCTTTTGATGTGAACTACTGTATTATTTACTAGGTTTAACACAAAGGCTTAGAGTCTACTTGGTCACAGCACCTTGAGGCCAGGGGTTGTGTTTTATTCACTTCTGTATACACAGCATTTGTTATTGTGTTTGTCTGAGTCAAAAATCAATAAATGGTTGTTCAGTGAATGGATTTGGCTCTTCATTCTTTTTGAGGGTACAATTAAGTCTCAGGAAATAAATGGCTGTGTTCTGTGTAGTCATTCGATCAGGCACTAAATGTGCTCTTCGAATCAGAACACTCACAGCCGAGAGTGACAAGGAAAGGACATAGTGTCTCTCCAAGAAACTTGAATCCAGCCTTTTTTCACTTCACGGCAGAAGGCCTTGCCTGAGATCTTCTTTTTAATGATTTATTAACGCAGTCACACCAGACAGTTTTCAATTTTGCTCGCTCCGAATGCTACTTTTGACACCATTGATTGTAACATCCTCCTGGCTCACTTCGAATATCATGTCAGCTTAGCTGTTTTGACTTTGAGCAGTTTTCGCTCGCGTTTGCTCAACAGCCATCACCGTCTCCAGTGAGAGGCCTCTTTCCTTCCCCTGCACTGACAGAAGATTGGGCTCTCCCTGGAGAGCCCTGGCACCATGCATCTCTCCACTCAGTCTGTCCAGACAAGGCTGCAGTCCTCTGAAGAAGAAAGCAATCGTTGGTGGAGTGGAAAGGAAGCAATCGTTGACACGAAGCTTGAGGCATTCGTGTTTTGCCTCCATGGGACAAGTGACTTTACCTGTCAGTTCCTTGTGGTCCTCTTCTCTAAGTGGAGATAGCTCTGCCTACCTCACGCTACATTTGTGAAAATTCTCCGAGTACTTAGTACATCACGCAAGGTCTCCTGGAGGCCAACCTCCTGGAATGACATTTAATAAGAAGCCCTTGTTCAAAGAGTCACCCACTGACTCAGCATCACAGTGTCCTTGCCCATGAGGCCAGGATAGGATTTAAAAGTGCCTCTTGACTTTGGAATCCTGACATGTTTTATTCCTGTTCTTCAATCTGGTAACAGTTTTTAAAAATTGTATTCAAACATGTCTGCCTCCTACACCAGATTATAAATTCTTATTGAGTTGGAAAGTTCTCAGTTCTTTAATTTTGGATTTCCTTATACCTTTGGAACTACATAACAATGATGCAAACTAGGATTTTAGTGAAGAAAGAGGGGTGGTATTATTAATGACTCCAAGATGATAGATCAAAATCCGGCACCGCCTTCACCAAACCGATACGGATGCCCTACAGAGAAACCCTGGCACAAACATAGCCACGCAGAAAACAGTCTATACATTACTAACAAGTTAAAACTTAAAATTTACACACCAGTGCCTCACAAATCAAAAGTAGCATTTTCAAATTCAGACTTGCGTGCCACTGACCTGTTTCTAAACTCTTATTCCATATATACACAACTGGCATACAGATGCCATCTTCCAAAATAGACATATGGCTGCATGTTTGCTTTTTCTCCCTCTCGTAATAATCATATCCCTAGGGCTGCCAAGTTTGTTTGACCCTCTATCCTAAATACTCTGAAAATCTGTTTCCTTTGTACCTTCCTCACTGGTGTCACCTCAGCCCCGTTCCAATTAGGAATGTCATAAAAAAAAAACTTTCAAAGTGATATTCTCAATTCTACTCTCCCTGCTCATCCTAAAGAAAAAAAAAAAGTACTAATCTTTTTTGATTTATTATAATGAATTAATTAAATTAATAATTTAATCTAAGGTAATTACATTAGCTCAAATAGGATCATTTGACTTCCACAGGCTAAAAACCTCTGATGTTCCCCCATTGACTTTATTCTAAAACTCGATCTCCAAACCACTACTGTTGCTGATCTGACCTCTGTACACAGTTGAATCCCCACAGCCTGGTTCCTCCTCTCTGTCCACTGAAGACCCTCCTAATAACTTGTGCTTCCTGAATAGTGATTGTTTTACTTATCACAAGCCCTTCTATCTTTCTGGGCTTGCCTTTCTGTCTCCTTTACTTGAAGAATTCCTAATTTTTATTCCAATTGGAATTCATTTTGTGGCTACTCTGTGAAAGTGCTCTGCCCACCTTGGGAAGAATCAGGAAGTAACTGCCTTTAAAATTCCAAAGCACTTTCTCCACATCTCTGTAACAGCAGGGAGATTGTTTTAAATGTCTATATTTGCATTGGAGTGTGAACTTGGTAGACAAGGACTCTGGTTTATTAACCTCTGGATTTCTAGCTTCTTGAAAATACATGTAGATATTGGATATCCATGTATGGAGGAAAAAATAAGAAAAAGCAGGTGATAGTAGAGTTCTTGATTTCTGGGCATCTTTTCAAAGGGCTGGCATTGAGAATTGTTAATGTTGCTGATGATAAAAAATGGTATTATTATCTTTTTAGTAGTAGTATTGACAGCAGCATGCACACACTTCATTTGCTGAACACTGATTGTGATCTGAACACTGTGCTAATACAATGTGTTGAGTGTCTTCTGTGGGTCTATCGCTCCTATAGGTGAGAGGATGATAGTAGCAATTATAATAATACCATTAATGGAGAATACTATATACTAGGTATGTTCTAAATTAGGCACTTGAGGGGCACCTGGGTAGCTTAGTGGGTTAAAGCCTCTACCTTTGGCTCAGGTCATGATCTCAGGGTCCTGGGATCGAGCCCCACATCAGGGTCCCTGCTCAGCAGGGAGCCTGCTTCCTCCTCTCTCTCTGCCTGCCTCTCTGCCTACCTGTGATTTCTCTCTCTCTCTCTCTCTCTCTCTCTCTGTCAAATAAATAAATAAATAATCTTTTAAAAAATAAATAAATAAATTAGGCACTTGATAATTTATTTATTTTTTTTTTTTTTAGAGAAGAAATATAGATTAAACAAATTACCCAGAGCCATACAACTATTAAGAAGTGAAATCAGGAATCAGTTTTGGGAAGTTCAACTCTAGCCTCTGTGCTCTAAACATCTCTGCTCCCTGGAACAGGCCAAAGTCTCTTTTCACATGAAGTTGACATACACACGAAGGAAAAAGAAATAGATAATGTAAATAAGTAACTAAATAATAAGTAAAAATTTAAGACAAGGATTGTAGAAAATTTAATAATTCAGAGAATGACAAGTTATTTGCAGAGAACAATGCTAGGAGATATAACAGAGTAATGGGAAGTGAAGGTTGGAGCACAGAGGCTCCAGTGGACGTAAGACCAAAACCGGGATGGGCTCCTTTCCTGCTGGAGGGAAGAGCAGGCGTGTGTCTCTGAGGCTTTTGTGAATATAACCATTTTGAGGACCAGGAAGAAAGTCTGTGTGTCTTAAACACAGTGAGCAAGATAGCGAGTCTCAGAAATAAGGCTAAAATCGAGGCAAGAGGAAGGAACCCTGTCTCAGTAAGTATTTGGTTTTTATCCTAAGTGGAATTGAAAGACAGTGGAGGGTCTAAAGAGGAGAATACTGATTTACAGCTGTAAATTGTTCTGGCCAAAGATACTGGTTAGGACTCCATTGCAAAGGCCCAGCGTTGCGATAATGGTGGCTTGTAGCAGGATTGTAGCAGGATTGTAGCAGTTATGGAGATAAATACATGCTTGTTACTTAGATTTTCACATCCTGCACTCCCTATAACTTTATGAGATAGCATGATTTTTCTCATATTAGCTAGGAAGGAACAGAGGTTCAGAGTGATTTAGTACTTTAACCAGGGAAAATTCCCAGTAATTATCTATTACATGAGCTGAATACGGATTTGAACACACATCATGTGCCTGGTTCCAAACCCCATGCCTTTGACATTGAGACATTTCTGAGAGAAGACAAACATCTCCCAGGGGTTCAGAAGATTGAAGTTGCTGTGACTGATGATAACAGTAAATGTAGAAACTGGAGATAAAGAATAGTGAGAAGAGAGTATAGAAAACTTAAACACAGTTCAGGAAATCCCTAATGGAGGAAGCACAGTCATGTGGTGGTGACTGTAGGTGGGCTATGGCTGCAATGAGGAGGAGGAGGAGGACTGGCCTGGTGTGGTGCCTTCCTGTGCCTGGACTTTCTGAGAACTGGAATGACCTCAGTGATAGCAGACAGAAGTGGGGTTCTGTGGTCTGGACACATACATGAAGATCCAGGCATCAGACCTACCAGAAACTGGAAAGTGATGTCTAACCAGAGAACATGATCTCACAGAGTACAACCAGGGTCAAAAGAGCTTAGGGATCATTTTTAGAACATAAGATAAAGGGTTCCAGTTGTCATTAGGGAATTCAGTGAAGTTCAACTACTAGACTCCAGGTCTGAAACTACCACCAACCAATTTCTGCAATGAAGTCCTTATAGGTACCATGGTATGGAGTGTTTTGTGGGGTTTGTGAACCCAATTTTAATGTGAGAGAACATACACTCATACCACCAAGCAATTCTTTTCTCTCTCTCTCTCTCTCTCTCTCTCTCTCTCTCTCTTTAAGATTTCATTTATCTGTCAGAGAGAGAGTGTGTGTGCAAGCACAAGCAGGGTGAGCAGAAGGTAGAGGGAGAAACCGGCTCCTGGATGAGCAAGAAGCCAGATGAAGGACTCGATCCCAGGACCCTGGGATCATGACCCAAGCTGAAGGCAGAAGCTCAGCTGACTGAGGCACCCAGGCATCCCCCACCATTCTTGAGCACTGAGTGTCCTATATTTATACCTAATTCAGACACTGTCTACTTGGAGATAATATCATATTCTGCAGATCAAGGGTCAAGTCTTATAAGACTACCCACTCCACTTCAGACACCAGTCTCTTACCACCTGTGCTTCTGACTGACCAATTATAGATTGAGGGCTCCAATGACCCCTCCTTGGACTTCAGATACCATTTGCAAGTCTAGGTTGTTACCTGTACTTCTAACCAACATGCTATAAATCAGAGATATCCAAGACTTCCTCCTTAGGATTGAGTAATTTGCCAGAGCAACTCACAGAACTCAGAGAAACATTTCACTCACTGCATCACCAGTTTATTTCAAAAGTATATAATTCAGGAGCAGCTAGATAGAAGAGATGCATAGAGCAAGGTATGTGGGAAGGGGCTCAGGTTTCCATGACCTCTCGGAATGTGCCTTTCTGCCCAAATCTCCACATGTTCACCAACCTGGAAGCTCCCCAAACTCTATCTTTTATGGAAACTTCATTACATAGTCATGATAGATTAAATCCTTGGCCATTGGTGAATGATTCAATCTCAAACCTCTCTCCCCTCCCTGGGGGGTGAGGGGGTAAGAATGAAAGTTCCAACTCTCTAATCCCAAGACTGGTCATTCTAGCAACTAGCTCTCATCCATGAGGATGGTCCAAAATCCACCTCATTAACATAACAAAAGACACCTTTATGGCTTTCATAATTTAGGAAATTCCAAGGATTTTAGGAACTCTGTGCCAGAAATGGGGCTGAAGACCAAATATATATTTCTTGTAAATCAAAATATTACAGGTATGTAGAGTATAATACAGGGACACACAGAAAGAGGGATTAACTCAAACTTGGGGGTTTGATAACAACAACCAAACCTTATGACAAGTCTTAAATAATTGATAATTGTTAAGGTGAGAGTTACATGTTCCAAAGCCCATGCCATTTCATATACATTGCCTTAATTGTACTTCCTGTGAGATGTGTACCATGATGACTCCTGTTCTGTGGGAAAGGACACTGAGGCTTAGAGAAGTAGAGTACCTTGCCCAAGGTCACTCCTGGGGAGTTGAATTCCCACCCAGTCAACCCCACAACATACATCTTGAACACTCTGTAAGCAACTTCCTATGGCTGAAGTCCAAAGAAGCATGGGTTGTCTCTGAAGAGCAATACTGTAGGTCACGGCAAAAGACGAATCCCATTGGTGCTTTGAGGGACACTTAGAAATGTTGTCTTCTATTTATTAATAGATTTTGAACTGGAAACCACATAACGTATGTTTGGGAGTTTTCTTCAAAATTGATTCAAGGCCTGAGGTAACATGTGGAGAAGACTATGTAAGCAGTTTTTTTCTGAGTATCAAGAAAGAGGTAAAGAATCAGGAATAGGAGTCCTTGATCCTTAACTGACCCTGGGTTTATAGATAATCTGGGCAAGTAATCAATTTGGTGACCCTTAGGAGTTTTGGAAACTGGACATATTTTTTCTCCTTGAGCTTTACTTTGCTTATCTGTAAGATGACACTGATGGAATATGATGGCTAATTTCCCTTTAAATCTCTCATTCCTTTATATAATAAAGGCAAAACACCCATAATTTAGAACCCAATGATTTCAGAAGTAGATAAGATACAGCATGATTTCCTTTAAAGAAATTCATATGCAACTGAAATTAATACCAAACAGCACTTTTCAGATAAAATCTGTTATCTCATTTCAGTGATCCAACCCCCCCATTATATTTCACAATGCTAGAATCATTCACCTAGCTGTCCAATTCCAAGCACTGCCAAATATCACCACATTTGATGAATGTTCAGACCATGTAGAGTTATTTCTTTAACACTTTGATCCCTCTGTTGAAAGACGTACCATTTCCCACTTGAGTTGGTATAGTGTCATCTCATGTGGTTCCTGCCTCTCACCTAGATCTCCCCAATTCTCCCTTCTCACATTTGTCAAACAAATAATCTCAAACAAATATCCAATACCATCTCATCTCTGTTGAAAATCCTTCAATGACTCCCTTTAACTTTCTGGGAAAAAATTCCAACTCTATCTTAATATGGGAAGTGCTTCATAATTTATGTGATTTGATCTTTATTACATCAAGAAGCACCTTCAACCATTCTCTACTTCACATGTATAATTCCAACCAGAGCAAGGGACTTAAATTTCCCTGAAAAGAGCATATTCGTACATCTAGCTTTCCAAATTATTCTTCATCTTGCTTAAAATATGCTTTGATTTCCCCATTACTTTCCCATGATCAGCCCTGATATTCTAACTATTTATCTAGATTCAGCTCAAATACTTTCTTCTTTCTAAAACCTCCTCTTCCTCAGTGACCTCCTCACCCAAGAGCTCTGGGATCTTTTCTTGTGTTGATGACATTTCAGTGTTCTTACATAATATTTCTACCACAGAATTATCACATTTTACTTTTATCAGTTTACATATTAGCACTGGAGTAAACTTCATGATTGTTGCTAAGAAAATGACTTACTTATCTCTGTATCTTCAGTCTGTGTTTAACACATAGTAGATACATAAAAGTATTTTAACTAAATGAGTTACTGAATTCATGTTCTTTTCATCAGTTAAGAAGGTCCATGAAGTGTATTCAAATAATAATAGTTTGTTAGTTTGAGTTGCAATATGGACATGAAAACTATGAATACGAATAATACATTACCTATATTTTTCATTCAAAATTTCCACAATTCTAGCAGATGTTCTCTCCAGTTACTTCTTAATGAATGAAATAATTCTGTGTTTTATATAGTTGTCTTAAGGAAGGAATTATATTCAGAAATGCAACAATGTCCCAGTAAATAATAGATAGCAAGATTATTGCCCGTAGAAACAAATAATTTAGGTTTTGGTTAGTTGCAAAATGAAAAAAAAAGTAATATTTATGATAATGAAATAATTTAACAAATCTAATACAAGTCCTTAAACTATAATTATCACTCTCTTTCCTGCTTTATTGTGTACAAAATGCTCATTTAAACACCTGGAGTGTGAAAATACCACTCCTGGCTATAAATACCACTGCCTGGAATGTATTTCAGTTCTCTCATATTTTCATTTTATCCTTTAAATCATTTTAAGTCATCAAGCCAATCAATGTCAACAGATTGAAAAGGATGCTATTTAATTTCATGAGCAATCACAACATTTTTATCTATGCAAAGTAAGATAGTAAGGATAATTGGGCCTTATGCCTGATGGCTCAAAGCAGTTCTCTGTGAGTGACAGGAAGGACTTTCTACCATCCTTCATCTCTAGCTGAATGCACAGTGCAACATGGGAAGCTTCAGCATTTCAAAGGAGAAAGGAACTCCAACCTCATTCCATAATAAAAAGGACATGTGCATATCAATGGGTCCACCTAAAATGTTTTAGGCATATTTTGTAACTGTTTGTAAGATATTCTCTTCACATTCTAATAAGAGATAGGAAGAAGAAAATTAATGGACACTTCTCTGATAAGTACTGTTAAAGTGTTTTAATCCACACAATTTTATGTTGTGGCTACTATTACCACTACTACTCAGATAAAGAAACAATATGCTGGGAAGTTAAATGCTGGGAATCTAAATACCATGTCCTCCCTCCCCCCCACACACACACATTTTTAAGTTGCAAGAACAGATACAATACTAACCTTTCCATGTAAAAGTTTTGTTTGGTTGCCATTCAAATATATCTCTTATCAGGTGTGACAAAGACTGACTCAGACAGGACTGGAATATCCCACACAAGTATTCTGGGACATGAGGTTGGAATACCTCAAACTTGTGGTTTTATTTTTTTACACATATTTATTTAGGAATCATGCAGCAGGTACTGGGCTGGATGAATAAGGTAGATGGTTTCTTTGTCCTCAGAAGGAAAATAGTGCTCATATGTGATGTGATACTTCTTAGAACAGAGTAAAGATAGAGCACACAGAGGACAAAAAATTGTAGACGGGGAAATACGGGGTTATATAAATGAAGTTAGAAGACATAATTTGAAGGGACATCTTGAAGGGAAGGTAAAACTGAGATGACAAACCTCTAAGAGGTCATAGATTAAAGCAGGATTGGGAGCCAAGGTTTGTGCAAGTGATGGCTGAGGGATGGGATACAGAAACAGAAAATTATGGTAATGTGTGTGTTGATTAACAAAAGAGAGATTTCTTGGATAAATACAAATCTAGGCTCCTGAAGAAGTTTTCTACACACTTCCAATCTAGGGTTCCTACATGTAGTTGTATACACATCATGGAATCAGGGCTCAACAAAGAACACCGTTGGGGAAATTTCTTGTAAGGGTGAAATTTTCTGAAACTAGTGAAATAAGGAACTCAGAAGTTTTTATTTATTCTTGTGGTCATAAATCAATAATAGTATGACAATGGTTAGTCCATTTATGGAACACTTACTGTATACTAGTCCATGTGTTTTATTAATATTTTTCTTATCTAATCTTTCCAAGCAAATTTCTTTAGCAAAGCTATAATCCCATTCTATAGATCAGGAAAAAAGACTTGAAAGTTTAGAGAATTTGTCAAAAGTCAAAAGAATGGTAGGTGAAAGAGCCACCAATAAAATATTTCTCTAATATTAACTTATACAACATATTTTATTTTGTAGAGCCAACTGAGATTTACAAGCATATTCTCCTTTACTCCTCCCAACAAAACTCAGAATTAGCTGTCTCATAGATAAGGAAATTTAGGCTAAGAATTATTAGTTTCTGTCTAACAATAGAAAGATAGTAAGAACTGAAATTCAATCTGAATTAACTCAAAGACTATTTGTTGAGTGACTACTAAATACCATCCACTCCTATGTGTTGAGTCAAGAATGTTCAACAAAGTAGACATGGTGCTTGCTGTTATAGATCTAATAGATTAATTTATGGAAAGAAATAGTGAAAGGACCAAGATGGTCTGAGAGATGTTAAGGTCAGTTTATGGAAAACTTTAGCCTATATTTAAGGTTTTTGGATTTTACTCTTAAGTACAATAGACAGATATTGCCTCATTTTAAGTAGGAGAGTAACATGGTAGGATCTATATTTTCAGAAGCCCACACTGCTATGGAGGTAGAACAGGTTACAAAAGAGCACAAAAAAGGTTGTGAATGCAAATCCGATAAGGAACATTATTAGCTTGAATCTATTTAGTGGCAATGAATATGGAAAGGAATAGAGTCAGTATTGGGAATAAAATTTCCAGGACTTAGGCTTTGGATGTACAGGATAAAGAGAAGCAAGGTGACTTTAAATCTTCCAATGTTGCAATTTATATAAACAACCAGATTAGTATTGAATTCAAGTAGGCCAAGGGATTACTTCCTGCTGAGACTAACTATAAGTGAATAATACTATATATGGACCCAGTAGAATTTAGTTGAGCCAGGTACAACGGGAAGGATTTGCTGTTCTTCACTGGCCATACCCAAAAAGGTACTGTGATCCCATGAAAATAAACATGTTGAAACATCAGTTACTATAGTTCCGATGGAAGAGTGCTGATCTGATTTTCTGAGATGTCAATATGTTTCATTAACTATGAAACAGTTGAGTCTTTAAGACATCTTCATTAAGATAAGTCAAGGTGCTAAGACACCATAATGTAGATTGCAAGGATTTTTTGCAAGTCCCTAGGAGATAAGACAGTATTTGCATGGGGGAGTAATTTGGCAGTGTGCCAAGCCATTCTACAGCTAAGCCTCTGTTAGCATTTCTTCTTTAAACCATATTTTCTGCGTTGACTATCTGGCAGTTTTGGATTGCCTCAGGCTGATAATTGGCAACTGAGCTGTTAGACCAGATGGCATTTATTTATTTATTTTATAAAGGAAAGGAAGGGAAAAAAGCATGATGCAAATTGGAAAGTCCATTTTTAGTTATAGAACAGAAAAATAAAGGAGAAAAGAAATTGATTTTAAGCAGTTCCAGATGTTACATGCTTTTTTATTCACAAAGTCACATCTAAAAGGAGAGTACCATTAAAAACAGAAAACAACAACAAAAAAAAACCAAAAAAGACAGAGAGAGAGAAGAAAATTTAAAAGAGAATCTACAGAATCATGTTCAGTTGGATTTATTTGTTAATTTTTATTTATAACGAATAAGACCATTTTTTAGGAATAGGAGGAAAATCACACAATTTACATATGAATAATTACTTTCTAGTGTGTCTACATGAGGAACAGAACAGATTCAGCTGCTACAAGTTCCATAGTGTTCTGTCTTAATCACCAAGCCCTCTCCATCCCACCTTGCTTGTTCTAGGAGCCATCTGTGGGGTGTTATTGTGTTATGCCTCTTCAGCAGCTTCTTTTGCCCAAAGCAAGACTTTTATCAGCATCCATTAAAAGAGTGCCAACAGCACCTTACATCAGCCTTTTATCTCAGTTTAGATGGAGAAGAAATCAAAGAAATTACAACTCCTGTGATAAATTGTGTCTTGTCCTGAAAATGGATGCCAAAATTTTCCGACCTTAAATTTTAATGTGTTGAATCTTTTCATTGGGCCTCTTAAATTTAGATTAGTAATGTTCTAAGGAATTATCACAACTGATTGTAGAGAACAGATTTAGGACAGGTCTGTTAAGTGGGGATTCTCGTCATATATGATCTATGTTAGGTAGATTGGGGAGGGGAAATTTTCCTCTATCCTTTAGGGTTCTTCTAGCTGGTCTAAAAATTAAATTTACATGAGGCAGATTAACAGGGGAAAAAGACCCAAAGTTTAATTACATATACACAGAGGCCCAATAATGAAATTGAGACCCAAGGAAATGATCAAGGCAGGCAGTTTTTACACTTTTTAGACAAAGAAAAAAATAAACCTGTGAGGAATTGGCAGGACAATTCAGTTGTTTGGGAGTTTCAAGTAGTAAGGAATTCTATACAGAATTTGGCCTGGGGTATTAGATAAATAAAAGTACAAGGATTGTTTACATAGCCTTTTTAGCTCGGGGTTCTCTGCCTCTGGTGATAAGGATATCTCTTTACCTCCAGGTACAGAGAAGTACCTTTCACATGCAGAATTATTTCCTGCTTTTTAGAGACAAAATAGGGTCAGAGTGTTCTTTTTACACTGGCTGTTTCATTTCTTAAGTAACTTTTAATTCAGAATAATCAATATGCCAAAGTGGCACACTTTGTGGTGACCTGGCTTTGGCCCCTACAGTTGCTTGTCATCTTCCATTAGATCACCACTGTCCAGATACTTCATTTGGTTCTTGAAAGACAAATTGCTAGGAAAATCCTAGTCTTCCTGGACTGGGGGCTCAGACATGGTATATCCAATAAGCTAACCGATATTGCTTATGCTGATGGTTTGGCACACTCTGAGGATCAGGACTCTAGTCTACCATTAAAGGTCTTTATTAGGAGTCAGTGTTCAATTACGTACCAACTATATAACTCTGGGGTGGTTATTTCTCCTCTCCTGCTCTCAGTTTCTTTTTTAGCAAACCAATATATGCTACTATGCAGGTGTTATATTGATCAAACTAGAAATTCAGTATGAAAAATCTTTACACATCAGGAAAAATGATTTTATATTCTGACTTTCCTCTGCCAATTACAGTCTATAGAACTTTGGAGTACTTACCTAACATAGCTAAATTAATGTTTTCTTACTTCTAAATACGATTTCTCTATTGTGCAGTTACAGGCACTAAATTACACATTAAAGATAAATATAATATGTTTAATACAGTGCCTGAAATGTAACGGCACAAAATAAATAATAGGTCTTTTTGCCCTCTTGTTTTCCTTCTCTAGGCAAATCATTTTTCTCCATGTTCATGGTTAGGAAACAGGATAAATGTAATTGCTTATATAAATAAAGTTGAAAAATATTCACTATCAAATGCTTACTATATGCTGGGCACCATTCTAGGCACAGGAACAGAAAAATGGACAGAACAGGTGGGTGTCTTCAGTCATGGGAAAGAAAGACAAAATATACAAGTGTACAAATAACATAATTAAGATAAAATATCCAGTTTGTCCCAAATAAAATTCTGTATCACAAAATCTGGAAATCAGTATAGCATAGAAACATGCTCCTTCTATAAGAAAAGAAAAAGGAGGGAAATAAGCTGATAATTATAAGGATTTCTTTTTTTTTTTTTAAAGATTTTATTTATTTATTTGACAGAGAGAGAGATCACAAGGAGGCAGAGAGGCAGGCAGAGAGAGGAGGAGGCAGGCTCCCTGCTCAGCAGGGAGCCCGATGTGGTCCTCAATCCCAGGACCCTGAGATCATGACCTGAGCCGAAGGCAGAGGCTTTAGCCCACTGAGCCACCCAGGCGCCCTAAGGATTTCTTTGTTGAACTGGAAGATGCTAGAGTCAATGAATGTCACCATATGCTATCACAGGAAAGGTAACAGATAAAAGAACTTTCCTCTGCTCTAGTATGTATTGATATGGTGAAAATGACTCCGCAACCAGTATTCCTCTGCTACACATAAGCCAGTGCAAAAGCACCAACCTTATTATGCTGAGAATCCAGCCCTTTAACTCCTGCACTGTTACCCGCCACAGCTCTAGGGACTATTTTGCAATTTGTTATAGGAAGAATGAAGAAGAGTAATGTGGAGAGAAGACAGTCACATGGAATGACAATCCAGCAGAAGGAGTAGACTCCACATTTGTATAAATTTCAGGTAGCATGTTAAAGCTCATACAAGTACAGAATGGAAATTCAGTTGATCTCTGGAGAGCTTACGTGACAGGAAGCACAGGTGATACATGGGTGAAACAGAAGGATCTGATAATTCCCTTGCATGATGGTGATACTGAGGTATCATGAGATTATAAGATGTGCAATCAGTTTATTAAAAATACTCAGAACTGGGGTGCCTGAGTGGCTCAGTTAAGGGTCTGCCTTCAGCTCAGTTCATGATCTCAGAGTCCTGGGACTGAGTCTCACATTGGGCTCCCTGTTCAGCAGGGAACCAGTTTCTCCCTCTGCCCTTCCCCCCACCCCACTTGTGCTCTCTCGCTCACTCTCTCTCTCAAATAAATCAATAAAATATTTTTTAAAAATACTCAGAACTCCTTAGTATATTTCTGGAATACTTACATTACAAATGTTCGAATTGAGAAAAAACAAACAAAAAACAAAACCTTTGTTTCTTATCAAGTAATTGTCTTTTAGTAGTTAAATGATGTCCACTGAAAATGCTTTCTCTGTTGTTGATTCTTGACCATCATTACAGCCTTCTGAAAACACTTGAGATGGATATGACTACCATTCCACATACAGAACTATGGAACGTTTTGGAGGAAGAAGAAATGAATACATTTAACATTTAGTGCTGCCCCTTAGTGTGTGGTGCTTGAACTTCCTGGTTATACAAACAATGTCTATTGCGTTAGGTTATTGTAAGATTGAATAGGAAAATGTTTTAGAAAGATGCCTCACAAAATAAAATGAAATAAAATATTTGGGACAATGTTAGATTTATAGATATTAAATATTCTTCTAGCAAACAAGATATCTACATGAAAAGAAATTTCTGATAGAGAAATTAGAATACAAGAATTTTGTATACTACCAAATTCTTTGTTTTCTCTGATTTGTTGAATACCTAATTTATCTGTAGGATGGAAATGTCTACACTAAGAAGTGGGAATCTAAATGTAACAGAATACATATCCATTAAGACACATAGTGCATCATTAAAAGAAATAATGATGGGGTTTTCATTTGTTCGTTGGTTGATTTTGGTTTTTATTTTAGAGATAAGTTCTGCCTGCTCCAAGCTTTGAAAATGAAATATTGTGGTCAGGAGGTAAGGTTTTTCACTTGAGAACAGAGAAATTAAAACAAATATAGTAAAACCAGCCAATAAGAAGACAGACTTACTTAATGGGGAAATGCACCAAGCTTTTTAAAATTAGGCCTTAAGAAAAATGAGAACAAAGCAACCTGGTTAATTAGAGAACACTAAAAATGTGGCAAAAATAGCCAAATCCAAAATTGGCTTAAGGTCATGTGATCCTTGAAACATAAAACTACACCCAGATGATCAAGAACAAATGGAAATAAAGCACTATATGGAGTAATGGAGGGAAATGGTAAATATAATTTTCAGTTACTTTTAAGGAATCACAGTACAATTAGTGTGTGGCAAAAGCAAAAAAAGGGAATAGAAAGAAAATTAAATCTTCATTCAAAATGTAAATCGAATAAAACTTCACACTGGATCTTTTGGTTTTATTTTTCATTAAGATCTAAAAAATAACCTGCTGTGTGATGTTGAAAAAGTCACCTAACCTTCCCAGACCTATTTCCACTAAAAGAAAATGAATTTGACATTTCCTTGTAGATGTAAAAATGTATTATTCTACAGAAAACTTTCATTCTTTGGAATCCTCAGAAAACAGTTTTCCAAGTGGTTGAAAATGTACTCATTTCAGTGCTAAAACTCCTCATTCAGCCATTTTTTTTTTTTACTAGATTTGTATTTAGCAGGCACTTTGGTTGAACCTGTTTCTACTTTCTTATGTAAATGATACTAAATGCCAGTTCATTCTTCTTAACGAATTTGAGTTTCTGGGAGGAATTCATGCTGTCCCATTGTGATTCTAGATGGCAGTCTTGTGCTTCAAATGTCCCCCTTTGCTCAGATTTCACCTCCAGCTTGCAGTAACCTCTATAACAGCTAACCAGTCCATCCTCTCCAAATAACCCAGCACTTATTAACCTTGTAGAGGGAATAACCTTAACGGGGAGTTGGGGGGAGGGGCGTTGTTGCAAATGAAATGCACAGATTGTCACATGTAGATTTACATAACACCACTTGGACTGCAAAGAAAGCACTTTTATCTTTTTTCAGGAACGTGGATCCTGGTGGAGGTGGTTGGGTTTCTGGGGTGATGGAGACATGTTCTTATTGTTCTGTGTAGGGAAAAATTTGTTTTCCTTCTAATAGAATCAACAGCCCCACGATCAGGGGTCCAAGTGGGTCTTTGAACACTCTGCTTATTCATATAGAACTCCTTTGTTAAGTTTTTGAAAAGCCAAAGGATTTTTCTCTCCATCTGAGCTCTCTCAGATCAAGAAAAAATAAACTGTGACTGATTTTATTGCATTGACCCCTGCCCACAATACTCATCTTCAAAGCTTGGAGTGGACAGAGCTTATCTCCAAAATCAAAACAAACAAACAAAAGCCCCAAAAAACAAAATAAAAGGAAAATCTGGGGAGGTGATTTGGGCTGCACTTTTAGAGGTGGGATCTCATATGATCTCTCTGATATGAGGAACTTGAGGGGCAGGGTGGGGGGTTGTGGGGGGTAGGGAGGGAAAAATAATGAAACAAGATGGGATGGGGAAGGAGACAAACCATAAGAGACTTCTAATCTCATAAAACAAACTGAGGGTTACTGGGGGGTGGGAGGGTAGGGATAGGGTGGATGGGTTATGGACATTGGGGAGGGTTTGTGCNTTTAGAGGTGGGATCTCGTATGATCTCTCTGATATGAGGAACTTGAGGGGCAGGGTGGGGGGTTGTGGGGGGTAGGGAGGGAAAAATAATGAAACAAGATGGGATGGGGAAGGAGACAAACCATAAGAGACTCCTAATCTCACAAAACAAACTGAGGGTTACTGGGGGGTGAGAGGGTAGGGGTAGGGTGGATAGATTATGGCCATTGGGAAGGGTGTGGGCTATGGTGAGTGCCGTGAATGGTGTAAGCCTGATGATTCACAGACCTGTACCCCTGGGGCAAATAAAAAAAAAAAGAGGTGGGATCTTAACTCTAGAAAGTTCAATGAAATAGAAATAAGATCCACAAAATCCATTTAAAAATCAATGAGAAAAGTGGTTCTGTCAAAGGGACAAATGTGGAGATTTCAGAATAGCTTCAGACAATAAAGAGGTAAGTCATGTCTATTAAATGGTTTTAAAAAACACATAAAACACTGATAATAATTAATTTAGGCATAAGGTGAATTCATGGGATATAGACTGTTAGACTCCATTTGAAGGGCATGGCCTTAGAGATCTTTTCTGTACTCCTCCACAAGAAGAGTAGAAGAAGATAATCACTCCTATTATCTGAAGCTCTCTATTTCATGTTACACGAGACTTGTTGGTTAATATGTCATTTCGATTCACTCGGTAAATAGGCAATCCCCAATCTGCTCAGTACAGAAACATTTTTTTCCAGACTTACTGAAATGACTTGGTGTCTCCACATGATGTTTAATAGAGTCCCTGAACTTAACACACTCCAAACATGGACAGCCACCTTTCCCTTCTCCTGTGGTCTTCCCCATCTCATCCCACCAGGAGCTCAGGCCAAATATCTTGAGGTCATGCTTCACTTTCACCTCTCATCGATCAGCAAAGTCTTCGGGTCTCCTTCCTAATAACTAGAATCTGATTACCTCTCACTACCGCTCCTTTCCACCCTGGTCACAACCATCATTACCATTCACTCGGATCACTGCCATGGCTCTCCCCCGTCTCCTTGCATTTTCCCTTGCATCCCCCACCCCATATACACATCTCATTTCAGTGTAGCAGCTGGACTCAGCCTACTCAATGTTCCATTACACCATGTTTCATCATGACACTCCTGTTCACAGAGCACTACCCTGAGTTTCCTTCTCAGTCAGAGAGAGTGACCAGGAGGGTCCCCACAGCCTGCACCCCTTCTCCGGTCTGAATTATGCCCTCCCTCTTTTCTCTTGCCTCACCTGCTCCAGGCACACTGACCTTTGGCACCTCCTCTCCCATGTCAGCCTCAGGGTCTTTGCTTTTGTTCTTCCCTCTGCCTGGAATGCTCCTGCAGATTCCACAGGGCAAATCTCTTCCTCTCCTCCAGGTGTTTTCCCAATTGCTATCTTTCCAGGAGTCTTTTCCTGACTGTGCTGTTCAGGTGTCAAACTAACAACTCAGGATCCCCTTATCCAGTGACTTTTTCTCCATGGCAAGCTTCTGAAACATCTTGGGATTTAATTACGTGTTTCTTATTATTCTCACTGCCCTGGCATTCCTCTAGTATTTATGTTTCATGAGTTGAGGACATTAATCTTTTTTCCCCCCTCTCTTAGATAGAGCATCTTAAATGGAGCCTGACACATAGTAGGTGTTGCACGTTGCACAAATGATCAAATTGATGCATGAGTGAGTACTTTCACCACAGGCAATGACGGGCTTAGTTCTGAACATGAGGAAGCAAATTATAACTTGTAGTGTTCATATTTTCATGTTAAGTTTGGAAATAACCTGAGCTTATTTGACATTTTAATCACTTATAACTTAGGAGAATTTGACATATTAAAGTATAATTTGACATCGTAGAGCATCTAACAGATTAAATTGATTCCAGTTTAAAATGTGGAACTGAAAATTTGATTTTGCTTGTCATTCTAAGTTGACTAGTCTGAGAAAATTTTACACATCTGTGAAAGTGTTAGGACATCTCATAATTTTGATTTATTAGATTTGTGGAAGTTGCTTAAGTGGTTGGGAAGCTTAGCTTATTGGAGAATGGAAGTACTTAAAAATAAAAATGAACACATTAGATTTATAAATAAAGTTGAAAACATGTAATGGACTTTAAATTGCCAAGGTTGACTTAAAAGTTTTGTTAATATTTTCTGGATTTATCAATAGAAAATAAGATGACTTGTAAATTAGAAAGCACAAGAACAGGATTTCAATTTTATAATAGTAATGCATAAAAATTAATTTTCTAAGGTCAAAATAACCTTTCAATCTTCCTCCCGTGCATAAAACATACTTTCAAATACATCAAAAACACATACTGATGGTGAAAATTCAGGCATTAATGGAATGACATATTTTTAGAGAATGATGTTGCTAGAAGAGAAACATAAGTTTATACTTATATAAAAAAGCAATTATAGGAGAATACTAATAATTATGATAGCTGCATCTCTATCCACATCCACATTAGATCTCTAGTAAATGGCACCCCCAGTTCCACCATCATCTTCATTCACTTTTCACTCTCAAGAATCAGATTTGCTCGAATACATTGAAAATCACTGGGCTTCCTAAAAAAGTTCTCTCCTGGAGTTCATATTCCTTATTAGAAATATAATCATAAGTGATTTATGAATGTCTCTCTCCTTTTGTATGGCCGTGCATCCCCAAGGAGAGGTACACATTTAGTCTACTCTCTACCCACCTCTTTAGGGAGAGATATCCAAAGCAGGGATCTTGCAGATTCCTTTCATTTCTGTTTTGACCAACTCACGATGGTAATGGGAAAATAATAACAGTGGCTAACATCAATGTCCTTGGTACCCTTCTAGAATTTTCTGTCTATTATCTCATTTAGCAATTAAGGGCAGAAGTTTGGGTTAATTTAGAGAATGTACATGATCCTAACCATGCATTTCAGAGACTTTACATGGTGGTAGCAGAAGAGTAGCTGGTAGGTTATTTCATCAAGAAAGAATGGAACTGGAGCCAGGGGGAATGTTCGGCTCATTTCTTACCTCTTAAAAGATTTCTTATAATTTCACAATGGAGGGTGCTTTCACATAAAGTGTTTTACGATATCCTGACAAAACCCCAGCCACATAAGATTCAGCAGAAATATGTGTACAATGTATAATAACCTGTCCAAGGCTAATGAACTTGAAATTGATTGCCTTCCCTGTCTTTTTCCGGACCCTCCCACACGCACTTTCTGCTCCAACCACACCAGTTTTCTTGCTTTTCTTTATTAACGCTCTTTTACGTCATGGCTTTTGCACAGGCTTTTACGTTCTTGGAACACTTTCACTTCAGAGTCAGAGACCTTATTTCTCACACATCATTTATGTACTCTTCCATTATCACTTTACCTGGCTTTATTTTCCTCCATAGTACATATTGCATCTGATTGTACAGAGTATTTGATATATTCCTTTGGTTTCTGATTGCCTCCTGTGAGAACAAGACTTTATCTACTTTGTATATTGTATCCCCAGCACCCAAAATAGTTGATAAATGAAGTGATTGAATAATGACACAGTAAGTAGCAAAATCCTACCTTGGGTGTGAGTCTACTGACATTGACTAGCTTCACAGCTCTCCCCAGCACATGGGTACTGCTGGCACCTGCCCTTCTCACCAGCAGAATACTATTCCTGAGACTCACCATGAAATAAATGAATTGCTAGGAAACTGGAAGAACTTTTTTACATCAGACTTGTAAGATAAGAATTCTTTTTAATACAATTTAACAGCTTTTAGCACCCAAGTTCAGAAAGGCTAAATGATTTAGCCAAGGTCACAGAGGTTTGTCAGAGCAGGGCTACTTCTGACCCAAGCCCACCAATAGTCTGTAGAGTCTGTGCTCTGTCTCTCCTGCCCATGGGATGATCATTCGGTCTGAACAACAAAGCTTGGCAAGAATACTTCCAAGTGGTGCCACTGTAGCACTTTAATCTATGGCATGATCACTGATCCTGTTACCTTAATGTCACAAGCACTCCTTAATAAGCAGTGATGGTGGACTGAGCAGCTGGCTAAGCCTGGGAAGATGGAAATTTCATAGAGGAAAAACAAGAGTCTGAAACACTATTAACAGTCAGTCTTTTTACTTACAGAGCTTTTGCGTAGCTCACAAAATAATTTTTAGGACATTATCTTATTTGTTTCTTAGTTCCTCCCTATAACCCTACAGGGCAGGTGGGATAGAGAATCTGAAGTCCATCTTATAGAAGATGAGATTGAGACTCAGAGAATGGGAGGGATGTATATTAGTTGTATTAGTCGACTGAGGCTGCCACAGCAAAATAACATAGAATGTGTGGTTTAAACAACAAGAGTTTATTTCTCACAGTTGCCCGTGGTGGCTGGGAAGTCCAATACTGAGGAAGTCTAAGCTGACAGATTCAATTTTTTGGTGATAGCTCTCTTCCTAGCTCGGGGATGGCCATCTTCACACTGTGTCCTCCAAGGGCTGAGAGAGAGAGAGAAAGAGAGACCAATCCCTCTGGTGTTTCTTCCTTTTCTTATAAGGGCACTCATCCCATCACGAAGACCCCAGCCTCATGACCACATCTAAACCGAATTCTCTCTCCAAGGTAATATCTCTAAATGCCATCACACTGGGGTGTGGCTTCAACATATGAATTTGGGAAGTGGCACAATTCAATCCATAGCATAAGCCTTTATAACCAGTGAGCAGAAATCAAAGGCAGGTAGGTAGACTTTCTTCTGAGTTTAAGCTCAAAGTTTCTTCTAACAGTCATCACCCTATCATCTCAAATGAAACTCATGAGAAGCTATCGATTCCTTCGCTTGCTACTGGATAGGTTCTGAACAGAAAGGGGACCTGGTATAGACCCAATTTCTGTCTGTCCTCTATTGGCTTGTATGATCTCCTCAAGCCATTCAGCTGAGAGTTAACAGGTATTAGAACATGCTTTCCCCTCTGCCACACATACTTGTCATTCATTGATATGTGTACCAAATTTGTCCAGGTCACTGCTCATTCTGGGCTGATAAGAGAATGTATTTGTCGTCTCTTTAATGTCGGGTATAGCCCTATGGCTTATTTTGGACAATGACATTTGAGCAGAAGTGGAGCTTGTCACTTGTAAGCAGAAGGTTTAAGAGCGGTGGGCAGAATGATTTTCCTCGCTGCAATGATGGTAAAAGCACTTGGGTCTAGCCCGCTCCTCAATCCTGCCAACTCACTGCAGCACATGTAGCTTGCAGCATGACTAGAAATAAATATGAGCCACATTAGGTTTCCGAGACGTGGGGGGAGGGTGCAAAACTCCCTTTCCTCTGACTAGGTTGAGAACCACTGAGCTAGGTAAATCAGGAAAGACTGATGCCCTGGGCAAACAGAACAATTTGAAAAGCAACGTAAAGGAAGGTGATGGGGCAATTGGAAACTGTCTAAAATTGCTCAAATGTGAAGTAGGAGATGGAGGAATTCAGACAATTATTGGTGTTGCAGAAAGAATTTGTACACCTTGCTCACATTTTCATTAAGAACAGGAAACTTCTACTTTATGGAAAGGAATGTGGGATTCACCTGCCAAGTGAGACTGGTATAAAAAGCTAGACACTGCAGCCCAATCCCTGCTGGGTTCTCTCTCCTTTTCCAGGAGACATTGCTCAGGGTGCCAATGCTCACCTTTGCCATGCAGTAAGTGATCTGCCCCCACATACCTAAAAAAGTTATATTAGATAATAATAAAGCTAATATCAGATCTCTGACTTCTTCCTTAGTTGGTTTCAACTTTGTGGGGGGGAAGAAAGATATATATTTGGGCCCCCCAAATCTCATTATTTAGCAAAAGGAGACTTACTCAAATGGTCCAGGTATAAAAATGAAGGATTACAGGGAGTATTTGGAAAATAACCAAGAGAGAAGGCAAATTGTTACTATAAGCAGTGCTCAATTTGTGCAAGAGACATTTCTCCCAGATCATATGGGTCATCACATTGCTATAATAAACAATTACAAAATTGCCAACAACAATGACAATGACAATAAACATAACACCATATTCTTTCAACAATACTAGTATGTAAGATTTAGTCCAAGAGGCACAGACCAGAGGTGGCATTGGGAAGGTTACCAGAATATTGCTAGTTTTGTGCTGTTGCCAGGATCACAGCCTCAGGGGGATCCTGCCCCTCTCTGTCCTTTGCCCTCATTCACTTTTCACCTTCTCCTACGTCTCTCATTCCCTCCTTTGTCTGACTTGCCAGCTTTTCTTACACTAGCAAAGGTCATTATACATAAAATTGAGATGATAAAAAGGAAACAAAACCTCTGAAAATCTTGTCCCACTCTAGTAAGGGACTTATTAAATAGATTCTGGGATTCAAGTAAAACATGCCACTTTATAAATGCAAAGAAAGGAAATTGAATATTGAGGTCAGTAAATTCTGCTTTAAAAAAATAAAAGGTGAATTTAAAACATCATTTAATCTTAGCAAAATTTGTTTTTAAAAGATTCAAAATCTTCCACATGATAGTTGATAAACTGATTTGCAATTTTGATTTAAAAAAAAGCAAAAATATAGCAGAATGGGTACGATAAAGGAAAAATGGCTGCTACCGTTTCTCAACTTAATCATCAAAGGATCCCACCAACGTAGAGACTACACAGGGTATATATATGGTGTGTGCGCATCCACTATCTTGTAGAGAACCAGAGAAGGAGGTCTGTGTATGCGCACATGTGTTTGCATGTGTGTCCACACATGTGTGCATGTGTGCATGTGTACATGCACATGCACGTACACAGCCATGCATGTGTATAGTATACTCACTTTTGCTCTCATTTTCTTTTCTGGGGAGTGCCTCGCTATACCACATACTTCCCAAGTAGCTGTAAATGACTCTGTAACTTCATTAACCCGTTCCTCTAATTGCTCTACTGAGGGCTTGTCCTCTGGCTGTCCTCATCCGAATACATTCTCATTTTTCAAGGACATGTTGCTTAATCCAATTTCTGACACAGCTATTTTTACAAGGTTCCCATCACTTCTTAATTAGCAACATTTCTTTTCTCTTTGCTTTTTCTCCCCACATCTCCTGCTCTTAAAGTTCTCATCAAGTGAGAAAAAAGGAAGCTTTGAACTTGCTGCCAAATTCTGGTTCTGCAAATCCATGTCTTCGCAGATGTCCTCCGTCTTCTCTCCTCATCTCATTGGTCACATCTTCAGGGCCACTTCTCAAGCTTCTTCTCCTTTATGAAGACTTCTCCTTTTTCATACTAAAAACTATTTGTTATACAGGTTCTTTCTGAAAACTCTTTAAACATACACAAAGTAGAGAATATTAGCATGTACTTCACCCAGATTCAATAATTATTGACGAGTGACCAACCATGTTTTACATTAGTCTACACCCATTTCCCATCTCAAATCACTCTGAAGCAAATTGCAAATAAATTATTTTATCTTTAAATATTTTAATAGGTATTTCTAAAAGATGATTTTGTTTATTTATTAGACTGATCTATTGAGTTATAATAGACATATAAAAAGCCATGCATATTTAATATATATAACTCAGTGAATTTGGTGTAAGTATACACCCCTGAGACTGTCAACAACGTCAAGGCCATAAACATGCCCACTAGCTGTGAAAGCTGGTTAAGTGAGAGAATACCAAGCTATGGAAGGGAGAACGATGAGGTGGAAGAGGAGGAGGAGGAATCACCTCAGCAGAAAATATGAGTTTCTCTCAGAAAAGAAAAACTCAAAATAAGACAAATGCTTAACATCTTGTTCCAAAGAAAACCAAGAGATTAAGAAATGTATAGAACTTTTGGTGGCATAAGGCCAGTTTTAATCCGTTTTCTCAAGCTTGCTAAAATATTTGCATTTTCACTAGCTTTTTTTTTTTTTAATTGCTAATGTTAATTTGTCCATTAGCAGCTGTTTTCTGTTTTTAGGACATGCAGCAAAAAAGAAGCGAAGAAAGCAAGTAAAAACGGTCTTTCTGACATTAACATTGTGTTGTCTGAAGTCTAAGAAGTCAAGGAAATGTGAAGGATACTCAGCACAGATCTAAGAAGGTATTCAGTAATACAAAGGAGTCGGATCCCAGGGTCCTATGCTTAGCATGTGCTTAACTTCATAGAAAACTGCCAGTTTTGCAGAGCAGTTGTGTTACTCTACTTAGTGCAAAGCAGCATATGCAAGTTGCAATTGTTTTAAATCTTCAACATAATCTTGAAATTTTAAAAAGATTAATCATTCTGAAAAATTCATAGTGGTTTTTCATTGTGGTTTCAATGTGCATTTCCCCGATGACCAGTAATGCTATGCATTCTTTTTCATAAATAAGCAATGATTATTGGCCATTAGGAAATGTTTTGGTAAACTGTCCATTTTTTAATTGGATGATTTGTTTTCTAACGGGGTTGAAAGAGTTCTTATTTTTGGATACCAACCCTTTGCTAGATATGGGGACTGAGATTACACTCTCCATTCTGAAGATTGTCTTTCATCCTCTTACCATGGCTGAAGAACGGCTGACGTTTTCGCTTGTGATGAAATCCAACTCAACCATTCTTATAAGGTTTATGTTTTTGTTGTTCTATCCAAGAAAGTATTATTTGTCACAGTACTGCAGATTTCCTCCTGTTTGCATCTAGAATTTTTATAATCATATCTTTTATCTTTAGGGATATGATACACTTAAGCCAATGTTCTTCCTATATGTCACAAATTAAGGAGCTGAATTTTTTTTCCTCTTGTGGATATACCATTGCAGAAGAAATATTTATTTAAAAAACTATTGTTTCGTCTATTAAATTAACCTGGCACTCTTGTCAAAAATCAGTGGGCCATGTATGTGTTGGCCTGTTTCTGAAATTTCTATTCTATTCCATTGATCTATATACATACATAAGACATCAAGCCAAAAACTACATAACATTGCTGAAAGTAAACACATTCCGAAGACACTGAAAATATAACATGCCTTTTGACTAGAAGGCTCAAAATTGTTAAAATGTCAGTTCTGTTCAACTTTAGATATGGATTTATATAAAATCAATACCAGTCAAGACTATCAAGATGTTTGCAAAATGTAGGATGCCAATTTCAAAATTTATCTAGTCATGCAAAGAACATAGACTCATAAAATTGTTTGAAAAGGAAGGGAAAAGTTAGAGAACTCCGTCGGGTTTGAAGACTTACTGTACAGCTAATTTTAGTAATAGTGTTGAATTGCCAAAAATGTAATCTGCCACAATGCATATGATGTTACAGAGAAAAAGAACCAGAACATTTTTGCCTCCAGTGTTGCACAAGTGAGTCTCAGAATGCTACCATATTCCCAATAGATGTGGGAAAGAAACTTTATCTGCCAAGGAAATTTTCCAGGAAAACGAAGAGGGGGTTGCTATGCAGAGGAAGCTTGCAGGACTGAGCTGGAGCCAGGGCAAAGATAGGAAGCACCCTGCATGAACAGAGAAGTGAAAGGCAATTCCTCATGTTGCATGTGCGGTACCGAGAATGAGCTAAAGTCGCCTTTGGGTTGCTACCTTTGGGATGAGGTCGCACCCTACAGAGTTGTGTCACATTACCTTTTGGACCTCATTCTTCCACTCTTTGGAGATATGACACTTACCGTACTATTGGGAAGAAAAGTTTCCTTAATAATAATGTCATATAATTTGGAGCTATAGTATAGTAAACGGCAGAGTTGGGATTTGAACCCAGTTCTTCTTGACGCCAATGGTATTTTCATGACTTTACATCATGATTTTCTTGGTATTCCTCTCAAAATAGAAACTGTCTATATTTTGCTATTAACTTAATAACAAGCCTGGTGTATACTTTGAAATCTTACTCGATTCATCCAAATAGTAGAGAAAGGAGTGCCTTCATTGTTGTATCAGAGACCATATACACTTCTTTATGTATAAATGGCATAGGCATGTGATTGGTTTTACATAATACTTCTAACAGGGCTTTGTTTACTTACAGAAGTGATGGTGGTGCATTAATAGTGAAGACAGAAGAGTACTTGGCACATGATAGGGAATAAAGGATAGAGAGATACAAAGAGAGATGACAGAGTGATTATACATTATTCCATTAAAAATATGTTTGTGAAAGAAAAACAAAAATAAATAAATAAAAATACAGAAGAATATAAAGAAAAAAAATATTTGTGACTGTTCCTCACTACTAAACCAGAAGATACAAACTGACAAACTGCCCTCAGAATTCTTTTGCATCTGACCCAAAATAAAAATACCAGAATTTCTGTTGGGGATGACAGAAGACTGGGGTGGAATTTCATAGTCCCAACTGACTAAAATAAGCTCTGGATGAAGTTCTGGAGGCCTAGCAGGAGGAACCTAGTTTCAGAGCCAGAGATTCGACCAATACAAAACCCGAAGAAAAGGAAAAAGAAAAGAATATATATTTTTTATTATTAAGAATATTATAGAAATTATTGAACTATTTATAAAATGACTATAAAATTATAAAAATTATTATAAAATATTGTTTAAATTATTATGAAGTCTATATATTACTATGTAGCATATAATTAAAATAATATGATAGTTTTAATTATATATTATAAGTAGTAAAATATATAAATACATATTTAATATATAATATAATAATATAAAATTAAAGTATATAATATATTATAATAAATTATACGATATTATGTTAATATTTATTAATCTATTCAGATGTATATATACATATATACACACACATATATCTGTGTATATACATATATCTGTGTTCATATATATATGTGTGTGTGTGTGTATATATGTATATATATATATATATTCAGATCTGTAGAATGTATCCAACCAGACATTTGCATTAGATTAACATAGAATAAGGTTGTGAACTGAAGCAGGCATCATTCAGCAAAATGATGTATAGTTGAAAAAGAAACATTTGTTTCTGGCAGAACTGTTGTGATCCAGAGGCGGGGGTCATGACTGTGATGAAGAAAAGATACATCATATTCTTACAGTCTGAGTGAGCAGCCAAGAACTAGACTCTCTGGGAGAAGGGTGTGCAGAAATGTGGTCTAAGGGATGAGGCAGAAGGTGACAGTAATCTCTCTCACGGGAACATAAGAACCTACCTTGTCCTTTTTGTGATTGATACTATTGGCCCTAGCTTTCGTTAATGAAGAAGGAGAAGGGCTGGTTCAGTGGATGATGTGTCCGTTTCATATTACTTCCCAAGGTGTGCTCACAAAGATTTTTGTGAACTTATTCGTTAATTATCTGCCAGCCCCGTGAGAGTAGTGTCTGTGCCTTTGCCTATGTTGGTGAGAGCTTGCCCTTGTTCAAGTCATGGAAACGTAAAGAATGACAAAGCTGAATGGACTCGGGTACAGGAGGTCTCAGCCTCATGGGATCACTATGTCATTTTGTCAATAAGGAGAATGAGGACTCAACGGCAGTGAATATTCTCAGGCTGCAGCAAGTGGCCGAAAAAGAAAGGGTGAGGACCCATTTTGGTGTCTTTTACGTCTGGCTGCAATCCTTCCCTGTGCTCCACCCTCCTCCCACCTCATGTCCCGCCACCACCCCCGTCCTGGGGTGAGCAGGACTGTCATGAATGGGGTAGCGCAGCTCAAGACAGCAGCTGAAGATATAACAAAGTCTCTGTCCATATAGGTTAAATATTATTGGTTTTCAAGTTTTAGGTTCTAATTTTTATTATCAGAGCCATTTTAACACTTTTGAAGTGTTTTTAGCAACGACATCCTGATATATCTTTAACAACTTGCTCTCTGTATTGGTTCGCTGGCGCTGCTATAGAAAAAAGTACCACAGACTGGTACAGAACACAGAGCAACAGATTAAGCAACAGAAACTTACTGTTTCACAATTTTGGAGGCTAGAATTCCGAGCTCAGGATGTCATTTGGGTCAGTTTCTTCTGACCTCTCACTCCTTAGCCTGGAGATAGCTCTCTCATTGCTGTGTCTTCACATGATCTTTCCTTTGCACGTTTCTGTGTCTTCATCACCTCATCTTATAAGGACACCAGTCATATTGGATTAGGGCCCATCCTAGTGACCTCATTTTAGCTTCATTACCTCTTCAAAGTCTTATCTCCAAATATAGTGACATTCTGGGTTGAGACTTCAACCAATAAACTTTAAGAGGATACAACTCAGCCATAGCTTTTTCTATTAAAAAAAAAAACCTATCCTTTGTTGCATTTTCTGATTTCTATGGGGGTAAATGCTACCTCTATGACCAATTTTAAACCACCAACGTGACATGACTAAACAGAATCGGAAAGATGCGCGTGTCTGACTCATCTGAGTCAGTGTAAGCTGGCGTCAGCAACATGTCACCGATAGTCAATCTTTTTGCCCTCAAAGCAAACTGTACTCTCTAATAGTCCATTGTTATAAAAGCACCATTTTAAACTGAATTGCGTTTCCTGAATTATGCTGAAAAAAGGCATAATTCAAGAGGTCTCTATTAAGGTAAGGGATCCTGGAAACTGGTTTCAGTTGAAAGGTGGTCTTCATTCAGGGGACCTGGGCTAATAGATCTACAAGAATAGCAGTTGTAATGATACTGGGGACTTGAACTTGAGCCAGGAAGCGAGAATGGTGGGAGATTATCTAGTCTAAAGGGCAAGTCATGTGTCAAATGTGAATCCTTCCCTCATTTTTGGGACACTCTACTTTCTTTTCTCCCATGCCACTGATCTTGGTTGGTGTTTCTCCTGAAGCTCTGGTTTCAACTTTAACTTGAATGTCGGACTTCCCTGATAATTACGCCAAGGGTTATTTTCATTGTACTTCATGTTCTTTTCTTAAAATTTCATTTTTTCCATAAAAAAAAGCAGGGGGGAGCACCTGGGTGGCTCAGTCAGTTAAGCATCTGATTCTTGATCTCAGCTCAGGTCTTGATCTCAGGGTTGTGAATTCAAGCTCCAAATTGGGCTCCACGCTTGGTGTGGAGCCTACATCAATTAAAAAAAAGTAAAACTTCTTTAAAAATTAAAAAAAAAATTTTTAAATTATCCTACCATGGCTTATAATGTAATCATATATGCCCATGCCCACAGACAGATCTTCACCCCAAGCTCTCTTCCCTACTTAAGACTATGTCTAAATTTGGAGGTCTCATAGTCATCACCAATTACATATATATATATATCCCAAACTGTGCACATGATTTTCATCTAATCATTCTACCATTGAACTTTGTCTTAGAAAATAGTTTCAAAATATTTCTAA
Source organism: Ailurus styani (assembly GCA_002007465.1). NCBI lineage: Eukaryota > Metazoa > Chordata > Mammalia > Carnivora > Ailuridae > Ailurus > Ailurus styani. The sequence continues at coordinate 969,811 of LNAC01000270.1, read as the reverse complement.
TTACTCATTGAAAATAGATCAGTTGAGACTGTCTGATCGGGAAAAAAGTGAGGGGAAGGATTAAAGGGAAAAAATGAGCAGAGTATCATAGTCCTATGAGACAGTATCAAACATCTATCCTTCGGCTCTAGAAAGAAAAGAAAAATTATGACCTTTTCTGATAGGGTTTTTAAAGTATGTAGGAGGTGATAAAGGTATCCATATGGCAATAAATATTCTATTTGAGGTAGAACAATATTAATTATCATTAGACTTTAAAAAATTAAATATATAATGTCAACCATAGAAACCCCACTAAAACTTCCATAAAAATATAGTCAAAAAATCAATATATAGATTAAAATAGGATACTAGTAAGCATCCAACAAAAAATAGAAGAAGGGACACTGAGGACTTAAAATCAGAGGGAACATAGAGACAGAAAATGGTCAAATAGTCGACATGTACATACCCACATTAAATGTAAATGGTTAGACACTTCAATTAAAATTAAGTAATTGTCAAAGTAAATTTTAAAAAATAAGATGCAGTATGCTAAGAAATATACTTCATATGTAACTGTATATGAAGATTAAAGGAGAGACATTGGAGAAATACAGACATAATTCATTTAGTCATGTGACCACTTATTCAATCATTCAATAATCATGCACTGAGCTGCTAGAAGCTGAGGAGAAGCCAGAAATAACAACAAACTAGATTTTAAATTAAAGAATGTTGTTGTTGCTGCTGTTAGTGCTGTTTTGTAACCAAGATGGACTGCTTAGGCTCCCTAAGGACAGTACTTTTGTATATTGAACCCCTCAGAAAGTTGACTCTGAGATCTTTACGCACTAGATGTAAGGGGCAAGGTGCTCAGAAAGCATGATTCCATAGGCAGAGAGGTTGACCAAGAAAACAGTTACAATGGCCTCAGCTGATCCCACAGGGACATTTGAAGCTGGGATGCCCCTGTAGAGAAGTCTTACCTTACTTTTAGGTAAAAACAAACAAACAAAAACAACGACAAAACAGGCTTTGTACCCCTGCATTTCCCAGCCATTAGGTGTGAGCACTTAACCCCTCAAAGGGCCATGACCTGGGCAAAGTGGGTCTCTTTGGCTCAAGGCAGTTTTTCAGGAGGGATTCAGCTGAGATTCAGTGTCTTCCAATGTTCCAAGCAGGTGAGGGGGAATAAACATCTCAATTCTGAAACAGAGGGAGTGTGTCTGAGTAGTGTTGTAACACGCACGACTTGCACCATTTTAGGTCTCCAGGATTTATCAGGATCCCTAGCATACATAGGTATTTAATTAATAATGGTAAGAATACAGTGTCTGCCACCAAATATCCCTGTTAAAAGACAGAAGGAGGGCGAGAGAGTTGCAATTCATAGAAAGATAGATAATAAAAGTTGCAGTGAATGAATGAAGACACTCTCTCATGTAATCCTCACAAATCTCTTGGGGCTAGATTTAGTAATTAAAATATATGACACCAAGTTAAACTTGAGTTTCAGATAAAGAATCAACACTTGTTAGTATAAATGTTCCATGCAATATTTGGACCCTGTATGTATGTGTAATGCTATACTTCATGGGACGTATTTCATGGAAACTACTGAGGCTAAAACACTCTTCATTGTTTATCTGAAATTGAAATTGAATGCAGCATCCTGTACTTTTCTCTGGACAGCTAGGATAGTAGACTGAGGATCTGGTATTATTTCTTTTAAACAGTAGCAATACCAAAAGTTACTTACCACTGGTACAAGGAATTTAACTAGACTTGTTTAATGATTGGGATTAGTCTGTGATCATTAGCTCTGTTTGTATCTTTCTGTGTTTCCTGAATTCCAAGGAGCTAGAATGCTTTAAATATGCTTCCCAGTTTCTGCCCATGGGAGGAACTGGCAGGGAGATAGAAGGCAGAGAGGGGGATGTTTTCCCCCTCCAGCTTCTGGTTGTGCCTTTGGCATCAGTCACAACAACAACATAAGGCAACTCTGGACTGTTGCAGTAACTCTGGCATCAGCCCCAGCCTTACTGGTAGTGGTTTCAAGAGCACTCACATCACTCACATGCAAATGTTAGACATGTGAGTTTCTGGGATTCTGTGAGCTCCTGGGATTCTGCTCAGCAGGAGTGGTGTGGGACCAGCAGCAGCAGTACCACAGGCACATAGACCTGAAATGCGGGTTCATGAGTTCCAGCAGGGGGTATTCAAAAACAGGACTCTGGGACTGGTTATTGACCAGACTGGGGATCTTGGAGTTATTTTGAAATGAGGTCAGCAGCAGGGATGGAGGGAACGGATTCCTGATTTAAATTTAGAAGAGAGTGAGCCATAAGAAAGGCTGCAGGATAGACCCCAGCAAAGAAGATATATACACAGGACACCCCATTGCTGATACCTCGTGGGAAGGTATTGGGGAGTAGCCAACAATAGTATCAGGAATTTCTTCTTTCTTTCCCAGGTTCTAATGCAGATCCATTTTTACAAGTCCGAGTGCTGTCCCAGGGCTGGTACCATCTCTCACACTTTTAGTCCTTGAACCGAATTTGCTCTAGTTATCAGTTCCTCCCTGGGCTGCACATTGTCTCTGTGGCTCCAAACTCCATCTGTCTATGAGCCTCTCCAAGGACTTGCTGCTTATACAGACCCACTCAGCCATTTGGGTGCCAACTCTACTCTTGTATGTTGGCATCTTTCAAATTCTCCAAATCTTATTGTGTCCTGAATCTCTAGACCTGATAGAATTCTAAGAAGAGAAATGGTTAACTCCATACAAGTGCAAACTAAGAACTCTGAGGTTGCAAATCTTGACTATGCCATAACTGATTTGAGTAAACTATGAGAATCTAGATGTTCTCACTTATAGAGTCAATGACAAGCCTAAGATGACTTCGTTAACTCTCCATGAGTATTTTAGTGAAAAAGAACAAGTTAAAAATATGTAGCTTAGCTCTTAGAACATAAGAGCATCTCAACGAATTTTTTTTTTTTTGAGTAATTGGTACTAAAAACTAGTCCAATCGTAGATGACCTTATTTGTTACTCCCCAAAAAATAATGCCAACAATCTCACCAGTGGGTGTGAGAGTTTAATGAGATAATAAAAATAAATGCCCTGGAAATTATTAAGTAATAATAAATATTGGGCTTTATTATTTATTAGTTCTCATGCCTACTTCTTTTTAGATGATTTTGCTGGTTTTGTCACTGTTTACTGAAGTGACACTGATGAACATCCACTTAACTTTTTTAATTATATATGTTTTCCAGTTCCATTTATCAACTAAAAAAGAGGAAGAAAGAACAGGTAAAGGGAAAAAGAGTAAAGTCAAAGAAGTCTCTAGAAAATATACACTAAATGTCAGTGAAAGAAAGCTGCTCAGTAGTTTCATGAGGACAGAAGGGGGGGTGATAACAAAGGGGCATGAGTCCACTTTAATTTTGATTGTTCTAATACTTTCAGGAGTATCTGTATAGCTGAAAACTTATCAGAATGTGTATCTTATATATTGTTTTATGTAAATTATACCACAATAAAGCTGTTAAACCTGACTTATGGGAATATAAAGAAAATAAAGACTTGAATCTGCAGAGTTAGAGAATTCAGATCCTTCCATAATTAGATTGATAAAACATATACCTTATTCCAGAGAAGATGTGGACCTTTGAAAGTTTTTTTAAGTAGGGAAGTAACATCATTCTATAACCTTGCTGAAAAGACCACCAGACAGCAGTATGGAGGCAGCGTGGAAAAGGTTGAATCAAGGACCCACACATCAGTCCCATTTGCGCTGCTTGGATATTTGGTCCTTGTTACCAAGAGTCCCCAGAAAGAAAAAAATGTAAAAAAAAATTCCAGCAGACTCGAGTTATGAATATGAATGTGTGCTCCACAGGCTGGCTCTTTGTTGCATGTCTAATGAGCAGATCAAGGCTCCTGCGGGGAAGAAAGGGCAGCAGGTGCAGGTGGAAAGCCGGCCTGGTGAGCAACGCAGCTCTGCTCCAGCTCCTTGCCTAAGTAAATGCCTTTTCTCACTAAATATTGGACCGAGAAATGTTGCACCACCTCCTGTTTCATAAAACATTATGGATTGAGAGTCAATTGTTTAGACTCACCTAATAGGAAAAAAAAAATCAACGCATTATACATTCAACTTTGGAGACAGAGTCTTTGGAAATGTTTTAGTTTCCGATTTATCAGCTGATCAGTTGTGATCGCTTGCAAAAAATACACACTTTGAAGGTCAAACTTTAGAGAATGTGACTTTGTTCACGGATGTTCGTTCTTTCCAGTTTTCTCCAGTGAAAACTGCATTTCATCCATGTCCAAAGCCATGCATGGGCTTATACTTTGTACCTACTCTAGTCTTTGACAAAAATGCCTTTTTGCTCCTTAACATACACTTCTTCTACAAAATTTCACCGTGTCTACCCCAAGCAGTAAGAAGAACTCATCTTTCTTTTTTTACCATAAAAAAATCATACATCTACGACACGATCAACAAATATTTATTGGACCTCTACTTGTCTAACATTTTTCCAGCCACCAAGAGAAAAACAATTTAAAAAAGACATAAAAATTCTTGTCCTCGTGACACAATATTATTTTAAGGAAAAAGCATTAAAATGATAATAACTAGGATATGTAGTCTGTTGGGTGGTGCTAAGTACATGCAGAAAAAAATAAAACAGGGAAGGACAATGGCTGTGGATACCAAGACCGAGAAAATGTGAAAATCAAGTCTAGGCACCTAGGAGTGGTGAAGATGAAAGTGGTACGGTGAAGGCAGGTTCTAGACGCCCAGGTGATGAAATCTCTATCATTTTCTAGCTTTGAGAATTAAACCAGGTCATTCCTCACCTTCTCTGATTTTCTTTAGCAATAATATGCTAAAACAGTGAAAACAGACTTATTGAGCCTTGATTTTGTACATCAGGCATATATAATCCTCAAAACAACACTGTGATATGCATATCGTTGTACCTACCCCTTTTTGGATAAGAAAATTGTGGCTCAAAAAGTTATATATCCTTCCTAGGAGTATGCAGCCCGTGAGTGGCCGAGCTGAAATCATGTTCATAGCATTCAGCATCTGCATAGTTAAGGGAAGCCCTCCAGTACCTGTTTCTGACCAGCGTCCGTCTTCCACTCCTTTACCTGAGTTACATATCCTTGCCCCTGACCAGTTTCTGGGGTTCATGTGTTTACCTTCTAGCTACATAAACCCCTCAACCGCAGTGCCCTCTTCTTGCCCTGATCCTACATTAATACCGTTATGTTATATGGACAAGGATTTAGCAGAACATAGGAAGAAAGTTCAGTAGAATCTGGGGAGAGAGAGATCTAGGTGGGCCCTCCCTAAGGTTATTTTGTTAACCACCCTGGCTAAGCCACCATACATCTTTTACAGACTGTAACTGTATTGAAATATTCTTATATACTCATTCCAGGAATATGTCCTTCTTAGGAAAAATGGTGCATGAAACCCAGTGACCAAAATCAATATAATATCTAAGATTATTTTTGTGACAACAACTGAAATAATTAAAGATGACAAAGAGCTAAAATCAGCACTGCTACAAAGTAGATGCACGCACATACATATTACGTGTTTGTGTACAGGTGTGCATTGGCTGGAGAAGCAAAGATACTTTTTTTGTAAGATTGTATTTATTTATTTGACAGAGAGAGAGAGACAGAGAGAGAGGGAACACAAGCTGGGGGAGGAGTAGACAGAGAAGCAGGCTTCCTCTGGGCAGGGAGCCTGATGCAGGGCTTGATACCAGGACCCCAGTATCATGACCCCAACTGAAGGCAGACACCCAATGACTGAACCACCCAGGTGCCCCACGAAGATACTTTTGATTAAATGTCAACCCCATGTCCTGAGTATTTGCTTTGGGGAAAGACATCCATCCTCTCTGAGCCCTGATATCTGTACTTGTTAAATTAGAGTCAGAGATAACTACTTTCCAGGCTGGCATAGTTTTAATGACACCATATATATGAAAAGAATTTTTGTACTTGCCAGCTCTTAATAGGTGCTTCATATGTAAAATACTAAATGAGGCCAATATCCAAAATATTTAATTTGAATTTAGATGAGGTAGTTTACATATGACAGATGACATGCATATTCTACCATTATGTTGGGCCACAATGAGTTAATAAATCAAAATTCCTCTCTTTACTGACAAGACATTTTCACGTTAAACTGTTACATTTAGTCATGCTCCACACCAAGCAAACACCCACGGTGGCTGGTTAAAAACCATGAGTGCTGAAAGCAGTTAGAGTAAGGAGCTGCTGGCATTAAGTACCACTTACTATGTCCCAGGCACTTTGTAATCATTTGCTATTCAATCTCCACAAAGGTCTCAACAGCCACAGAGCCAGAAGTGCTGAAGGTAGCAAAGTGGTAGAGCTGACGACACAGCCTGCTGCTGGACATACAGATCTGACCTGTGCCAGCCCTGAAACCTCCGTGCGCCTCCTGCTCACGCCCATCAATTCACTCATGCGTTCCCCAGACGCGTCCCTATGTTTCGGAATTCATATTACATAAATAAAATATGACCTCCTCTTTCAAATAAGTCATGGCGCATTTGGAACAGAATGTGATTTCCTCATCTATAAAATGGGGAAGAGGCACCCTGCCAATCCCACTAGGCTGTTGTGGGAGCTGAGTTTATATATTTGAATGTCGTTGTGGGTTGCAAATTACTCAACTAGCAGGAAGCCTTGCTGCTGTGGCTAAAATCTTGGGCCAGACATCGAGATTTATATATTTGCTATGGGAAAAAAACAATGCCTTTGCCAAAGCCCAGAGGAACTAAGAGCTTTCAAAACAAAAGTAGAGAGGGAAGAGCGCATCAATCATCCCTCCTTCTTCCCACAGGAAGATGCCATTCAGAATGCCAACATTGCATAGAGCTATCCACTTTGCCCATGTGTTTTTAATTACTTTGTTAATTAGGAAGCAAACTAAAATAAGAGACAGGTCCATTTTTCCCCTTTTTTTATATTTCCCACTTTTCTTTCTTGCATCTTAATTGCACCCTGCAGCTGCCAGACACCTCCTGCAGGCACCTCCAGGTGCCCAGGACTTGAGAACTGGGGCTGGGTTTTTGAGGACCCTGCAGGCTGGAGGTGAAAGAAGGCGAGTCAAAGTCAGAGGTGTAAATCACAAAAGCTGAACATGGAAAGGTACAGCGATGTAGAGAAAATGCATATTGTTTGAATGGACACTATTTCTTCTTAGATAACACGTGTTGAGCCCATACTGTGCAGGACAACACCACAGTGATTTCTAATTCCTGTAATTCCCACCACAACCCTATGGGGGCAGATTTTATTATCATGCCCAGTTTTCTGATGAGGGAACAAATGAGAGAAGTAGGTTGCATAACTTGCCTTAATATTTATAGTTATGAAATTATGAAATAGAGAATTAATTCTGGAGAATCTCATTCCATAACTTATGCCCTAAGTCCATAACTGCAGCACGCAACAATCAGGCAAAGTTTGCTTGGTACTCACTCCTGTTTGGGAAGAGAAAACAGGACTCAGGTTCACACATGTCTCTCATGGTCACAACCTGTATTAATCAGCTTGGCTGCTGTAAAAAAAATACCAAAGATGGGGTGACTTTAATGACAGAATTTTTTTTTTTTCCTCATGGCTCTGGAGGGTGGACATCTGAGACCATCACTGAGGGAAAGCAGATTTCATTCTGAGGCCTCTTCTCCTAGGTTACAGATGGCTGCATCTAGCTCACATGAGATCCTCTGTGTGTGTGCAGGGAGGTCACAGGAAGATCGTTGGTGTCTCTCCCTATAATCCCATCCTGAGGGCACCACCCTTGTGACTTCGCCAAACCCTAATCACTCTCAAAGGCTTCACCTCCAAGTACCATCACCCTGGAGGGTAGGACTTCACATATGCATTTTGAACTAATACACATATACAATCCATAACATTCTGCCTCTGGCCTCCCAAAATTAATATCCTTCTCACCTACAAAGTGTATTCAATCCATCCTGACAGCCTCCAAGTTCTTAACTCATCCCAGCATCTATCTTATAGTCTTATCTAATCATCATCTGTATCAGGACTAGGTGAAACATGAGGTACAATTCACCTTGGGTGGATGGAGGGGACAGGGAGGTCCTTGCCTTGTTCCTGATCTTAGTGGGGAAGCTTCAAGTTTCCCACCATTAAATCTGATGCTGGGTATAGGGTTTTTTTGTATACAGTCTTTATCAAGAATAGGCACTTCCCTTTCTATTCCTAGTTGAGTAAGAATTTTTTTTTTTTGACTAAGAATTTTTATCATGAATCAGTGTCAGATTTTGTCAAATTTTTTTTCTGCGTGTACTGATAAGAACTTGCAATTTTTAATTTTAGCCTATTGTGTTTGAGCCTGTTGACTTTTGAATGTTGAACCATCTTTGCATACCTGGGATAAATCCCACTCGGTTATGGTGTATAATTCTTCTCAGACATTGCTAAATTCAATTTGCTAATTTATTATTGAGAATTCTTGCATCTATGCTCACGAAAGATACTGATCTGTAGTTCTCTTATAATCTACTTCTAATCTATAATCTAATTCTCATTGTGGAATTAGGGTAATGCTGGCCTCATTGAATGAGTTGGGAAGCATTTCTATACTCTGAAAGGGATTACAGAGAATTGGTATGTTTTTTAGAATTCACCAGGGAGCTCATCTAGACCTGTTGCTTTCTGTTTTGGAAAATTATTAATTATTGGTTTAATTTCTTTTTAAAGGCCTACTCAGTTAGTCTGTTCTTTCTTGTGTGAATTTGGACAGACTGTGTCTTTCAAGTAACTGGCCTTTTTCATCTAGGTTTTCACTTTTGTAGCCACAGAGCTGTTCATAGTATTCCTTTATTATCCTTTTCATTTCCATGGGATCTGTAGTGATGTGCCCTGCTTCGTTTCTGATTTTAGTAATTTGTTCTCTTTTTATTCTTAGTCTAACTAGAGTCTTATGGGTTTGATTGATCTTTTCAAAGATCAGCTTTGTTTCCATTGACTTTCTCAATTGATTTCCATTTTAAGCTTCATTGATTTCTGCTCTAATTCATATTATTTCTTTCATTTTCCTTACTTTGAACCAAATTTGCTCTTTTTCTAGTGTCCTAAGATGGAATCTTAGATTGCTAATATTAGAATATTTCCTAGATTTTTTCTTTTTCTAATACATTCAATGTTATAAGTTTTTGATGCCTAAAATTTCCCCCAAGCACAGATTTCACTGAACCCCAATTTCAATAAGTTTCATTTCCATTTGAGATTTCCTCCTTGACATACATATTATTTAGATGTGTGCTGTTTACTCCACATGTATTTTGTCATTTTTTTAGTGATCTTCCTGTTATTTCTAATTTAATGCCACTGTAGTCTGAGAGCAGTCAGTGTGTGCTTTTACTTTAATGTGTAATTTGAATAGTTAAATATTTATTTACTATTTCTCATTGTGTATTAATAGGTGAACTGAGTCTATGACCATGCATTTTCCTCATTTGGTTTTGAACTGAGTAAAAATGATTTCACTAAGTTATAGGCCCAATGTTCTTCTTTCCATTTTCTTGAGCAGTTTAACTCTTACTAGCAAGCATGGCATTTTGTGAATATTTATTGAGGATGTTACCCAGTTTGGGGTGGGAGAGGTCTTTGACAATTATTTCGACGTATTGAGTACATTTTAACTTATGGGTTTTCCATTTATTTTTAGCAATTCTGACATGTAATATCTATAGAGTTACATGTTTCCTCTGGTCTAAAATTTATTAGTATATATAGGTTGCAATATCATTTTTTAGTCTTAGATATATCTCCTTTTTTCAATTTAAATTTCCAGACCAGAGATTTGTCTGACTTCCTTTTCTTTTCAAAGTAACAGCTCTTAATTTTGTAAAGACGTGGAATTATGTTTGTTGCTGTGTTCTCTACTTCATTCATCGTGCTCTTATCCTTATTACTTTTGTCTCCTTTCCTTTGGTTTTAGCTACTTGATTCATTTCCAACATTTTGAGTTTAATGTGTAATTTATTTTGACCTGTTTTGCTTCCTGATACATGTATTTCAAGCTAAACGTATCTCTCTGAGTATTGCCTTAGCTATGTCTGGTTTTATACTGACTAAGTCTCCCTATATTAACACACATTTTAATAAATTTTCTTTTTCTGGCTGTAGAATATTCCATTGTCAATACTCTCAGATATATACATTGTTTCCAGCATGTTACTATTGAAGACATATTATGAAAAATATATTTTCAATTAAAATTCTTTAGACTTGCTTAATTTTGAAGTATTTCCAAGTCATATTTGGGTCATTCTGGACTCTTACAACTGAGATTATTGAGTCAAAGGTATTAATATTTAAACTGCTTTTGATACCTTGAATTTCTGCAAAGCTATTATAACAATTTTATTATCATTTTCAGTATGAGATATCGAATTTTGCCACAATTATTACTTTCTCTTATTTAGAAGAATACACTTTTGCAAAAATGGGCCAATCTGATGACCTTCTGCTTGAATCCCTTAACACTTTAACTTTGGACAAAATAACAAAACCTTTTTCATTCTTAGTCTTCTAACATATTAGACTAAAATGTAGCAGTACCAGAATACTTTCTGTTTGAATCTTCTTGGTTTTAGCAATCCACAATTACTATGTATTCATAGGAAAAGTAGGAAAGTTTATATTTTTACAAGTTGTAATTATTTGCCTTATAGAATAGTGTTCCTCAAATATTGGTCTCAAGATTCATCTAATGAATGCTCAAGAGACTTTATGTTTAAATCTGATTTTTGTATTGATAATTAGCATAGAAAATTTAAATTAAGAAGTAATTATTTATTACTTTTAATAAAACTAATTTATTATTTATTTATCCATCATCCATTATTTATTTAATTCACTACTTATTCATTTTAAAATAACTACATTAATCATATTTCACATTAACATAAATGGCATGTTTTTATGTTCTTCTGTTTTTCAAAATGTGCTTCACATATTTATATTTTTTTTAAAAAGTGTTAGAAAGAACAGTAGCATTACTCTAGATTTTTGGAAGAAATTGTAATGCCTAGCTTAATAACAGACAGCTTGATTCATATCATCTCTGCTGTTGCAGTCAATATCTTGTGAATTTTTACTTTTTAAGTGTTGTAAAGAATATCAGGCCTCACATAGATAAGCAGTCAGGAAAGAAAAGTATACTTTAATAACCTTTTTCTATTATTGCAGATACTTCGATAGTAAACTAAACTTGATTAGTGTGAAGTTTCTTAGAGATGAATTGCAATATGGAATCTGAAATGAATGTCATGAGCTCTGTGCTGTGTTACATCCATACTCATTGGTCAGTCTTGCATTTTGAGTGTGTCTTTTACCTTTGGTGTTAACCTTGTAACATCACACACAAGTTATTTAAAAATATCAGCTCACTGATTTTGTAGCTCTCCCAACAACGAGCATATTTAATTACAAAACATAAAGAAATAATTTGTTGATATGGCTATTATTTTCATAAGAAAAGTCTTAAAGTTTTGAGAAACAGCCAATGTCATGGTGGGAGATAACAATTGTTCCAAAATTTGATTTTTATTTGTAAACTCAAATATTATCATTGGCAATGATTCCAATCATGTTATTTATTTATTTATTTTTTAAAGATTTCATTTATTTATTTGACAGAGAGAGATCAGATCACAAGTAGGCTGAGAGGCAGGCAGAGAGAGAGAGCAGGAAGCAGGCTCCTTGCCGAGCAGGGAGCCCGATGCGGGGCTCGATCCCAGGACCCTGAGATCATGACCTGAGCTGAAGGCAGAGGCTTTAACCCACTGAGCCACCCAGGCGCCCTCCAATCATGTTATTTAAAGAGTCATATTCATTTAGTTTGTTCCTGAGGAAATATATGCTACGCAACCATGTCTAAATACAGATAGTTTGTCTCTCATTGTTTCCAAGTAAAAATTGTACCCTATGGAAAAGAGCATAGTTCACCTTGCAATTCAAACACATAGCTATTTTTGGAGGCAACCATTGTGCTTGCGTATGTATCAGAAGCAATTTATATGTATTTTTCATTTTGTCATCTAGAATCAGTGAGCTCAACATTTGATAAAATTAATATTTTTATTGTTTCATCAAGAACATTTTAAAGTGAAATGGGCTTTTTTCTTCTTTCTTTAAGCATATGACAATAAAAAGACAAATGCTTACTAGTATAAATGATTCCGCTACTCTGACTCATACTAAGATGCCAACAGTTTCAGCCACCACTTTTTTTTTTTTTGTATCATTAATGCAAATGTCCACACAATGAAAACAAGGGAGTAATCTCGTATTATTCTGAAAATGGCATAGGCTCCATAAACCCCCTAGAGGGGTTCTGGGGAAATCTCTGTGCCATAGACACATTTTGAAAAGTGCAGTCCTAGGAGGCCCTGGCTGGCTCAGTTGGTAGAGCATGTGACTCCTGATCTCAGGGTCATGAGTTCAAGACCCATGTTGGGCATGAGGCCTACTTAAAAAAAAAAAAATTTGCAGTCCCAGAATGGAATGACAATAGCAGTTATTCTCCCCATGTTGAACCATGTAACATGTTCATGCCACCATTCATTAGGTATTCAATTAAACATAGCCAAACAGAATCACTAGTTGATATAAAATTTAAATGCTATTGCTAAGAGAATCCAAAATGTGACATTAGAGGCGCCTGGATGGCTCAGTCATTAAGCGTCTGCCTTTGGCTCAGGTCATGATCTCAGGGTCCTGGGATAGAGCCCAACCTCTGGCTCCCTGACGTGGAAGCAGGTGGGAAGCCTGCTTCTCCTTCTCCCACTCCCCCTGCTTGTGTTCCCTCTCTCACTGTGTCCCTCTCTGTCAAATAAATAAATAAAATCCTTAAAAAAAATGTGGCATTAGCTGAATGGAAAGGCTTTAACAACAGGCAGGTGGATCTACCCACTGTGGTCTGGGAATCTTGTAACTGCTGTGAAGCAGAGCCAAGCCATTTTGCTTAACTATTGTTGCTTAATCTCCAGACTCAGACCCTGCAATGACCAAGGCTGGAGTCTTAAACAAAATTATAGAAAACATTTAAAATGGTGGTGTGTATAGTTCCTTCTTGATCCATTTGGTGAAGACTGACAAGAGAAAGATAAACATAATTTATTTTCCAAACTCAGACTCTTTCACAGTGAAAGGGGGAACTATTAATAAATTTGTCTGGACAAGGAGTATAAGCCAGGATTATACTAAGTGAAATGGTATATATGTTCACCTTAGACAAGATGAAGACAAAGTCATCCCATAACGCTCTATGGAATGAATGGAAAGAAACATCACAGTGCTAAGGGATGTGTTGTATGGGTGTGGCTTGTATTCTAAACTGACTCAGAGTCATGATTTATAGCATTGCAGGGTTGGAAAAAAATTGCTTTTCTGTAGAAACTTTAAGCAATCGTAAAGGGTTCCTGCAAAACGTCAACCATAGCAGAAGTTAAGAATGTGACCCAAATCTTTTTCAAAAATCCCACCATTCTTTAACTATTCTCCTACAGTCTAGGGGAGCGACACTGAGTCAGTGTGTTTCCTACCTGGGCCTATTGTTTCAAGTGACCTTAAGCCATTAAAATAAGAAAAGATTTCACTGAACAGGGAGGTTTGTGGCTAAGAGGCCAAAACTACTACCTTTGAAATACACGTTGTGACAGTGTCTTTGGCTGGGTTTATTGGCACATAAAATAGACCCACACCCTGGCACTCCACTAGGATTTTGAGGAATCAGCATTTCCAAATGAAAGTCAAACTCAGGTCTATGTGGCAGAAGCCCGTGCTAAAGCGCCTCTTCTCTGGAAGCTCATTAGCTGGGAAGGACTCAGATTCAGACTCTGGAGAAGTTCCCATGACCCCAGAGATCCGGGGTTTCAGTTTTTTCAGTAAGTTTGTTGTGAGTCTGGGTTGTGCTTTGGGATGAGCAGAGGGTGCCACCATCCTTAATCTACTGCGATTTTATTTTTCTGTCACATGAAGCTCAAATCAGCCCCCGGTGGAGATAGCCTCCCAGCTGAGTTGACACTGTAGTTTGGCAAATATAACCTTGACCCACCGATATCCATTTATATTCTGTTTTGTCCTGACCTGCTGGTTTATATGCTCAAATCTATAGCCTGGGTACCAGAGCTCCCTGAACAAGCCGATGGTTGTTCCTTTATCTTCTTAAAAATGGCCCAAGTTGCTCCTCAAAATAACTGTCTTTTTTTATTAAGAAAACCTGTAATTTATAAGAGTACATATGTCAGATTTTGAAGAAACTTTGACATTACCTTGGCAGGACCTTAATTTAACACTATGTGGTTGAATGAATGAATGAATGTTTGCATGTTCAATGAGCTGACTATATTTAGTTTTTCCTTCAGATTCTAGCCTTTTAGAATTCTCTTTCCTTTCTCTGTCCCTCCCCCATCCTCTCTCTTTTGCTTTCTCCTTCTCCTCAGCCCTTCTCTCCTCTCCCCTCCCTTTCTTCTTCTGCTCACTTTCCCCAGGATCTGATTAGGAGGATCTCAGAAAGTCTCATGACTTTGGTGTAGAGTCTAAGAAATTTCTGTCTTATTCTACATCTGAGAATTTTCTCCTGAGTTTTTCTAAAGGTTTATAGTTTCATGTTTCAAATTTAACTCAGTAAACCCTGTTTAGTGCATTGTTGCACAGGTTTTAATCATTGGGTTGTCTGGTGAGTGTGGAAGCCCAGTGAGCATTGGGCCTTTGCTGCATGGGTGAAGGTGGGGTACAGCTTTGTCAGTGGTGTTTGGCTAAAGTAGAGGGGCTACCAGGGAAACGTTTTCTGTCTTGTAAGGCTGCCCTGTCCCGGTCCTTTAACTAGAAAAACAGGGCAAATTCCTTCCTTCCTTTCTTCCTTCCTTCCTTCCTTCCTTCCCTCCCACCCTCCCTTGCTTCCTTATCTGTGTTTCCAGGTTGCTAGCTTCTTGCTCTCCAAATCTGGGATATGCAAGGTAAAAAGCAAGCTCAGGGAACTATTTTTTTTCCCATTCAGATAATTTATTATTAAAAGATAAGTGTTTTCATTATTGCATGAAAATGGTTTTCATTATTATTATTATTATTATTATTATTATTATTATTATTATTATTATTATTTGCCCCAGGGGTACAGGTCTGTGAATCATCAGGCTTACACCTTTCACAGCACTCACCATAGCACAAACCCTCCCCAATGTCCATAACCCATCCACCCTATCCCTACCCTCCTACCCCCCAGTAACCCTCAGTTTGTTTTGTGAGATTAAGAGTCTCTTATGGTTTGTCTCCTTCCCAATCCCATCTTGTTTCATTATTTTTCCCTCCCTACCTCCACGACCCCCCCCCCTGCCCCTCAAGTTCCTCATATCAGAGAGATCATATGATAATTGTCTTTCTTTGACTGACTTATTTTGCTTAGCATAATACCCTCCAGTTCCATCCATGTCGTTGTCAGGGAACTCTTTACTGTGCCATTCTTTGGGTCTTGATTTCCAAAAGCTAGTATACTTCTTTCCACCTTCCAGAGTTTTCAATGTTTGTTTTATATATAATGTCCAGGGTTTTTAGTTGTACTTAGCAAGGGAACTAGAGGACAGTGTATCTCCTCCAGCTTCCAAGAAAAAGAAGTCTTGTCCACAGATTTTTATTGATGTATTCAAAATATATTCTTGAAATCTAAAAAATTCAAGGAAATACAAACTTTCTTGCATTTACACCTTACAGCGGGAGCCTGGGTGGCGCATCGGCTAAGTGTCTGAGTCTTGGTTTCAGCTCAGGTCATGATCTCAGGGTAACGGGATCAAGCCCTGGGTTGGGCTCGGCACTCAGCATGGAGTGTGCTGGGACTCTCTCTCCCTCTCATTCTGCCCCTCCTGCTCGTGCTTTCTCTCTCTCTCAAATAAATCAAATAAATTTAAAAATTTTAAAAGAATAAGGTAAAATAAAATAAAATGTACACCATTTAATACTGGTTTTAAAAAAGATTATGGCCTTGGCTTGCTGTGAGTGTTGGAGAATAAGATCATGTTTCTCTAATTTTCAATTATGTGCTTGCACAATTTTAGGATAAGTAGGGCAATGGCGGGACTTGGAAGAACATACCCATTTCAAGATACCCAGGTTTTTAATTTTCCTTCTCTAACTTAACATTTCTCTTTCCCGCCACTGTCTTCCTCTTTGCCTTACTACAGCCCACAATCTCTGAGTATTTTCTCCCAATGCGATTCACACATTTCATTCTGTGTCAGTGAATGCACAGAACATCTTTTCATGCTTAGCGACAAGAATATTTTTAAGTTTTCTTTTGTGTGTAACCCTGCTCTATCTGGTTCTATGTGATTCAAAGGAGCTAATCATACATGCCCCACAGAAAGAGAAAGAGAGAGGTGCACACAAATCTTAAGTGTAAAAATGATGCATTTTCCAAAGTAAATGTGCCTGTGTAACTACACCTACCAGATAAAGAAATAGGATATTTAAGGTATTAGCAGCTGTTCACAAATATCTCTATCACTCTACCGCCACTATTCCATCACCTTCTGAAAGCTAACTATCCCCTTAACTTTTATCATCATAGATTAGTTTTGTCCGATATATAATATGTGTGTGTATATATATTTATGTATATATATATCCCATATAAAATTTATAAAAATTATGTTTGTGCTTTCTTGTGTTTTTGTGACTTTTAAATAATGTGATATTCACTGATGCTGTTGCATACAGCATTAGTTCATTTCTTTACAACACTGCATAATATTCCACTGTATTAATATTTATCTATTCTACTGTTCACAGTCATTGTATTGTGTCCAATGTTTAAAGAATGAGATAGAAGCCTGATTCTATCTTTCTTAGTACAAATATTAACTGATTCCGAATCCCTCATTGGAAAAGTATCTTTCCCTGTTTGTGTACATTTTACCTTTGTAAATACCAAATGCTGCATAAGGGTAGATCTGTTTCTGAGCTCTCCTTCCTTTCCCATTAATGTATGTATCTACTCTAATGCCAATCACAAGTCTGAATTAGAGGCTATATACATCCGATACCTGCTAGTTAATGACAGATGGCTTTATTGTTCTTCTAAATTGTGTTCACTTGCTTACCCTTCTGATTTCCTAGCTGATAGTCTGAATGGAACTGCATGAATTGACAGGACAGATTAGAGAGAACCATGTCTTTCAAATACCAAGGCTTTTAATTCATGAAAGAAAAATACCCTTTCATTTTTGTGGGTTTTATTTAAACTATTTCAATAAAAAAAAATCTGCATCTTCAACCTTTCTTCTCTCTATATATCTTAGTCTTATATATTCTACTCACCTATTTTTTGCTTCAATAATTCTCTCCTCAATCATATTAATTTCTGTTAATATTATTTATTGACTTCTTAATTTCAATTATTTAATTTTATCTCCTAGAATTTCAATATAATTTTCTCTTTATTGATGCTTATTTTCTGTTGTCAGTGTCCATCAGACCATCCATTCTCATGAACATAATCTCACATTTATTTTACTTTCTGTGTCTTGTAATTTTAATACATAGATCTCCTGAGTACATATCTAATGTGTTTTTTTATTTCAATTTCAATTATTCTATTTTTGTCTCTAGTATTTATGCTAATTTTTAAAAAATTTTTTTATTCTTTGCCCCAGGTCTGTGAATCATCAGGCTTACATCTTTCACAGCATTCACCATAGCACAAACCCTCTCCAATGTCCATAACCCATCCACCCTATCCCTACCCTCCCACCCCCCAGTAACCACCACCAACACCAAAGAAATACAAATAATTCTAAGAACGTATTATAAGCAACTCTACACCAGCAAATTTGACAATCTGGAAGAAATGGATGCATTTTTAGAGAAATATAAGCCACCAAAACTGAACCAGGAAGAAATTGAAGACCTGAATAGACCCATCACCAGTAAGGAGATTGAAGCAGTCATCAAAAATCTCCCAACAAACAAGAGCCCAGGGCCAGACGGCTTCCCAGGGGAATTCTACCAAACATTTAAAGAAGAATTAATACCTATTCTCCTGAAACTGTTCCAAAAAATAGAATTGGAAGGAAAACTTCCAAACTCCTTTTATGAGGCCAGCATTACCTTGATCCCAAAACCAGGCAAAGACCCCATCAAGAAGGAGAATTACAGACCAATATCTTTGATGAACACGGATGCAAAAATCCTCAACAAAATACTAGCCAATAGGATCCAGCAGCACATTAAAAGGATTATTCACCACGACCAAGTGGGATTTATTCCTGGGATGCAAGGTTGGTTTAACATTCGCAAATCAATCAATGTGATACAAGACATTAATAAAAGAAAGAACAAGAACCATATGATCCTCTCAATAGATGCTGAAAAAGCATTTGACAAAGTACAGCACCCTTTCTTAATCAAAACTCTTCATAGTGTAGGCATAGAGGGTACATACCTCAATATCATCAAAGCCATCTACGAAAAACCCACAGCGAATATCATTCTCAATGGAGAAAAACTGAGAGCTTTTCCCCTAAAGTCAGGAACACGGCAAGGCTGTCCACTATCACCACTGCTATTCAACATAGTACTAGAAGTCCTAGCCTCAGCAATCAGACAACAAAAAGAAATAAAAGGCATCCAAATTGGCAAGGAAGAAGTCAAATTCTCACTCTTTGCAGATGATATGATACTTTATGTGCATGCTAATTTTTAACTGAATGCCACGAAATAGTTTAGAAATTATTTAAGGTTCTGGATAGTCTTTTATTCCCATATTTAGAATTTCTTTTCCCTTCCCTAAAATAGGATAGGAGCAAATCATCTTAATCCAGTCTAAGACTGATCTGATTTGAAACTGGGGCTCAATCTTTATTAAGCTTGTTCACTTCCTCCCTTCCTCCCATACGTAGCCTGCTGGAAGGCTGTGTGTCTGTTAGGGGCTTTCTTCCTGGCAGATCCTATCATTCAACATGCATCTTCCCAGACCTGTTAGAATATTGGATTATCTTCGTTTTTCAGCTTTTTACCTAAATTGTACTCTACTTCTCAATATAACCAGTGCTAATGAATTAGTAAATTCCCTGTGTGGAAAATTAGCATGCATATTGGATTATCTTTACCTATTTCCTTTTTTTTTTTTTTTAAGGACTTTCCCCCTTCAAGTCCTGTAAGCTTGGTGTCTCAGCGTTGGCTTCAAACATATACGCTTTTTAAAATTTTGTATCTGGTTCATCAAATTGTTCGTCTTGGGATATGAATCTGATACAATCTAGTTTTCCATTACCAGAAGCAGAAGTCTTCAGATCTCTCTCAGCTTAACCCTTGTAACCGTCCTGGTGCCACTTCTGTCATGGTGGAATTTTAAAACTCCATGGTTATAAAGAGAGACATTTCTTCCTGTCTGCCACCAATTCTGACATATAGTGTCCAGTGATCATCAAAACCACTATTCTTCAGATGATTAAAAATAAATTAAAAAAAAAGTTCTATAGTGTGTCTCTTCCTCCAGAAATGGATAAAGGAAGTATCCTTCTATTAATATTTGAAATTGATGTGAGTCGTAGCTAACATGTCTTGGGATTTGTATTCATGCCTTATCCATTTGTGCTATTTCGTATACCTTCCTAAAGAATTTTAATTACAAAAAAATTCCTCTACCCAACATAATTGTCAGTATTTTCCATTGCATTGCAGTCTTCTGTTTATGAAGAGATAGTGTCTTGGTAATAATTGTTTTCTGCCGAGCGGCTGTTTTCCTTAATAAAATGGTATGAAAATTAGTCACGGGAACCTTCACGACCACCTGTAGTCAATGCAGACCCAGCAGGAACAGCTGAACTTGACTTTATATGGACTTGACCTTGCATGCAGACACTATTTTACTATCCCAGTCTGCAGAAAAACTGCTTTCCTTATCTCCATCCACCACCCATTAACAGCTCACCCAATGAGAAGCCAGTCTAGTAGTAGGAATTCCCAGTTTACTCCAAGGACTTTTAGTTTATAACACCCTCCAACTTCCTCCTTTTCTCCCTAAAAACAGGTCCCCCCCCCCATTCTCTGGGCTTGTCTGTGATTTTGCCACAACTTGTCTGTCCCAGACTGCAATTTTCTTTTACTTCCAAAAAGACCCCTATCTTTTGCTGGTGAAATAACTGATGGTTTTTATTTTTAAATTATGGATACCATGAAACTACAGCATGGCATATGTCCCTCTCTGAAGGGCCCACTAGTGAGGTCAGAACAAAATTTTTGACAATCAGTAGCAAGTTTATAGGAAACTCTGAAAACTTTGCAGGACTAGACTATTTCCAGCTTCATTTTTCTACTATTAATTTTGTCCTCATTTCCTCGGGTACCTTTACCATTTCTGTTGAATAATGTAGGAATCATTCTGTTTGTTTGCCAATCCTGTTTGGTTCTTTTTTGTTTTCTTGGGTAACCACTTTAAAACCTTTAAAAATGTTGATAAAGCAGTGTGAAAGTGATGAACTAATTAAAAAGAAATTTGTAAAAAAAAATCTCCAACTTAATTGTAAATGCTCAAAGAATGAAGTATTGTCTTATATATTTTGAATGAAGCTAGGCAGGAAGCAAGTACTTTAAACTAGATATGTGCTGAATACAAAATTCTCATACACTTTTATACATTATTTTCTGTAAGTGCGTCTGGGATTTTCACACATTAGGTATTTGATAAATGTTAAATGAATTAATCACTGTTTATGAAATAACATATAAATTAAGTGAGAGGGAAGAGAAATTAAACACACCAAACTCACTATTACTTTGGGACACAGACACAGAAACATATTTAATACATAGTAAATTAACATAAATTTTCCTCTAATTGATATGAATTAATTAGCTTTTCAGTACTGACACATGTAGAAAGCTGAAAGTCTGAAGGTGTTTACCCTGTTCTTAAACAAGCAGACTCTTTTTCCCTCCAGAATGCAATTTTTTTTTAATATACATATTTTTATTTTTTTAGTGATCCAAGCTTCATTGCTTATGCACCATACCCAGTGCTCCATGCAATACGTGCCATCCTTAATACCCACCACCAGGCTCATCCATCCCCCCACCCCCTTCCCCTCCAAAACCCTCAGTTTGTTTCTCAGAGTCCACAGTCTGTTATCTTTTGTCTCCCCTTCTGATTTACTCCAGTTCATTTTTCCTTTCCACAAGTAAGTGAAACCATATGATAATTGATTTTCTCTGCTTGACTTATTTCACTCAGCATAATTTCCTCCAGACCCATCCATATTGATACAAAAGTAGGGTATTCATCCTTTCTGATGGCTGAGTAATATTCCATTGTATATATGGACCACATCTTCATTATCCATTCATCTATTGAGGTGCATCTTGGTTCTCTCCACAGTTTGGCGATTGTGGACATTGCTACTAGGAACATTGGGGTACATATGGCCCTTCTCTTCACTACATCTGTTATCTTTGGGGTAAATACCCAGTAGTACAATTGCAGGGTCATAGGGTAGCTCTATTTTTAATTTTTTGAGCAATCTCCACACTGTTTTCCAAAGTGGCTGCACCAACTTGCATTCCCACCCACAGTGTAAGAAGGTTCCCCTTTCTCCACATCCTCTCCAACACTTGTTGCTTCCTGTCCTGTTGACTTTGTTCCTGAGGACTCTGAAAGCCCCCCTTGCTCTCAACGCATCAAAGTGCAGCAAGGAGAGGGTTCTCACACACACCTGGATTTTAGTGCTTAAAAAAATATCATTTCTGAGCCCTTGAACAGTTGTTTAACTTCTCTGAGCTTCAGTTTCTTCAGTGACAAATTCATGAATAAATTCATCATTGTATTTTTTTCAGGAGCTAAAAGGGTCAGTGAGCGATGAACATGCAAGAGGAGGGCAGGACTAAGGTAGGGTTCCTGGCATTTGGGTTTCGGTATTGTGCAGATTTCCACAGTTGGTGAACACCTCAGGCAGGAGAGCCATGTCTCCATCCCCAAAGGAGGGGAGAGCTGACTTGGGCATGGCCAAAGGGCCAGCAGCCCTGGTCAGAAACAGAGGAGAAGGAGGGGGAGTTTCTAAAGGGAAAAGGAGGGGTCTTATCACAAGCCAGTTGTTTTATGCAGAAAACCATGGTAACCAATCATTCCTCTCCTATTTTATTTATTTTTTTACTTTTTATTTTTTTACTTTTTTACTTTACTTTATATATATTATGTATAGGTTTTATACTGTTTGTTGATTTCAACAGTTGAATGCATCCATGTACCACTTCCCAAAATAGGATCTACAATGCAAGTTTCCTCAAGACCCTTCCCAGACAATTAACCACCTCCTCAATTAAGTATTTTTTGACTTCTAGCACTGAAGGTTAGTTTTCTATGCACTTGAAATTCACATGAATGACATCATGTGTTTATTTATTTTTGTGCCTGCTTCCTTTATTCAATATAATGTTTTTTACATCCATGCATATTGTCTCATATGTCAGTAGCCCACTCCTTTTCAGTGATGAGTGATATTCCACTCCATGAATATGCCATAGTTTACTCATTCATTTCTGTTGTTTGGCTGACAAATTATTTTACTGACTACTGGCCATGTTAAATAATGATTCTATGAATATTTGTGCACAAGTCTTTTTGTGGACATGCATTTTCATTTATCTGTGATGAATATTTTAGACGCTACTCAAGTCTATGCACAAAAGTCAATTCAAAATGCATCATAAATTAAACTTCAGAGCTAGACCTAAAAAGTTTCTAAATGAAAATATTGAAGAACATCTTGATAAGCTTGAGGCAGACAACACCATCTTAGAACATTAAAAAAATCTCTAGCATTAAAATGCATACCCAGAGGGTATTATGTTATGTGAATTAAGTCAGACAGAGAAAGAAAATACCATATGCTTTCACTTATATGTGGAATCTAAAAAACAAAACAAACAGTCTGTTAAATACAGAGAACAAATGTGCTTGCCAGAAGGGACATAGGTGGGGGGAGGGGTGAAATAGAAAAGAACAGAAAATATATTAAGTTGGCCTTTGTTATACTAAACCTTCCTGTTTATCAAAAATTCCTATTAAGAATATTAATAAGAGGGGCACCTGAGAGACTCGGTGGGTTAAGCCTCTGTCTTCAGCTCAGGTCATGATCTCAGGGTCCTGGGATCGAGCCCCCCATCAGGCTCTCTGCTCAGCGGGGAGCCAGCTTCTCCCTGTCTCTGCCTGCCTCTCTGCCTACTTGTGATCTTTCTCTCTCTCTGTCAAGTAAATAAATAAAATCTTTAAAAAAAAAAGAATATTAATAAGACAACACAAACTGAAGGATTATGTATATAGTATACATGAAGTATTTCTGTAATTAAGCCACAAAAAACTAATACAAATTGGAAGAAAATTTGAATATATGCTATGCAAAGAAGATAAGTGGCCAAGAAGCACATGAAAAGTTGCTGAACATCATTAGTCATCAGAGAAATGCCAATTGATACTACAGTGAGATGCCATCCATTAGAAGTGCTGAAATAAAAAAAGTCTATGAATACCAAATGTTGGTGAGGATATAAAGCTGACAGAAATGTCTACAAACACCTTGGAAAATTGCTTGGCAGCTTCTTAAAAAGCCAACCATATATCTATGCTATGATCCAGTCACACTTGAACACATTAATTGAACATTTCCCAAACACAAGACAATAAACAAATCAAATTTCATGTGTATTATTCAATTTTATCCACCCAATGATACTTTGACAAGGAACTAATTTCATTCTTTTTTTTTAAGATTTTATTTATTTATTTGACAGAGAGAGAGAGAGAGAGAGAGAGAGAGAGAGAGAGAGAGAGATCACAAGCAGGCAGAGAGGCAGGCAGAGGGAGAAGAGGAAGCAGGCTCCCTGCTGACCAGAGAGCCCGATGTGGGGCTCGATCCCAGGACCCTGAGATCATGACATGAGCTGAAGGAAGAGGCTCAACCCACTGAGCTACCCAGATGCCCCACTAATTTCATTCTTATTTTGTAGATTTTTAATCTAACTACATGGACAAGATCAGAACGTTGACAGTGGGCAGAGTAGGGATGGTTCTCTCGGTGAAGAATCATGGTCTGATTACTGGTGGCTAACCCATTGAAAGATTTATAGTTTTTCATGGAGAGGACAAAAATACAGAGGTTTGGTGAGGTAAAGTTGGCCTGGGAAAAGTAGAAGAAATTAGTTTCGAAGTCTAACCTGAGTCCATGCCACAAGGGTCTCTATCACCATGTCCTGAGGTTGAACTTAGCCTTGGGGACAATAAAGAGTTATGGCAGGATTTTAAGAACAAGATGGACACGGAACGGTTTGCTGTGTCACTCTCTAAGGACAAGTCTGGTCTTATGCCTCTCCGGCATACTGGCATAGGAGAACTCCTCGCTAGGGGAGAGACTATTGTTGCCAGTGGCCTCCATGCCCATCAGGCCTGGCAGAAAACATGCACAGTGACTCACTCAGTCATTCAGCAAACACATTATATGTTTAGTAGGAGGGAAATTAGTGTGTGTTTAACTTTTTGAGTTCATGCTCCAAGACAGGGGAACAAATGTAAGCATAAAATGGTTTACTTCTGTAAAAAGCTGAGAAATTATCCCCATGAATATGCTTTTGTTTCCACTCGTCTCTTCATCTAGAATTTTAAAAATACAATCCAGTGTGTGAAAACATCTGAGAATATGGATTTTGATGTGAAACAGGTCTCACGTGGATGGTTGGCCCAAAATGGCTTGATTGATGTTTGGCCTAGAGCTTTAACTCAACCTATCTCAGCCTTGATTTCCTCGTTTGCAAAATACATATTATAACAGTACATAATGTGAGGCGTAAAAAATAATGCACTGAAAATATTGCATGTCAGTCACATAGTAAACACTCATCATGCTAGCCATTGTCCTTACTTCTAATCATCACTGGCTGGGCTGTTAATGCATTCTTCCAATTGTTCTTCTTATCCCCTGTATATTTCCTGACATTTGAAATCTCTAGACCTTCCAAAACAGCGACAATAACAATTGCCCCTGCTCTCAATACACACAATCACCTTAGCTTTTAAATCAAAGCCTCAATCTTTTCCATTATTCTGCATTGTACGCCCTGTTAAAAAAATGAACAAACCAGTATTATATAAGTCTGTGCCAGCTTTCCTGAACCCACCGTTTTGTTCAAGCTCTGCTTTCTGCTTGAAATTTCCCCCATGTTCTGTTTCTTGAAAATCTATCCTACTACTTTCATGTCCTTCTTTCTCCAAACGAAGGTATCCCTCTTCTGAACTATCTCGGTATCAAATATATTCATGCTCCCTCATTAACATTTGTGATATATATTCTTGGATCGTTGCTTTCACGAGTTTGTGTTATCCAAATTAATAAAACCATAATGCATACTATTTTTGAGCACAATATGCTTCATGTTTTGCAAAGTGCACAACTCACAGTATCTCTCATGTTTACAACACCTCCCTGAGATAAGTATTATGAGCTCCTTTTGCTTAAGATGGCCATGAGACGCAGAGATTTTAAATAATATTCTAAGATCACGCAGTAAGCAGAAAAAGCAGGATTCAAACCAATGTCTAACGTCAAAGCTCATTCTATTGTACCAACTTCTTTCAAATTTGCCTTCTCCTCCTGCTAGATTATAAATTCTCTGAAATCAGGAAAGTGTCTTATTCAGCTATGCATATCCTACAAGCCCTAGCCTTGAGTCTATTTTTCAACACAGAGCTAGCTGCTGTGCTATGCATTTTTACATGTTATTTCAAACACTGCTGGCAATAACTCTGAGACAGGTGTTATTATCATTGCTACTTGAACTCAAATACGGAGGCTGAGACAAAGAAGGGCTGAGTGATTCGTTAATCTCTTCCATATGGCAGGGGCCAGATTTGAAGAAAAATAGGAAGCAGTGAGCACCAGCTATGTGCTGGGCATGAGCTCAGGCCTGGTGGGAACTGAGAAGCCATCACAGTCCTTGGCGACGAGACACTATGAATCTAGGAACGTAGAAGGTGTGTGAGGAAGGCTATAAAAAATGGTTTTCAAGGCAAACAGAAGTGTTTGAGCTCCGACCAGCAACCCCCTGTCCTGGTGATGGCTGCATCATATTCGGCCTATACATTCTGACAGCTCCACCCAGTTTTACCCAGTCTTCTTCTGAAGTTTGAAATGTACAAGATTACATAGGGGATGTTATGGGAAATGTCTATTTTTACATTTAATTTGCACTTACTGAGCTGAGAAATTTTAAGAGACCTAACTGCCTTACAGAAAATCCTCCCTGAGTTGTTTTGGGCCTTTTATACTTAGGAACCATCTGGTGAGAAGCCTGGGTTCTTAGCTGGTAACTTTAAATTTATCCTGTGTTCTTTTCTTTTTATTCTCTTTCTTCCATTCCTTCCTTTCCTTGTTTATGGTTCCATTAAAACTTGCTTCCTTTCCTCACTTTCTCCGTCCATCTAGCGATGGCTTTTCCCTCTTTATCGGTGGACATGTATGCATGTCTGTTATGAATATTATTAGGGAACTGGTTAGTATTAGAAGAACGCTCTATTAAGAAAACCTATGGACCTTGGAGCCTGTGATTCAAACAGACAATGATTCAAATATCAATTCCACCACCTTTCAGAAAATTAGCCTCAAGTAAGCTCTATAACATGCTCTAACATAATCTATTTGCCTATAAAATGGGGATACTAAAATTTATATTTATGGCATCTTACAAAGGGTGAAAATACTATCGTGGAGAGCTTATCATGGTGTCAGACATATGAGACCATCCGTAAATGGGAAATGTTCTTTGCCTTATTGTTTAGCTGCCATCACCATGCAATTTATAAAACCCATGGAAGGACTAGGTGATTCCATGTATTTCTGGATGAGGAATACAAATGCGAAACCACTGCCACTGAGGCTCTGAGTGAGCCACAGGGAGTACATCTTCATACAGGATGCACGGCTTTCTGGCCTGGAGGGTTTGTCTCTCAAGGTTCTTGGAAAACAAGACAGAAATTAAGTGAATCGATGTTTCTGGGTCTTGGACTGTAATTGCTTCCCAAATAGATCTCTTGCTTTATAATTTATTAGTGCTTATCAGATGACCACAGAATAATATTCTGAACACCTTCTTGCTTACATTCTCCAGTTTAAATACAGCATAAGGTTTAAGTTGTTGTGTTTAATTTCATTTAAATTTACAGTAAAATTTCTTTAGTTAAACTGCTCTCTTAGTTGTAGGGATTTGAAAAGTAGAAACATTGAATGCCACCACTTTGCTGAGCTCCTACAGTCCTTTCCTTGGCCCCCTGGAAGACATTCTTCCTTCCACAAGATCTGCCAGTGTCTCTCCACCAGGTAACGGAAACCTAGATTGAGTCCCTTCTTACATCTTGCAAATTCTTCCCCACTGACTTCGGAGGACGTCCCATGGAGTTTTTCTGTTTAAACTTTTCCTGGTTTAATGGCGACCAAACTGTTTCTCTGCTGGTGACACAGGAGCAAATTTCCTCCTAAAAATATGAAGGGAAACTCAATTTCCCACCATTAAAATTATCATTTTTCAGTTGAAGTAATCAATTTAATCTAATAAAATGTCATGCAGTCTACATGCAGGATCCACAGCCTTCCTATTAAGCTGACCGCCCTTATTCCTCACAGAATTCTAACCCTGACTACCGGCGTGTTGTTTCCTGTTCTCAGTCATTTGGTGTTACTGGTGCTCTGTCCAAACAGTCTGTTTCTGAATCTCACATAACTTAACAGCCGCTGAGAGCCGTGGTGACAGTTTCAGCTCATCCTGCTACATCTACATAATTTAATAAGGCAGTATTTATTAAACATCCACTATGCAACAAACTCTATGCGATCAGGAGAAATAAAGCACAGTATCAAACAACTGAACCACTCAAATGCTGGGTGAACACCACATGTCATGGTGCCCGGAATTTATAAAAGAAGAAGACAAGGGACACTAGAGGTTTCAATGAAGTATTCAGTCCATCTAAGGAAAGCCACAAAATCTTCACAGTTGGCTGATGAAGTGGAACTTCAAAGACTCAGTAGGAATTTCCTAAGTGGGAAAAGGAGTCAGGCTGAAGAGCAGAACAAACTCAACAAAGATAATCAAAGACAGAAAGGCACAAATATTAAGGTATATTCCAGCAGTGCTACAGATTATGGCAACGACAGAACAGGGCCGAGAGAGGAGATGGAAATATACAAGTAGCCCAGAGGCGAATAGGAGGATTTGCTGAGTCTCATACTTGAGATTAGACCTCATACTGTGGATCTGCTTATCAAAGTATTTTAACCTGGGGAGTGACCTTGTTATATTTTCCTTTAGAAAATCTCATTCACGTAGTACAGGACACAATAGAGCATAGAGGCCACGTGGAAGATTCTCATGGTTGCTTAGGCTGGAAATGTAAGGGCTTAACTCAGGGAGATGGTGAACATTCACAACTAATGACAGAGACTCTGGAAGCAAACACATGGGTTTGAATTATTGCTTGTCCCTTACCAAAAAATATAGTTTAGCTGAGCTTCATCCTCTCTCCACACCTCACCTATAAGATATAGATAATGGTCCTACTCACCTAAGAAAAATACTGTGAGACCCAAATGATAGGATTCATTCATCAAAGTGTCTCATGCACAGTAAATATTCAATAAAATGATCATTATTATAGCTATGGAAGTATTTGGATTGATGGTAGGAAACAAGACAGAGCTGCTAGATATACTCAAAATATAGAAGAACTAAAGAGAGTGACAGAGATTTGAACAACACCAGGTTTCATTGGTAAAATAACGACATTAACTGTTATTATTTATGGACAAACACTGGCCTGACTACTTCTTATGTAAACACTATTATCAGTTACTCTAAGTTAATCAAAAAGGTATTTGAAGCCAATAATTTGCTAGTCCAAATGTTATTTCTTTCATCTTATTAAGTAAGTATATCATAGAGGAATTTTTAATATACATCAATTTGTGAACATGGCATAGGTCATTTTATATAATCCTCATTAAAAACCAGCAAAAAATATTTTATTACCCCACTAATTAGAGGAGGGAAGTTCAACCCAAGGATCTAAATGGGCTTGGCAAAGGTCAATAAAATAACAGTAATAATAATTTTGCTATTTATGGAAACTCTAGTATATGCCAAGCATTAGCACATTTACCTCACACACATACACCTCTGTCTGTAATAGTGTTGCCTGTCTTCACACCAACAGTACATTCTAAGGAGGGTCCTGTTTGTTAAGATTGATTCTTGGACTTTTTAAAAAAGATTTATTTATTTTTATTTTAGAGAGAGAGTTTGGGGGGCGGAGAGGAAGGGGCAGAGGGAGGGGGAGAGAGAATCCTAAGCAGACTCCGTACCAAGGATGGAGACCAACACAGGGCTCAATCTCACAACCCTGAGATCCCAATCTGAGCCAAAACCAAGAGTCGGAGGCCAACTGTGCCACCCTGTCACCCTGATTCTTGGACTTTTGAAAGGGAGAATCAGGAGAATATTAGAGTGGTAGAAGGCAAAAGGGGGCAAATGGAGTCAGGGCTTAGGGGTGAGAGCAGTAGGTATTAAAGGGAAAAAGGATTTCTAAGAGATATTGAGGGAACTATGGATTCCCTTCATGGACATTGAAATATCTATACATATATATTGCATATATATTACATATATAAATGAAAGTGAAGAACTAGGGTCATGTAGAAATGCCTTGTATATGCATAGATTATGTTTTTTTTTTCCACCAGAATACTTCTCTGGGCAGAAGCACATGGTCACAGATGAACATTCCACATTAATTACTGCAGTTCCTCATAGCAACCATGCATGGAAGGTAGACATCTGTGGCACATTATGTGTCTGAGGAGGCTGAGGTTCACAGAGATCACAGTTTCATCGGTGGTCATATTACCAACCACTCACAGTGCCAGCCAGATCCAGATCTGCTGGACACCTCCCATGTGCAGTCTTTGTCTGCTTAGGACTCACTCTCTGGTCTGTTCCCCCATTGGACCCGAGGCATCTTTATGCTCATGGCCATAGGTTCTTCAGATAAAGCCAATGGAAGCTTGAGCTGATGCACCAATTCCCACTTTCTCCTTCCCATTTTGAACTTGCTCACACTCTGGTCTCATTTGCTTCCCAGTCTGTTTAGATTTATAACACAGGTGGTCTCATTTAGTTAATGTTTGGACCTAGTAATCTACCTTCAGACCGACTTTGACTGGAGAAGGATGAAAAACCCCATTGCTTTGCCCTGCTAAAGACCCTGGTACACCACCCAGCCAGTACTTGCTGCCCTCAGAGCCCTCTCCTCTGGAGAATGGGGAGAGAGATACAAACTCTTAAATATTCACTTTACAAATCAAACGCTTTTGTGTTTTACCATGACGTGCTAACTGAATACTGCAAGTCCCCTGTATTTCCCACTTCATTAAAATAATCACTGTCATCACTCTTTCTTCTAGTATGACACTATTCATCTTGCAAACTGCTTTCACCTACATGAGTTATTCAAAGAGTCACAAATACCCCATGAAATATAGGGCCACAGGAAATTTGGAAAATAGAGGGGCAAAAAGCCAGTCATAAACTGCTCCCCTAACATAACAGTCATGATAATGAAAAATCCCTCAATTTTTTATTCATGTGCATTTATCCTGCTGATGTGTTTTTATTTAACATTATGTAATGGAATTCCTTCTTGGTGATATACAAAACAATTCTAATTATGATTCTAGTTACAATAAAGCTATAATTTCCCAACCAAACATATTTGCTGTACTAGTTTACTCACATTATCAACCATTATTACTTAACAAAGACTATTAAACATGTAACATATTTCTTGGTTTACAAATCAGAAATTTAGATTTCAGAGAGATTGAATAGCTTGCTCAAGATAACTTGATAGTTTTGTACTATAAAATAAATCAATTTCTCCCTATGTTAATTTTCATGTGTTTTTCATTTTTTGCTACTATATGTAATACTAAAATAATCTTCATATATTTTTTCTTCTTTTGTGTCCAAAAATCAATAATGCTATATTGTATTGTACACACACACACACACACACACACACACACACACACAGTTTTTAAGTCTATTGACATAGGTTGAAGACTAAAATGCTCCAAAGTAACCAGCAGTAATTTATACTTACACCAGCTATTCATTTCACAGAACAATGGTTAGATTAGGTTGAAACATGGTTCCTCATTATTGCTCTAATTTTCACTCCTTTTAGCACATTTTTCCATATGTAACAAAGCATTTGTATTTTCTCTTGTCTACATTACTCCTCTACCATTTGCCACTTGCCTACTATAGTTCTAATATTTTTCTTCAGCATGTGCAGATAATTTGTCATTATATTTATAGCCTAGGGGTTACACATGGGTGTGTGTGCATGGGTGCGTACGTACATGTGAGAGAGAAGTCTGACGATCCCTGCAGAGGATGTATTTGCCTGCTCTGCATCCATCCCTCCTCTTCTGGCCATAGCACACCTGATTTGCTTTTAGTAACCATGATCCTTCCACACTAAGCCCCTGTGGTACAGAGACCATCAGCAATAGGATCCTCCTGGCAGTAATAATGGTCTAATAACTGGGAACCAAATTCAAGATGGAAGCAATGGAAGACATGCCCATAAATTTCGCTGGAAAATTTAAGAAAGAGGTCTTCTCCTTACTCTGGAATGCCTAGGCCAGTAAAACACAATCTTAGAATTCATAGTGCCATTTTTTTTTCCTCAAAGAAAGGTTTCCTGGGCATAAAGTCACCACGAGGGGGATAAAAAAAACAAAACAAAACAAAAAAAATAGAGAGGGAGAGACATCACTGGAGTTCTCCAATTCTGCTAAGACTGAAATGAATCTTAGATTTGATCTCTTCAGTCATGTGAGACCCTAACTTAAGTCACTTAACTTGCATTCTGTCACTTGCTATCAAATGCTGTCTGATAAATTTTTTAAAAGATTTTATTTATTTATTTGACAGAGAGAGAGAGATCACAAG
This sequence comes from Ailurus styani, assembly GCA_002007465.1. Lineage (NCBI taxonomy): Eukaryota > Metazoa > Chordata > Mammalia > Carnivora > Ailuridae > Ailurus > Ailurus styani. The sequence continues at coordinate 937,675 of LNAC01000270.1, read as the reverse complement.
CAGGCAGAGAGGAGAAAGCAGGCTCTGTGCCGAGCAAGGAGCCTGATGCGGGGCTCGATCCCAGGGCCCTGGGACCATGACCTGAGTCGAAGGCAGAGGCTTTAACCCACTGAGCCACCCAGGCGTCCCGCTGTCTGATAAATGTGAATCTGCCTGGCAGCTTCCCATTCAGGGCCTCACTGGTTCAGAGAGTACAACCTGTCTAAACCAGCCTTTTCACTGAGATCCATCCACCTTCTACCACTCTCAATTTCCTCTGTCAAGGGTCTACAAGGGTACAAAGCCCATCTTGAGTGTCCTCAGAAAAGAGCTCCCAGGTGATCAGAACACTCACCCCCAGTGACTTCTTAAATTTCTTGTACCAGATTCCCTTCCCTGGCACTCCACCTTTTTAAATCTGAATCCTCTGACTCTTCTCAGGAATTCCCATAAGTGGTATTTGAATGCCCATACCCTATGTTCTGTAAATATCCTCATTGTGCATTACTGGCTACTCTTCCCTGATCCACGGCTGTATTCATGTTCTAAGTGTGGAATTCCATAGTGATGGACAGGACAGAAGTGCACATTAACTCCCAAGCAGGCGGAAGGTACTCAAAAGTATCTTATTGACTAAATGATTGTATAGATTAATTTAACCCCATTCTGGCATATTAAAATCATCCTAAAGAGGAAGACAATTTTTTTTCCTTACATTTGACACATTTATATGATACTGTTGGGGGGAGATCAAGAAGTTGTAACCATTGGTCAACACTGAACCTGGATGTGGGCAACTGGAGGTTCTTCACTCCCTCCCATTCCCTTGAATATGCATTCGGCTTGCCTTCCCACTCCCAGAAGCCTTCCCAAACTTACAGCCTTGGGACAGTGATAAAGTATTGAGATCATCTGGATGATTCATGTGACTGAACACAGTTAAGGTCTCAACATAAACTTTGATTTGGAGGGCAGTTGCTGAGATCTCATTTTATGCCCAAGACAGAAGTAAGTTCCTTTCTCATTTATATATTCCCTTGCTTATTAAACCTGCCACCTACCAATCTGGAGTGACCTGCCTCTTTCTTTGGTCTCTCCCTGCCCTCCCCTTATGGAGACCAGTTTCAGATTATGCCTCTGAAGCTCCCTAGGTAGCAAACTAACAAATGTTGTATTAGATGAAGAATACCAGGTGTGTTTGGTGCTAAACTTTATTGATGTGAATCTTATTAAAAGATATTATTCATTGCCTATGTTCATGGCTTGCACAGCTAAAGCTGTTGCTGAAATTTAAACTTCTTAAAAAGCAAGATGCACATTATAAGGTCACTAGTGATCATGACAACCAGAAAATTACAAACAAATAAATGATTCCATTCAATTATGGTCCCAAGCATAGAAGAGGCAAACCACAAGAGGTTGAAGAAAATTTATCCAACTCCCTTGGAATCATCCTTTGGATTAAACAGATGCTGGTTCTGGAATGGAATTTTCTTTCTGACCAAAACCTACTGGGAATTAAACATGGTCTAGAATTAATCTAATATTGTCTCAGCCTTAATTATATTTTCCTCTTTTGATGTCATTCTCTGGCTCTTTTAGGGGAAGTTTAGCTGTACTCAGGCACATGTAATTCATTCTTAATCCTTTTTATCTGTAGACTTTCATATCTCAGATTTTGTTAATTGACAGCAGGATGTTTTTCTTTTCTAATATAAAATGAGAAAAAAATTGTTTTTCCCTATGTTTCCTTCATCAATGTTTCTGGTAAACACCTTAAAAAGAAGATGACTTTGGATCCACTCCTTACTCTCCCTTCTCTCCTCCCTCTTGCAATGGTGCCATGTTCCTTTCCCCTCTGGTAAAATTGCCTAGAGACATAGGTTGACTCCTTGGTTGTGAGGGCCAGTACATCTTAATCATTCTCTTTCCAAAGAGCTTGATTCACATTTTAAGATGGTGGTGCCACATATATGATTTTAATCTAAAACGTTTGGGTTCAAACACAAACTCAATTTTGATGACTTTTGATTAATTTACTTACTGATCTCTAAATATTTCCTCTTCTGGAAAAATATTTTACAACAACACTTAAATTATATAATGATGGCATGTCTATCCTCTAAATTGAACATAAGTGCTATATAGCCAGAGGTCATTTCTTTTTTGCATATCTATGTTTTTGACATGCTTGCTCAATCATGACTAGCGATATGTGTATTTGTTATTGCTATTTGTATATACAACTATGTGTATAATATGACACAGAAACTCATTGAACAGGTTTTACCTAATTTCACATATTCTTTAATAGCACTGAAAATAGTTTACAGGTGAAATCCACATAATCCCTTCTATTTTATTAAAAAAGCTGGTTTTGAGGTTGCCTCAGCTCACTCGTATGGATGCTCACACATACACACACCTTGCCTGAAAGTATATTGTAATTACAGATTACGGACTAATTAGAGTATTATTTATGCCTGAAGATTACATACTAATTATACATGAAGTTATTATGAGAAACCTGGCAAAGGCTATGGGAGCAATTGCAATAAAATTACAAGTGGATGCTGTTTAATTTTATGATTATTTGTACCATATGAAAGAGCGAGTTGCCAAAAATCAAACCAGAAGGGTGCTGTGAATCTGTTATCCATGTCCTTTTAATAATGTTGAGCCTCAGCAATGCCAACAGCACAGCTTCCTTTGATTTCAAGGACAGTGGCCTTGGGGGTAGGGCTAAATTTAGAACTCGTGCCTAGGATACGGGAAACACAACTGCTGTGAGGTATGTTCTCCATGTCGAGTTTGGAGTTTGGAGAGAAAGAGTGAACATGGAGTGAAGGGATAAGCATGAGTTACTCATAAAATGTTCAACTTTCTTATAATAATGGTAAACATATAAACATATGCACGAATAATACACAATAAAATGGGAGTAGTAAGAGTCTGTGCGCTCTCCTGTGTGAAGCAAGCGCTGCTGTAACCTGGAACCCCATCGCTTCCTCACACCAGCTCGGTGAGGGCCAGCCTGTGAGGAACAACTGTTCCGTTTCAGAGATGAGAAACCCAAGCCTGGGGAGCCCAAGTCCCACACCGTTTGGTGACATTCCTACCGGAGAAGTTTGCCTCTGGGACTTGGGCTCTTAACTCATCCTTTTTGGGGACGGAGGATGCCAATTGTTCATTCCTCCTCAGTTCCTTCCCCCTGTGCATTAAAGGCACCCACAACGATGCAAATCTTTATTTCCTTTCCTCCAGTCTCAGGAAGAGGAATCAGGGCATCCATTCGAGTTCTGAACACTTTCGTGATCTGCTCCTTTCTGACCCTGCCCCCCTTCTCTCTCTTTCGTGTTCAGCTGGACACATCTTCTTGGCTTCTACACACAGCATTTTACTCACCCTGAGAAGCATCCCTTCATTCTGCCTCCCCATAAATCTCCCCGCTGTCTTATTCAACACCAGCTTCATAAAAAAGCGCAGGCAGTGGGTGCTTACTCACATGTGCTCTGTGAATACACAAATTAACACATGTGCTTTGCATAAAGTAAAAAAACAAAACAAGAACAAACAAACAAAAAACTCCCAGTAACAGGAGTAAGAGCAGCATGTGAAGAAAAGGAAGCCCCTGCGGAAGCATAGGACGAGCAGTCAGAGAGAGGAGGAGGAGGACAGAGTGGCGTCTTCTGCTGAGGAGCTGCCTGCCTTTGACTCTATGTGTGGGTGTGAGTCATAGTCACGCAGTGTTGTGTTAGCTTGTGTGTGCGTGTTTGTATAAAGGAACTAGCATGCGTTAAACTGTGCGTGTAGAAGACAACTATCATATGTGGGACCGGATGGGCGCATTTGTATCTGTGTTAAGGTATCGAAATTAGTGCTTTATAGTTTCTGCTCTCAAGAGACAGAGAAGGGGAGGCAGCGGGCATGGGGGTGGGTGGTGTCCTCTAGCATCTGCCATGTGCAAAGAGCAGCAGTGGGGACAAGCATAAATATTTGATTGTATTTTACATCAGCATTTTAAAGTTTGCAAAAATGTCCAGGAATCGAATCTTTGAACACATGTTTTTTGGTTTATACACTTAAGGGGCTAATAGGAATAGCCCAAGAAACCACAGGTTCATACACTTTCAGCAAGTGATGTGTGTCTTAGGGGTCATTCAAAGAGTTTCTGACCCCTGAACAGACGAAGAGGTTGGTATAAGAGATGTGAACCATTATCAGCGGTAGATGCTCCAGCCTACTCAGTAGAGGAAGAGAGGAAAAGAGCTAACAGGGTTGCACTTGATACAATGGAAAGTAGCAGAACAGTGAGGTCTTTGCTACTGTCATAAATATGTATCAGTGATGATGCCTCCCAGACTCAAAGGAAGACAATAAAAGGACAGGAAGTGTGTCTACCAGGATAGGTTTACTCAGACAGTTTATGAACCTTGTTTGAAAACAGGCATTTAAATATTAGGAGCTCTTTATCCAGACCACCCTCCTGCGTAGGCCTTCCTGATGGACTGTACCATGGGTCAGAACTTGAGTGGCCACCCAGCTAAATAGTTATGACCTGGAGCTTTGGCATAAGTTCCTGGACTCAGTAATTGGCTCTGTTACTCACTGGTTGTGTGACTGGGACAAATTATCCAGATTCTCTCTGGACCTACTTTCATGGAGATAGAAAGCATTTGTACCTCACGGGGCCGTAGCAAGGATATGCTAGCACCACGCTTTCAGAGAAATCGATGAGACAAATGCGTAAAACACACTGCTTGGCACACAATAAAAACTATTTTTAAAAACCATTAATACAATTGTTCGTATCCATTACTTGTTTGGTGCTTATAAGTTACATTGGAAAGTGCCATTTTTTTCATTTTCTGTGTGAGAAAACTGTGATTCAGGGGGCTGAATTGCTCATAGTTATGCAGGGTTTATCCTGTGTTTTTGCCTTGTAACCTGAGCAACGGTCCAGTACCCAGTCCACACAAGCCCAGAGTCCTCAATGTTTCCTCCCCCTCATGTGTCCTGGGAGGGTCTCTCCTCGACTTGGGTACCTCTCCTTTCTGAAATGCTCAGTGCTTCAGATTCTGCTGACTTCGGTTGCAGGTTCTTTATTTCAAGACTGTTTGTGTCTCCATAAACCAGGTCTTTGCATTTTGTACTTTGGACAATCCCTGTGATCACTGTCCTCAGGAAGAGACCTGCCATCACCATTCGCCCCATGCCCTTCAATTCCCCTGCAGACCCCTACAATTCCTGCCTAAGTCCTATGGCCAGGACACACACCTGCCTGATCAGGAACACAGACCCCCTTGGGGAGAAAACACAGGCTCCAGATCGGACCAGACTTCTCACACCCCACTTTGATTGATGGTGGTCTACATCTTAATCTGCTAGCTTTGTCCTTTATGGCCCGTCTGTCCCCAGACACCCCGATCCACTGACTCCGTTCTCGTCTTCCAACAACAGCTGCACTGCAGACATAATGCTTTGTCCCTTCTCCCCACAAATGACTCAGAGGTGCTCCTGGATTCTGTGTGTCTCTAGTCATAGGGGAAAAAATCCTACCTCATTCCCTGCACATCCAACCTGCTGGCATGTTTTAACCTCTCAATTAGTAAATGGTGTGCTAAGAATTGAGCCTTTCATTTTTCTATTCCATCATTTTGTGATTTACTAATGACCATCCAGGGACACACTGTGGAATGTGCAGAGCCACAAGAGAAAGCTAGGTGACCCACAGACAGCATAGGGACACAATGCTGAACCACATACAATGCCAGTTTACAATCAGCTGTTAAACTGTATGATACCAGGAGCAAGGATACTTTCACAGCTGTGTGGAGGGACCCAAAATGGGGACACATAGATACTCTCTCTCTCATCTGGATCTGTCCTGAGGCCAGATCTTTGGCTTTCTTTTTTGTTTAGTCTGACCTTCTCACTTGGGAGGAGGGTAGCCAGGTGGTGCCAGACGGGGGATGCAACAACGTGACACCGGACGTGTCCTCTGGGCACAGCTCCACGAATGCCACGCACCTGCGCGTGCCCCTGCACTTCTCTGAAAGGCTCCAGCACCCTCACCATTTCGATGGGGCAGCTCAGTGGGGTTTACACATCAGAGGAGAGGGATTTGGGGTGGTAAAGGATGTTTGATCCTCCCACATTTCTCTTTCCCCCTTCACTAGTTAAATCTAAGGGACTCTTTTACTCAGAGCCTGCTATCATTTTGCCTTGACCATGGTGTGACCTTCATTTCTAGGAGCCGGCTCAGATGAAAGATTCAGGACTGGCATTCAAGTCTGTAGGTCATTCCCCTCTCCTACCCCATTACCAATGCTGTGGAATTTATCTTTGGTTATCTTTATCTAATTCATGAAGCTGTCTGTATCAATCCAATAAGACAACTCTGGGTGACAGGGAGAACTGGCATGATTCACTGTGAGGGACACTCTGAGAAGCATCCTCCATTCATTGTTCCCACGTCAACCATGACCCTTAAGCCAACTCACTTAGAATGGAAAGGAAGCAATCAGGCATCCCCTAAATATATTTAGACCGTGTCTGTCTCTTGATGATGATGGGGAAAGAGGATGGGTTTAAAATTGCCACAGTTCCATTACCTGCCAAGGACAAGAGTAAGTTACTTCTAATCCAAGGAACAATTTAAAGCAAGGCTGCACTCGCTTTAATAACCCTTCTGCACTCCCACCTCCTCCCAGAATCTCCAAGAAAAGCATACACAGCAAAGCAGGAATAAGAGGAAGAGGTTGAACAGTTTTTATACTCTTTTGTTATCCACATATGATAGCGTGTGTTAGTCAAGGGGAAAACATTTGCAAAAGTGGGACGCTCCTCACCTCCACACTGGAGTGCAAGCCTGCAAGAAATTGTAATGGACAATCATTTTGTTCTACAACCCCAAATGTGTGATTTGAGGTCCAAAGCACTTAAATGATTTGCCTTAAGCTACTCAGAGAATTAGCACGAAGAAACAGTGTTACATATAAAAGAGGAGGAAGGCTTTGATGTTATACCAACAAAGCGTCTGATCCCGTTTCTTACCTTGCGATGCAAGTGATCATATAAGCAAGCTCTGTAAACTTTTTAAATTTCAACTCTTCCTATTTTTCAAGTGCAGATGAAAATACCTACCTCACTGAGTAATCTTGAGAATTAAAAAAAGAAAGAATTAAAAATGTGACAGACATAGAGTTACTATACCAATGCCTAGCCCATAGTTTCACAGTAATTCCAATTGTTCACTTTTCATCCTTACAATGCTCAGCCCATGATGACGTGCAGCATACGCACCATACTCTCTATAATCTAGCTGCACGTCCCAGATCTGGGTGCTCGGGTATGCTCAGTTCAGTGATTCACTGACTGGTACAATGGAAGAATCACCCCTTTCCCACTCTGGCAAGGGCACAGGTATCTCCTTTCATTCCAACAGAAGTCTTTACCATTGGGAGGGGGCAAGGGGTCCAGAGGCATTCTCAGAAAGTTCCCAGGAGAGCCTAAGGGTGGCATCACCGGGACTTCCCATCCACTCCTGAAGTGACTGAGCTGTGGTTGGTGAGGACATTTGTATTATCAGTCGCATGGAGTTCTCTACCCCCAATAAGTGATTAAGTCAGCGGGCACAGACCTGGGCTTGGGTAAACGTGCAGCTCCTAGCCCCTTTAAAGACATGACTCCTGTGCCTCATAGTTCCAACCGCCCGAATGATATTCCTTGCCTGTGCCGTCCTGCCAGCCCACCACAAAGCATCTACTGGCAGATCTTTACACCCTTCTGGTGCAGATCGAGCTGAGACTCCTGGCATCCAGCTACCCCTACATTTCCCTCTTCCCTCTTCCCCTGCCTCTCAAACTTTAGAACCCAATGCCCTTTCCTGCCTTAGAAAACAAAAAAACGAAACAAGCAAACAAAAAACTATTTTCTTCTTTTCTCCCAGGAAGAATTTTAATGATATTACCAAAAAAGCTCGAGCCAAAAGCAATTCACACCCAAAAGCTGGTCTCCTTCACTTTTTATCAAGGTCAGAGAGGATTTTTCTTAAGAAATGTAATGATCAGGTATCCATCCAGAAGGGGAGGGTATTTTATCTAATCCAGTCAAGATTCAAGTATCCCCCAGAAAGGGCAAAGAAAAAGTTGAGTTTTTACTTAAAGAAGTTTGAAAGTCTGCCCTCCAGTGAAGATTGAATTGAATTACAAAAATAATGGAAATTGATCAACACTTGTGTAATTAAGATGATTTGAAACAAGAGAGAACCGCACTAGAGAAGAGTAATTCTTTTGTGTAATTTTGAGTATTGTAAGATCACAGCATTGACTTCTCAACTCATCTCTCACATTTTCCCTGTCTGATTGTTTATCAGTTTGAAACTAATGAAGAGAACATCAAAGTCAGCATTTCCTGGCCAAGACATCAACTACAGAAGATACCTTCCCATCCAGCTTCATTTCCAGGCTCACTGACACAGGAGCCCTTTCGCTGAGACTCTCAGAAATGACTAGTAAGCATCTCCTCACCTTAACCAAAGGAGGGGAATAGACAGAGGGAAAAATATCACTGAAATTAGCACCAAGTAGACCTAGACCTGGTTTTAAATTCTAGCTTGACTACACATTGACTTTATGAGTTTTGGAAGTTAACATGCACACATGTGCATGCGCACACGCGCACACACACACACACACACACACACATTCTATTGTCATTGTGAATTTGACCTAGAATAGTGTTGTGCCAAGACATCAACTATTTCAGTGTTCATTTGTCTTAATTTTAAGTTGATTTGTGATCAGTTCAACTTATTAATTGTACCCCAATTTTCCTATGTTGAAATGGGTTGACTAACATTTATTCTCTCTCTCTTTTTTTTTTTTTGTTATCCTGGAATTTCATTACCTATGATGCATTCTCCAAACATCAGATCCAGCTCCATTTCCTGAGTCTATTTAACACGTCACATTTCTGGTCCTAGTCCACTATGTAGGAAGTTCTAGTGCCCAGTGTGATATTTAGACCAGTGTGAGCTGAGGTCCATTTCCACCACTTATCAGTTGTGTAAATTCAGCCATGATTAACCTTTCTAAACCCCAGTTTCTACATATTTAAAATTGAGCTAATTATATAATTATAGCTACCATCTGTTCATTGAAGATTAAACAAATTTACATATATATGTATGTGTGTGTATCTGTGCATGTCTGGAACATAAAAGATAGGGTCACTTCAATCCAAAGCAACCCATTGCATGCAGGTACATAAAAACATAGAGCCAGATAATGACAAAAATGTCACTAAGCATAAATTACTACTATTAACATATTAATTATAAATGTATTTTGCTTGTTTTCTCAGTAACCCAATTTTACAGCACAACACGGTGATAGGCTACACGAAGTAAAAACACGATGCATCCTTCCACCCCTTGAAGACATTCCTAAACCATCTTTTGTCCCTCCCGTAAAGCAGTTCACCATATGCACATTCATGTCTGGAAGACTGGAAAAGGAGAAACTGCCTGTGCTTCAAAGCCATTCAATTCCCCAGCCTGATCCAGAAATACAAGTGAAAGGACAGTGACAAATCTTTGAGATAATAGCAGCAGGCGGGATCGTGGAGGTGAAGAATTTGTTATCTGATGTAAACTGCTCATCCAGAGGTGGGTGAACTCTTTAAGGGGTGCCATTTAGCTCATGGGCAAAGATAATTTACTGAGCACTACCCAGGGCCCGAAGCTGCAGAATTCGTTCCATCTGGCTAAGCAGCCTGGTCTGAAGTACTTGTTTATTCCTCCCTGTTCATCGGATGCTGGGTCTAAAGCATTAATGACAGATGATTTATTCACACTCTATGTACTGTACAACTCTAATAATGACCATTCTTGATCTCCAGATTTTGTTTGGTAGAAGTTTGCAGGTTTTTTTGTTTTGCTTTGTTTTGTTTTGTTGGTTATGCTTTTGGATGGGACTAGGGTTTTGGTGGCAATAAGGGAAAATCAGTCTTCGGAACTCCTCCATCTCTGTCTTGCCTCTGGCACAGCCACTCCTTCTAGTGTGACCTCAAGATGGTATCTTCATGACCTCAGGAAAGGGAGGATATGCTATACAACACATGACACGTGGCATCTATCCAGAGAGGAGAAAATTGACATGCTTGCCTTCACCAAATTAAAAGCTTATGCACATCAGAAGATACCATGTAGAGTCACAAGAGCTCTTATAGATATAATAGGAATGGCTTGTACAAACCAATAATGAAACAGTGGATAGCATACAAGAAAAGCGAGCAGTCTGCAAAACGGAAAATGCAATTGGCAAATAAACCTTTGAGAAAGTGGTCAATCATTAGTAACCAGGAAAATACACCTCACTAACACTACATATTCAGCAAACTGGCTAAAATGAATGATAAATGAATGAGTAAACCTGTCAATGTCAAGACCAACAGAAAACGTGGAGTAATGACATTGCTCAGAGACTTCTGGTGGCATGATTTCATACAATTATTTTAGAAAACAGTAGCACTATCTAAGAAGTCTGCCATTCCAACACTTTCATGTAACCAGTAGGAAAAGTGAACATAAATGCTGGGAGATTCGCAAAAACTGTTCGTAGCATGACTATTCACATTAGCACAAAACTGGGCAAGACTGAAATAGCCATCAGTAGTAAAACTGTGGTGCAGTCACACAACTGACATTCAGAATAAAACAAATCACCAATTCACAATCTCATATAACATGGATGAATTTTTTTAAAGATTTTATTTATTTATTTGACAGAGAGAGAGAGAGATCACAAGTAGGCAGAGAGGCAGGCAGAGAGAGAGGGGGAAGCAGACTCCCTGCTGAGCAGAGAACCCGATGCGAGCCTCAATCCCAGGACCCTGAGATCATGACCTGAGCCAAAGGCAGAGGCTTAACCCACTGAGCCACCCAGGCACGCCAACATGGATGAATTTTACAAACAAAACTTTGAGTCGAAGAAACAATTAAGGCTCACTAGGAGGTTAGAGTGCTGGGACTGGCTACGACCCAGTGAAGGACTTACTAATTCTCCCGCCAAGAAGATTCCGAACTTCTGGACTTGAGTGGTATTATGTTAATTCTCAAATTCCAATACGTTGTCTATGTATGCTGGAAGTATTTTTTGAATTTGTAGTATTTTCTTATAAAGAGGAAGTTTAGATTAATTTTAAAAAGACTGTATTATGTTAAGTGAAATAAGTCAGTCAGAGAAAGACAAATACCATATGATTTCACTCATATGTAGAATTTAAGAAACAGAGGAACATACAGGAAGAGTTCAAAAGAGAGAGAGAGAGTAAGAGAGAGAAGGAAGCAAACCATAAGAGACTTTTTTTTGCTTATTTTTATTATTTTTATTTTTTTATTATTTGCCCCAGGGGTACAGGTCTGTGAATCATCAGGCTTACACCTTTCACAGCACTCACCATAACATATACCCTCCCCAATGTCCACAACCCATCCATCCTATCCCTACCCTCCCACCCCCCAGTAACCCTCAGTTTGTTTCACGAGATTAAGAGTCTCTTAAAGAGACTCTTAATGATAGAGAGCAAACTGAGAGTTGATGGAGGGACGTGGGTGGGGATGGGCTAGATGGGTGATGGGGATTAAGGAGGGCACTTGTTATGACGGGCACTGGATGTCGTATGTAAGTGGTGAATCACTAAATTCTACTCCTGAAACCAACATTACACTATACATTAACTAACCAGAATTTAAATAAAACTTTAAAAGAAAAGAAAAAGAAGTCATTTTCAGAACACTAAACATTGTTCATCTCTATAAGTGTTGAATAAATATTCAAAATGCACAGAGCACAGGTTAAGAGATCAGCAACACCTGGATGGATAAGGAGAATTTTTACCTTTATGAATTTTCTTATGGTTTGCTAGTATTGCCTCTCTAATCATGTGTACACCTGTGTCCCTCCTTACCTCCACGGGCATGAACTGAGAAGAAGCTTGGCATCTCTTGTATTCTGAAAGGGTCCTCCCATTCTCCATTACTCAATTATTATAAATGGAAGTGAAGAGGTGACCCTAGAACTTTGAATCATTTTATCGAGGGCCCATTTACTTTCTTATTGCATGTTCCCATGACTCATTAAGATAAACTAAGATACCCAGGCCGTATCTCATATCTCAGAGCCTAAACTTCGCATTTTTCGTGAGCACATTGAGGTCAACCTTGGTACTCCCTATCTCTCTTCTCTATGTTTCTTTATTAAGTGTTTACAATCATAGGTGTAGCACTTGCTTTAATAGTTTCTTTTTATCTTGTACCTCTAGATTGCAAATGTTGTGAGGTCAGGCACTTATTTTTTTTTTACTTTTTGCTTTCCTTCGATATGGGCATAGCACATAATAAAAACTCAATAAATACGTGTTGAATGACTGAATGAAATACAAACAAATAAAAAGGTGTTGTGGCTATATTAATGCCAGGCAAAATAGAATGCAAAGCAAAAATCATTACTAGATCGCAAGAGGGTCAGTAAATAATTTAGGGAAAAAAAAACTATTCAACTCACCTAAACATATAAAATGTATGAATTTGTATGTATGCCACAATTTAATTTCCAATAGCATAAAACAAAACTCAACATAAACACAGCAAAGCTCTGACAAATTCAACATCACAGGGCAGATTTTAACATTCTTTTCTCAATAACAGATCAAGCAGACAAAAACGACAATGTGAAAGATGTAGACCAAAAAAGTAATAGGATTGACCTAATTAAGACTGTCAGACTAAGCAAGAGAAGAAAAAAATAGAATTTCCCCTCAAATTTGAATTCAGATAAACAAATATATTTTGAAACAAAATAAAATATTTTTATTTAAAATTACATTCTAATTTAATATGGCATCCTGTATTTTATCTGGAAACCATGCATCAAACAGTCATATACGTAACATTTAACAATTCCATGTGACATATTATTTTTTTTTAAGATTTATTTATTTATTTGTTTGACAGAGAGACAGACAGCAAGAGAGGGAACAGAAGCCAGGGGAGAGGGAAAGGGAGAATCAGGGTTCCCGCCAAGCAGGGAGTCTGATACAGGGCTCCATCCCAGGACCCTGGGATCATGACCTGAGCAGAAGGCAGACGCTTAATGACTGAGCCACCCAGGTCCCCCGCATATGACATATTATTTTCAAGCACAGAAAGACCATTAACAAAAATGACTGATATAGCTAGTCTCAAAAATGTGAAATAATTGGTATTTTAGAAAATATACTTCCTGAATATCCGTAATTTTGGTGGAAAATCCATCACACAACAATTTTTAAAAATACACTAATGAATGGCCCACTCATCAAATAATCAATTATAACATAAATTAGAAAATACTGAGAACTCAACTATAATGTATTATATTAAAAACTTCTGAGGTGGACTGAAGCAGTATTTTCAAGTAAATATGTGTTTTTAGATATGTAGTATTTATATTAGAGAAGTCAGTTTTACATTAATGATCTATGCACCTAGTTTAAGGAATTTTTGTGGAGAAGAGTTGAATAAATTCAACACAGGAAGATAGAATAAAATAATGAAGATAAGAACCAAAATTAATATTATATAAATCAAACATAAAATTGAAAGAATATGCAAATCCAAAAGTTCTTTCTTTCAAAAGACAAATGAGCTGAAGATTTGACCAACTACAAAGTAGGCAAAATAAATAATACTAAGATTTCAAAGGGGATAAAAGTGCAGACAGAATATATTTAATAAGAGAATGTTACAAAAATTATGTTAAAGTTTGGAAAATTTACATAAAATTGATAAGGGTCTAGAAAAGCATATCTCAGTAAAACTGTTTCAAGAAGAAAAGTACACTTGAATAGTCTCATAATAATTAAAATATAGACCACTTTCAGGGAGAGGACCTGAGGGAAGGCTTTGCCATCCTTGCTCCAAGTGTGCCACAATTATTTGCATTTCCATCAACCAGAAATGAGAAAGATTGAGAAAGACAAACCGCAGGCTAAGAAAACACTTTTTTTTTTTCTTTTATTAGAAAGGGGAAGAGCGGAAGGGGCAGTGGAAAGGGAGAGGAGAGGCAGACTCCCTGCTGAGTGCGAGTGGGTAGCCTGATGAGGGATCAGTCTCACTGAGCTCTATCGGGACCATTGCCGGATTCAAAAGGCGCATGCTTAACCAACTGAGTCACCCAGGTGCCCTGGAAAAATATTTTTAATGAAGACTAAGAATATTCTAAAAGTAAATGAAATATTATAATTCCTGTGGTAATAAATTAAATATACTTGCTCATCAATAAACAAAAAGAGAAAGCATAGGAGCAAACTGTCAGGACAGATTTTCAAAATATAAATCTCAGGTCATGATCTCAGGGTCCTGGGATCGAGACCCATATTGGGCTCCCTGCTCGGCAAGGAGCCTGCTTCCCCCTCTCTCTCTGCCTGCCTCTGCCTACTTGTGATCTCTCTCTCTGTCAAATAAATAAATAAAATCTTTTTAAAAAATTAAAAAATCTGAAAGCATATGTACCTGAAATTTATACAGAATGACTTTGATTCTTTTGGGGGAAAAAAAATCAACAAGTAGATAGACACCATCAATAGATTTTTCACATAGGAAACCCTAAATGGCTACTAAAAGTGTGAATAAGTGGCCAACCTCATGGCATTCAAGGAAATGAAAAATGAAATCACACTGAGATACTGTGTCACACCTACCAGACTGGTAACGTTAAGAAGCAGAATCTGAGAGTGTTGTGTTTTGGCAAAGATGGAAGGAACATCCTTAGCACTGCTGGTGAGTGTGTACATGAGTACAATAACTTCTCAAAACAGCCAGGGATTATCTGGCAGAGCCAGAGTTGCGCACACTAGATGGGTGTGTTGGCCTAACACAAGGGCACTCCTGCAAGAGGATAGACTGAGTCGTGAGCAGGCTCCTGCAGGGGCTTCCCACTGATTCTTCAGGAAAAAACTCTGGGGCGAGATATGAGAGACACAAGACAGATCTTTTTGTTAACACAAAATGGGTCAAGTTTCAAAAGGCTAGTCATTACAGCCATTTCTGGAGTCACGGGTGACACCAAGAGTCTGTGCAGCAGTGGGGGAGATGACCAATGCACCTGAGACCCTACCATCCCCCTTTCAGAAGTCCACCCCAGAGAAGCTCTTGCACAAATGCACCCGGAGCCATGCGCATGATGCTTTGAGCTATGCTTTTGCTCAGTACTTCTGGGTGGACGATAAATAGTGGTCTCTGCGGCAATTAAAAAAAAAAAAAGAATGAATGAATACAGGCACAGGAAAGCATGGATGATTATGAGGAGCTAGTGTTAAACAGACAAAGAATGTTGTAAAATGACACACAGAGTATGTTACTATTTATGGAAAGTTTAAAAACATTAAAAATCCAAAAAGATATAGCTTGCAAATAAAAAGCAAGGAGGCAAACCTAGATCTTAGCATAATGCTATTTCTGAGCAAGGAGCAGATGATTGGACTTAAGAGAGAATCAGAGAGGAATTTCATGTCAAAGCTTTGTTTTTAAACTGAATGGCTTGTTTTATGATAATTTTCTAAATCTTAAATGCATTATTACACATTCTCCTTAATAGATACCTGGCAATTAATAAAAATATAACCAGCAGCAAAAAGAAGCAGGAGAAAAATGACAAAATTTGCACTTATGTTTACTTGTTATATTGTCCTATTTATTTACTCCTGCTGGTCTACTATGGATCTGAATTCATTCATTTATATAAACCTTTATATAACTTCTTTTTAGCACTTTATACCACTACAATGTTATATCTTTTCTTTCTGTTTTTATAATTTATGGAACATGTTAGGTAGACCAATTAGTCTTTGGTTGCAAAATAATGATCCAGACCGATGCATTTGAAAATTAATATGCCCATGCAGTATTTAAAAATTGAATTGGGGGAGGTGGTTGCCTGGGTGGCTTAGTTGGTTAAGCATCTGCCTTAGGCTCAGGTCATAAGCCCAGACTCAGTGGAGAGTCTGCCCTCCTGCTCGGGCTCTCTCTCTTTCAAATAAATAAATAAAATCTTTAAAAAAATAAAATAATAATTGAATGGGATGCCATGAGGTTGGCCATATACCCTACTTTGGCCAGGAACCCACATATACCCTATTGTCTTGCTCCAGCCAGCTTCCCTCATTTACTTTATTCTATGGGCAGTTCCAAACATCTGTGAGTGTGACTCTTATTTAAACAAACATGAAGGTTGGGAATCAGCAGGTCCGTGCTCTGGAAAAGCCAGAGTCCTTGTCCCAAAATAAAAGAAGGGGCTTGAACTTAGTCTCCACACCTGTACAATGCCAGGCACATACTGTGCTGTGTTTAGTAGTCTTTACTTACTTCCCATCTACATCTTCTAAATACATGATTCTAAGAGTTAAGTATGCTTTATAATTCCTCTGGAGGACAGTGACATCTGGCATGGGAGTTGAAAGGGAAGAAGTGTACCAAGCGAGCTGAGGCAGCAGGGACGGGAGCAGAAATTAAAGATGCAGAGAATATGAATAAGGGCTTTGGGCTGCCTGTCTGGAATCAGCAATGAAGTATGAGTTTATGTGGTTTAAGTGTGCCCACCTCCTTCAGGGTTGGGAGAGTCTATAATGTGCAGACACATTATAGAATTCATAATGAAAACCGGGGCAAGTTTTGCTTGTGAGCAATTTGTTGCCTATTAGTCACATTTGGACACTATCCTCTGAGGAAATCACACGTTGGCCTGATACTTATCAATGAAAAGGGGAACTGACAGCGACTTCTAACTCATCATTATCATGGCTGAAACGGTTCCATTAAAGAAGCAGGGGGGGAAACACAGTATCATTATTCAGGGCATGCTGGGTAATCACAACCTGAGAACCCAGCATCTATCAGCTTGCACCAGAGCTCTGTTAGGAAGGAACAAGGTTCGACTCCTGCCCTCAAAGAGCATACAATAAAATGAGAAGGGAAAATGTTTGCTCACAGTCAAACGCCTGTGAGAGATTAGTAAAGCGTTGCATCGGGATCATGAAGAACCCAACCATTTTGCTTTAGAAGCCGAGTCTAATTCTTTGTGGAACCTTTCAGTGGAGAGAGAGAAGTGAGGAGACAGAGATCTTTCAAAGGTGTTGTATGAGTAACTAGTTGAAGGACACAATGAAATGGACATAGTAGAGAAGAAAGGACACCCCTCCTGGCTCAAGAAATAGGAGGAACAAATACAGAATAATCAGGGTAGATGGTAAGTTTGGGTTCTAGAAAGATTTAAGCAGATGTGCGTGTGTGGATGGGTGATGGAAGAGGGAGGAGGGGAATATTATGTTTCAAAAATGTGTGGAGGAGAGCAGATGACATTTTAACATGATACCGGTGGGTTTTCCTACATCTTTTTGTGAAAGTATAAAATTCATTTGCTTCCTTTAAATATTGTGTTTAGTAAGAGTTAAATTTGACTAAGAATGGCAAACTTTTTTTAGCTTTAAGAATTAATACTTAGGGGGCGCCTGGGTGGCTCAGTGGGTTAAAGCCGCTGCCTTCGGCTCAGGTCATGATCCCAGGGTCCTGGGATGGAGGCCCACATCGGGCTCTCTGCTCAGCGGGGAGCCTGCTTCCTCCTCTCTCTCTGCCTGCCTCCCTGCCTACTTGTAATCTCTCTCTGTGTGTCAAATGAATAAATAAAATCTTAAAAAAAAAAAAAAGAATTAATACTTAGGGTATACCAAGGCACACTGCCTGCAAGTTTAAAACATTTCGGCTTTGAGGGGCACCTGGGTNTTTGAAGGGCACCTGGGTGGCTCAGTCGGTTAAACCTTAGACTCTTGATTTCAGCTCAGGTCCTGATCTCAGAATCCTGAGATCAAGCCCCGCAAAAGGCTCCACACTCAGTAGAGAGTTTGCTGGAAATTCTCCCTTTCCCTCTACCTCTCTCCCTGTTTGTACTCGCTCACTTCCTCTCTTGTTCTCCCTCTCCAACTCTCTCAAATAAATGAATGAATCTTTTTAAACAATTCAGCTTTGAAAACATTGTGATCAGATCCTGAAGAATGGATTGTAGGACCATGTCTGTTGATAGATGAGAAAGATACAAAGGCCAATTGGTTTTATAAAGGACCAGCTCAATAGCTCAAAATTTCTGTCACTTATCCATCTCGCACTTTGCAAACATCCTAAGAGCCCATCAATAAGTCTTCTTTCTACTGGTGAGGAACAGACGTGCAACACTGAGCTCCAGTTACTAAAGATGTTTTAGGGCGCCTGGGTGGCTCAGTGGGTTAAAGCCTCTGCCTTCAGCTCAGGTCATGATCTCAGGGTCCTGAGATCGAGGCCCGCATCGGGCTCTCTGCTCAGCAGGGAGCCTGCTTCCTCCTCTCTCATTCTCTCTGCTTGCCTCTCAGCCTACTTGTGATCTGATCTCTCTGTGTCAAATAAATAAATAAATAAAAACAAAAAAACAAAAAAAAAATAAAGATGTTTTAATATTCTAATTCTCTCCCATTCTCCGACTCACTCCTACCTCCTGTTTACCCTACTGTAGGTAAAGAGCTGGTGTCAGAGCTGAATTGACATTCTGGACCCTTCCCACAGCAGCTGTGTAGCCAGGAGAGGTCACTCAATTCCACTGAGACTGATTTTTCACATCTGTCACATGGGGATGATAACAGTACCTGCCCTATATGGTTCCCATGGACGTACATGAGATCAACATGTGGGAAACATTAGAGAAAAATGTCTTTTATGGTCAAAAATTAACATGGTTACAGTTATTGGGATCATTATCATTGGCATATTCAGACCCTTTCTCTCTTAGTTGGCGTTTTTAATGCCCTGATAAATAAATCAGATTCTAAAGTTAATAATTTTTTGTGCCTAATGGAATACCTTCCCCTAAATGTACATTTTAATAGGTGTCTCCTGAGTCCCCTTACAGCCATCTTGAGACACAGAGTAGGTATGATAATGAATAATTGTAAGGGAAAGGCAATGTCATAGGTTGTGTTAGAATAAGTATCATGAAACTTGGCAGCTTGGGTTCCAATCCCATCTTTTTCACTATTGACTGCATAACCTTGGAAAAGGTCTTCAACCTCTGCTTGCATCAGTCACCTCAGCAGCCTTGGAAAAGGTCTTCAACCTCTGCTTGCATCAGTCACCTCACTGCTAAAATGGACTTCATACTATTACTATTTCATGGAGAGTTTATGAATTTTAAAATAATTAATAGTATATGCAAAGTGGTTACAACAGTCCCTGACAACTAATATGCACAGTAAATGTTAGCTATTCACTTTCTGTAATGATTAAGCCATTATTTTGTCAAGGCCACAGTTGAGAAACTCAGATTCAGTAATTCTGGGTCAAGATTAGTAATCTGCATTACAAACAAGTTTTTCTGGTGATTCTGTTCAGGTGCCACATAGTTTGCATTTTGACAAATAAGCGTTAGTTAGTGTAGCCTAATAAACGTGAACTTCATTCACTTCTGGAATTTACTACATGCCATCTATATGCCAGATAGTATGTCAAGCTTGGCATATGTCTGATCTTCTACTTGTCTTTGTGTGCATGTGCTTCTTTCCTGATGCAACTTGGTGGGCTATCCTGAGCTTTCCTGGGCAGAAGTCTTGCTTCCTTGGCTCAGAATTCTTACTCTCAATGTTAACTGAAGACTTTGTACAAAGAACATCCTTTTTCAGTAGACTTCTACAGTTGTTTCACTTTCTCCAATTTGCTTGTAAGATGCTAGCTACCTGCTTTCCTTATTAAGGCCCATGTATTAACTACATCTCTCTCTTTAATCTAAGCCCATGCTCAACCCTGTCATTATTCTCTTGGATCGCTGGATTACTTCCTGAATGACATTCTACACATTATGGCAATAAGAGAACTATTGCAGAATCCTCTTGACCTGAAGAGTTATTTCCTATTTGATGTTTGAACTCAAAACAGTTTTATTCTCCATTCCATGGCATCAGGATACCTTTCTACTGAACTCTGTAAGAAATATCCTACAAAGTCAGGGCAGTGTAATTGATATTTATCAGTCCATGATGAGAGCAAGGTGGGCTAAGTTGTTTTAAAGTGGGTTCTTCCGGGGCGCCTGGGTGGCTCAGTGGGTTAAAGCCTCTGCTTTCGGCCCAGGTCATGATCTCAGGGTCCTGGGATCGAGGCCAGCATTGGGCTCTCTGCTCAGCAGGGAGCCTGCTTCTCCCTCTCTGCCTGCCTCTCTGCCTCCTTGTGATCTCTCTCCCTCTGTGAAATAAATAAATAAAATCTTTTAAAAAAAATAAATAAAGTGGGTTCTTCCAGAAGCAGATCCTTGGGCAAGAATATTAGTGGAAGCACTTATTAGGTAGAGGGACTTGAAAAGCTCTGGTACAGAAGTGGGGAGTCAGACAGAGAAATGAGTGATGAAGGAGTGAGACAGACACTTAGATCAATACACAGTGGACTAGTGAGCAGGTTACTACTTTGAAAAGTGGAGGCTCAATTCCTCTGCCAACCTCCAGGAGACAACACAAAATTTTCTTGAGCATTGTTCCCACTAAAGGGAGAGAAGGCTGGAGTATTAATAGAGCAACGCTGCATTTAGAGCTACTCCTGCAAGAGCCACCTGCTTGTCTATGGATACCCTATCTAAGCACGTAGTTAGGACCCAAGAAGGACATCTGTCAGAGAACTTTGGGTACTTGCAGTAGGAATCCAAAGATGGTCTGGGAAACTGAATATTGAGATATAAACACAGATATTCTCTGTTACACAAGCACAGAATATTGGATTGGGATTTTCTCAAGGTAATGACTTACTTATAGATATTTATTGAATAACCGGCCCTATCCTGTGCCAGGCAGAAACCCATAGAGAGGATGCAAAAGTGAATAAAATGTGATATTACCATACAGGACATTAGACCTTGATGGGGTTCAGTACACACTATGCCAAAACAGCACCTTGGCAACTGAATATTTGAAGCTGAAGGAATTTGAGAAAATGGTAGAAACAAGAACATGACCCTGACCTTGTCCCACCTTTCTCTCCTGAAACAGGTCAAGAAACTTTCACGTGAGAGGCAATGTAGGAAAAGATGTTAGGGTTTTAAGCCAACAGCTAAGAATGAATTATTGAGACATCTTTGGTGCAAAAAAGTCGTTTTATTAAAGCATGGGGACAGGACCCGTGGGCAGAAAGAGTTGCCCTGGGGTCAGGAGGAGTGGCCCATTATCAAGTTTCACGTTGGGAAGGGGTTAGGGATAGCATAAGTCTCTAAGGAATTTTGGAAGTAAGGTTTCCAGGACATTGAGCGGGCTAGCTATGGTTGGGAAAAGGTCATTTATTACAGGCTAATAAAACCTGAGTCATGAGACCCTTCAGATGCTTGGGGGTGATTGTAAATATATATCTTGGGGAGGGGTAGAGATAAAAGAAGTTTCAAAAAATTTTTTATATGTTAAAGTAGACTTACAGGATCCTGGGGGTCGGGCTAAGATTGCCTGTTGCCCTTAACAAAATGTTAACATTGAAACAGTTGAGTCCATAGAGGAATGTCACTCTGCCTGTTCCAAGGACCTGTCAGTAGGTTGCAGATGGTCAGGAAATTTAATAATTTTTCTTCTGCCTTTGTTTCCCACATTAAGAGGTGCCCACCCTATATCCAGAGAAAAGAAGCATCCTTACCTCTGAAGACCAGGAGGCACTGAGAATCCAAGTGAATAGGTCTAACTAAGTTTCTCTCGGTGTACTACTCTTAGCTCATACCCTTGGACCTATCTTATTTCTCCAAGACTGTCCACTCTTCAACAAATTTAGCATTAAAATATTCAGGTTTAATCCCTTATTTTAGTCATTATTCCTTTATTAAGGCTCCCATGTTAGGTAAACTTATATTAAATACATTTATATGCTTTTTAATCTGTGTTTGTCAGTTTAATTTTCAGACCAAGACAGGAACCCTAAGAGGGTCAAGGGAATTTTTTCCTTGCCTACAAGGTTTACAGGGAAGGCCATGATGCAAAACCATAAATAATTTAATTAAATGATTGGACAAAAATACACACACACACATACACACACATCAGCACAAGCCTTCTGCACTACTGAGATGATAAATGAATGAAATGTATTAAATCTGAGCAATGGCTTGCCAGACAAAAGAGCAAAAGTTAAGAAAGGACATAGCAGGCTGAGGAAATGACAGCCACAAAACAACAATAGGTTGAGAGGTTTTGCTGGTGTCTGGAGAAAAAGAGGAAGTTTAATGTGATACGTATCTATGAAGGAGTGCATGCAGCAAATAATATACAGAAGTTTAAGTGGGATGGGGGGGCATGGGGAGAGGAATGTCAATTGACATGGACAGAAATTTGGCTAAGGTCACTTTAGTTAGGGAAGATCTGTCCCAAGCAAAAGTGTTTACCACCTACTGTCTCTGCGAAGAAGTCAAGGGATGATTACGGTAATGCTAGTATAGGTCCAAAGTCAATCAGTTTTATATATTAATTATGTGCAATTTTGATATATCAATTATATACCTCAATAAAGCTGGGGGGAAAGACATTGGGTGGACAATTGAGGCATTTGGATATGGAACGAATATGAGATAATATGGAATCATTGTTGACTTCCTCAGTTGTGATAAAGGTATTATGGGCATGTGGGAAAATGCCCTTATTCTTAGGAGGTGCATGCTGAGTTACTTAGGAGAGAAATGCATGTTGTCTGCAATTTACTTTCAGCAAAGTATATTTTTTTAAGAAAAACAAACGATTTCAGTACAGAGACATTTTTTTAAAAAATTCTTTGGCTATAAGTGAAGACAGGATTGGAGAAGGGAGATATCTTGGAGCAGGGAAACCGGACAGGAAGCTGTTGCAGCAGTCTGGATCTCACTGAAAGGCTTCCCAAGACTGGCCACAAGTAGAATAAATAGGCTGCCCCTGAATATTGGATACGAGGGGTTGGGTTCACTGAAAAGATTCCTTTACTGGGCACCTGGATGGCTCAGTGGATTAAAGCCTCTGGCTTTGGCTCAGGTCATGATCTCAGGGTCCTGGGATCGAGGCCCACATCGGGCTCTCTGCTCGGCGGGGAGCCTGCTTCCCCCTCTCTCTCTGCCTGCCTCTCTGCCTACTTGTGATCTCTCTCTCTCTCTCTCTCTCTCTCTCTCTCTGTCAAATAAATAAATAAAATCTTTAAAAAAAGGAAGAAAAGAAAAGATTCCTTTGCTGCTAATATACTTCCTGTCTTTGATAAACCATATTGCCACCTTTCTACAAGGCCTGGCACCCTTTCCCCCTTCCTCCCTCCTCAAATTCATTCTAGCTTTATTTCACAGCACAGTGTGGTATGTGCAGAAATAAGCCTTTGCATATGAAGCTTTTGGAGAAATAACACTAACACCTTCCTTCATAACCTTCCCATTTTAAGCACAGAGTTCCAGATGCAGGAGAAGAGCTCAATGGAAAGTTAGGGTGTCCAGTGGGACTGTCTCTCTGCTTTTTAGATAAATCTTCAGTCTTCCTCTTTCCTTGTTTATGCCTCTGCCTCTCCAGCTGTAAGTAAGGTCTAGCAGCCTCAAAGGGCTTTGGAAAAATGAATGCATTTTCTTAGGGATGGCTCTGAATTCTCAGATGAAAGGTGCTGTGTCAGCAAAATTTATAGTTCAAATCAAAGCACTCAATCTTTCATCTTCACATGCCTTCAAGGTTTAGAGAGCTTGTGTGGATGTTAAATACAATAAGAAAGTCCCTCTAAAATGCCAAAAAGTTGGGATGCCTGGGTGGTGCAGTCGTTTAAGAGGGGCGACTCTCCATTTTCACTCAGGTCCTGATCTCAGGGTTGTGAGATTGAGCCCCACATCTGGCTCCACACTCAGCCTGGAGTCTGCTTAAGTCTGTCTCTTCTTCTCCCTCTACCCTTTCCCCTTTGTGCACATGTGCTCTCTCTCTCTCTCTCTCTAAAATAAATATTTTTTTTTGAAAAATGCCAAAAAGTTTCTAAAAGCAAAACATGAAGAAAAGATTTTCAGTCTTGTATCCAAAACAAGGCTTAAATAACAGTATTTCCTCAAATCTCCATATACTCAACTCTTAGATCTTTGATATCCTAATAGAGGAAAAGCATGGGGAAAGAATTGGCTGGTTTTTCCACCATATGGTATTTGAGAGAATGGATTTTCTTAAGTTATATATTCCTATACAAAAAATAAGTTATAACTATGACTAGATTAAAATCCATAATTATATTAAAATTTCCACTTTGACAGTATGGTACTGGCACAAAAACAGACACATAGATCAGTGGAACAGAATAGAGAGCCCAGAAATGAGACCCTCAACTCTATGGTTAACTCNAACTAATCTTCGACAAAGCAGGAAAGAATGTCCAGTGGGAAAAAGACAGTCTCTTCAACAAATGGTGTTGGGAAAACTGGACAGCCCCATGCAGAAAAATGAAACTGGATCATTTCCTTGTACCACACACAAAAATAGACTCAAAAGGGATAAAAGACCTCAATGTGAGAAAGGAATCCATCAAAATCCTCGAGGAGAACACAGGCAGCAACCTCTTCGACCTCAACCGCAGCAACTTCTTCCTAGGAACATCACCAAAGGCAAGGGAAGCAAGGGCAAAAATGAACTATTGGGACTTCATCAAGATTAAAAGCTTTTGCACAGCAAAGGAAACAGTCAACAAAACCAAAAGACAACTGACAGAATGGGAGAAGATATTTGCAAATGACATATCAGATAAAGGGCTAGTATCCAAAATCTATAAAGAGCTTCTCAAACTCAACACCCATAAAACAAATAACCCAGTCAAGAAATGGGCAGAAGACATGAACAGACATTTCTCCAAAGAAGACATCCAAATGGCCAACAGACACATGAGAAAGTGCTCAACATCACTCGGCATCAGAGAAATACAAATTAAAACCACAGCGAGATACCACCTTACACCAGTCAGAATGGCTAAAATCAACAAGTCAGGAAATGACAGATGTTGGCGAGGTTGCGGAGAAAGGGGAACCCTCCTACACTGTTGGTGGGAATGCAAACTGGTGCAGCCACTCTGGAAAACAGTATGGAGATTCCTCAAAAAGTTGAAAATGGAGCTACCCTACGACCCAGCAATCGCACTACTGGGTATTTATCCTAAAGACACAAAGGTAGTGTTCCTCAGGGGCACGTGCACCCGAATGTTTATAGCAGCAAAGTCCACAATAGCCAAACTATGGAAAGAACCTAGATGTCCATCCTCAGATGAATGGATAAAGAAGATGTGGTATATATATACAATGGAATACTATGCAGCTATCAAAAGAAACGAAATCTTGCCATTCGCAACGACATGGATGGAACTGGAGGGTATTATGCTGAGCGAAATAAGTCAATCAGAGAAAGACAATTATCATATGATCTCTCTGATATGAGGAACTTGAGGGGCAGGGTGGGGGGTTGTGGGGGGTAGGGAGGGAAAAATAATGAAACAAGATGGGATGGGGAAGGAGACAAACCATAAGAGACTTCTAATCTCATAAAACAAACTGAGGGTTACTGGGGGGTGGGAGGGTAGGGATAGGGTGGATGGGTTATGGACATTGGGGAGGGTTTGTGCTTTGGTCAATGCTGTGAAAGATGTAAGCCTGATGATTCACAGACCTGTACCCATTGGGCAAAGAATAAAAATAAAATTAAAAAAAAACAAAAAAATAAAATCTCCACCTCGTTCTGGATACAGAAATGTGAGGTTCCTGGCAATGTTAAACATTTGAAAGTCCATAGTCTTTACTGACAAAGGCCTGCCTGTGAATGCTGGTTTAACCACTTAATAGCTGTGGGAAAAGAGGGAATTTATTTTTTCTCACAGGCTTAGGTTTCTAATTTCTAACCTGGGAAAAGTGTCTACTAATAGCCATAAAGAGCTGCCTAGCTTCTGATCCCAATGTACCACTCCTACAATTTCTTTCAACAGTTTATACAACAAAACAAAACTCAGAAGAAATCATACTTTTTACACTATAAAGTGTGGCCTCATAACCCTAGCAGAAAGACCACAACAGTGAGACCCTAACAGATCTACTGATGAAATTTTTCTTAAAGGACTAGAGAAATGCCAGAATTCCATCCAAGTCACTCTCATGAAGAAAAGAGATAAGCATAAAAGACACACTATATTAAAAGTTACTATTTATAAGTCTGACCACAGACTCCCTTGATTGAAGCTCACTACTTCTTCCTAAACTGGATGAGTAGGAATGGCCCGGAACAAAAGCGGATGGAAGTCTTGCTCTGCAGGTTTCTCACAACCCACTTCAGACAGCGTGAAGTTTTCACGCCAGTGAAAGGGAACATGTGCACATATCAGGGATCAGAAATTCAGGAAAGACAGAAAGGTGCTTGCCTTCTGAGATCTTATCAGGCCAGGACAGTGGCCTTGTGACCTAAGGGGCTGTCGGAGAGTTCAAGGTGAACATGCCTGGCCTCCTCTGCTATATAGACTCATTCCCTGGTCCTTATCACTCTGACCACGACAATAAAAAGATAAGAGGAAGGACTTTTCCCACGGTATGTTATGATTGTGTGCCCTCTACACACTCCATTTTTACACAAATGTGACCCAATATGCATTTTTGAACTTAAGGAGGAAGTCTGATATTTTGGCCCACTTCTTGCGCAACATTAAATAAGGGGTAGGATTTGGACACTGCTCATGCAGATCTAGCCTATCATCTCTGCCAGTGGCCCACAGCCTTGACCAGACTGGACAGAAATAAAATAGTACAAAAGTTGGAATTCCCCCAAATCAAAACCCAATTTTTCCAAGAGTTCTTGTCATTCATATGATTAAGGGGGAGGGGGAGCACAGATTAAATCTAATATGTGCAACAAGGTACAGAAAACATTTCCTTTCCCTTAAATCCTAGAGGAATGGAGCCCTTAAGGTATACATGATATAAATTAGTGTTCTATTGAAAAAAGTTTTCCTTTTCTAACATCTTCTGCCCCCCTTGTGCATAGGCCAATTTTATGACACCAAATACATGGATGTTCAACAAATAAGGTGACATAAGAAAGAAAAGTCAAATATTCACTTCAAAGGGATGTTTATACCCTCTAATACATGACCAAATATTGTACTAATCTTGACCTATACAAGTAGTCCTCCTCCTTCTCTGAGTGAATGAATGAAAGGACCATAAACATAGAGAGAAAGCCTTATCATTCAGGATAAACTAAGAGAAATGTGAAATGTTATTAGGCAAAATTAGGCAAATATTAGGCAACTTGTTTCACTTCATGGGTTAGACGGTGTGATGTCAACTTGTCTAAGACTGGGAACCATGTTTCCTTGAGTCTCCTTCTCTGTAGGCACACTGGGAGTCTAGCTTAGAATTGGCTTAAAGAGAAATGTACTCATATTTTGGAAGGAAGACATGAACCAGATATCATTATTCCCCAAAGTTTAAAGAGGAGACATAGGGACAGAAAGACACAGCTGTGTCCTATGGTTCCCGGCTGACTGTTGTTTCCCCTCAAGCCCACGGCCAGCTCATCTTCCCAACAGCTACACCTGCTGAAAGTAGCAGTCTCAGGGCGACCATCAGGCTCTAGTTACAGGCTCATAAAAGCAGTGAGTCCTGTTTTCATACCACTGATTATAAGAATACTATGTGCTTTGGGAAATTTCACCATGGGAAGAAGTTTATAAGGTTCCTTGACATGTAGATGATGATAAAAAGGTTAAGGAATTATTCCAATTCTCTACAATCTCTTCCAGGAAATAGAAGCAAAGGGAATAGTTCCCAACTTATTCTACAAAGACAGAATTACTCTACTACAAAAATTAAATTAAAAAAAATAAGAAAAAATAAAACTATAGACCAATATTGCTCATGAATATAGACTAAAAATCCTCAATAAATAACAAATTGAATTCAATAATTATGAAAAGTATTACATAATATGACCAAGTGATATCTATTCTAGGTGTGCAAAAATAATTCCACATTTGAAAACCAATCAATGTAATCCATCATATCAACAAACTAAAAGAAAAAATCATATGATCATACCAATAGATTCAGAAATTGCATTTAACATAACAATTAGTCATGATAAAAACTGTCAGTAAACTAGAAATGGAAATTTCCTCAATGTTTGATAAGAAACATACTGAAAAACCTATGGGTAATATCATTCTTAGTGAGAAACTAGAAACTCTTCCACTAAAACTAGAAAAAAGGCAAGGATGTTCCCTCACCACTTCTACTTATTATGAAGAATGTCCTAGCTAGTGCAACCAGATAAGAAAGAGAAATGAAAGGTTTACATATTGAGAAGGAAGAATTAAAATGGTCTTTTTTCACAGATCATATGATTTTCTATATAGAAAATCTCAAAGATTCAAGAACAACAACAATAACCATTCCTGGAACCAATAAGTGAAGACACAAGGTCACAGAATTCAAGCTTAATATAACAAAAGTAGATACCATTCTTACATATCACCAGTGAATAATTGATAAGTAAATTTTTTTTTGAAAATACCTCCTATAATTGCACTAAAAGAGAAAATTAAAAAAAAAATACTTGGGTAAAAGTAAAATGTGGGATTGCCAGGACATCTGCATGCTTAGATCGTCTCCTGCTGAGAGAAGGAGTGGTTCCTCTGTCAGTCCCAGCAAAGGTTGGACCCAAAATCTCACGGATCCAATGAAGATGCAGGTTCTTAGAGCAATAGTGGATAAAATGATGGGGATTTCCCTTTGTGAAAAGGAAGGAAGAGTTTTAGAAGAGGAAGCCCTAAAGTTACAATGTCTCAGTCACAGGGCTGTCTTTACAGAAAAGTGCATGGATATGTAGAGGAGGTTTGGAAAACTCACCTTGCAGGACTGAGGAAAGATGAGGAGGGAATAAATAAGCCACATCAGATCTCTACTCAGTCAACATGTGGCTGAGTAACTTTAATAATATTCTAATATACATATATATCACAGCTGATTTAGCCATTCTCTTCTTGATGGACATCTGGGTTATTTCGTGTTTGGGGCTATTATGAATAAAGTTGGTAAAAGCAAAAAAAGTAAAGAATAAAATAAAATGAATTCAACAAATCAGAGTAGACTGTGGATTACAGTTCTTCTTTAACTCCTACAAATAGGCTCAAACCCCAGTTACAACTTTACATAATTGTGATTCAAAAGCAAGTCAGGATCTCATTATATCTTGGAAACTTGATCATTTTCAATTGACTTATCCAGTAAATAAAAAAGAGAATTTCTCCTTTGCATTTTTCTTCAACTATTTTCCCAAGAGAAATTGAATTACTGCATGACAATATATCCAAATAGAAGCAAATCTATTTTCTGGTGAAGTGCAATGGCCATAGCAGTAGATATCATTTCTTAATGCATGATTTATGCTATTTGATGGGGTCAATATTGTCTGATAAGGTCAACAGATGATCGGTTGGTTCCACTATAGTGCATCTCTTTGAAACATTTCTTTTCTCAACCTTTTGCGCAGTCTCTAGAATTATGTCTTCTAAATGCATACTTGAATCTTTTCTATTATGAGATTTTGTATCTAGTGTCATTGTTTTATTGGCGTATTTCTGAAAACTCTAATTATAGATAATTTTCTTCAAACTATTAACCTCAAAACCAGAAATTGTACCCTAATCAAAATTGGATTCTGTGTTTTCATATTGCTTTCATCTGAGGAACAAGGTATTCTCATTAAATGTCATTCTTTATTGTTCCTCATCATTAATGTCAGTCTTATTGGGTGTTAATTTATTTTTCTCAAGTTCCAAAGCTCTAAGGAGATGCTTAAAAGTCTGTGGATTGAAGACCCTTTGCATGAACAAATCAGGTTTCTTCTTCATTACCGTACGTCTCCGCATCGGCCAACATGAACGTCCTCTCAATGCCTTCTTGTTTTGAGCCCACAACACAAGATGCTAGAGGAGTTGTGCAGCATTTACATAACGTGTAGTCACTTCAGATAACTGTACCAGTGGATTTTAGAAGATTTACCCTTGGAACCTCAATAACAAGTAATTTGAGAGTTCATTGCAATATCTAAGAAATATTCCAAGACTACTTCATGCTTTTTAATAATGCAGAAAAAGGATTGATGAGGTTGAAATAAAGTTATTTATTTTTATAAGCTGCCAGGTTTGGCAGTTAATAAAATGTATTTTCAGAATGTAAATTCAATTTAGATCTTAAAACACATTTCAAATGTACAATCATATCTATTTCTGAGGTTTGTTATGAGTAGCACGAAAACACAAACCTTTAGGGAGATTACCTATCAACCGAGGAGTCTGGTGAAGATCTTATCTTTTCTGGGCCTCCAACTCCTAAATATAAAATTGGCTTACAGATTAAAATAAACTATCTATGTATCTTGAATCTATGTACATACATATGTATGTATATGTGAGCGTGTGTGTGTAGCTACCTATGTAGGCATATAGTTAAGGCTCTCAATAAACACAGTTATTCTTCATCTAATCCAGGGGTGGCTGAGTTGGAGGTGGGACAGAGTGATAATGCAGGAAAACAGACTTACAGTCTTTTTTTTTTTTAAAGATTTTATTTTTTCATTTGACACAGAGAGAGAGATTACAAGTAGGCAGAGAGGCAGGCAGAGAGAGAGGAGAGAGGAGGAAGCAGGCTCCCCGCTGAGCAGAGAGCCCGATGTGGGCCTCGATCCCAGGACCCTGGGATCATGACCTGAGCCGAAGGCAGCGGCTTTAACCCACTGAGCCACCCAGGCTC
Source organism: Ailurus styani (assembly GCA_002007465.1). Lineage (NCBI taxonomy): Eukaryota > Metazoa > Chordata > Mammalia > Carnivora > Ailuridae > Ailurus > Ailurus styani. Next base: position 906,866 of record LNAC01000270.1, on the reverse strand, counting down.
CCAGACTTACAGTCTTAAAAGTCCTGGAGTACCCAAAATGTTAGCAAGGAAAACCTTCAAAAGCTACTTCTCTGCTCAGTTACCTCCATCCTTATTTCCCTAATTAAGTCCTAATACTCCATCATGTGTCACAGTGAAAATAACCTTTTCTGAGTTTTCCCTAACCACTGCATTTGAGGCAATTGCCCCTTCCATTGTATTGCATTACTTTGTGCTTATTTCATTGTTCTTTCTTATCAGTCTGTGCACATACCGTACAATGATGAAATCATATTCCTTCTCTTTTTTAATTGATATTTAAATTCCAGTATGGTTAACATACAGCATTATATTAATTGGACACATACAATACAGTGATACAATTCTCTACATTACTCAGTGCTCATCCTAAGTGCAATCTTAATCCCCTTCATCTACTCCACCCATCCCCCACCTGCCCCCTGATAACCATATGTTTGTTCTCCATAGTTAAGAGTCTGTGTTTTGTTTTTGTTTTTTGTTTTTTGTTTTTTTTTTTGTTTTGGTATGTCTTCTTTTTTACTTTGTTCATTTGTTTTGTTTCTCAAATTCTGCATATGAGCCAAATCATAGAGTATTTATCTTTCTCTGAATAACTCATTTCACTTAACATTATACTCTAGATCCATCCATATTGCTGAAAATCTCAAGATTTCATTCTTTTTTCTGGCTAAGTAATATTAGATTTAGATATAGATATTCTTCTTTATCTATATAATATATAGATATTCCCTTCATCTATCAATGGACACTTGGGCTACTTCCATAACTTGGCTATTGTCAATAATGCTACAATAAACATAGGACTGCGTATATCTTTTTGAATTAGTGTTTTTGCATTCCTTGGATAAATACCCAGCAATTACTGGATCATATGGTAGTTTTTGAGGGAATTTCATATTGTTTTCCACAGTGGCTGCACCAGTTTTCATTCCCACCAAGAATACACGAGTGTTCCTTTTTCACTCCATCTTTGCCAACACTTGTTTCTTGTGTTTTTGATTATAGCCATTCTGATAAGTGTAAAGTGATATCTCATTGTGCTTTTGATTTTCATTTCCCTGATGATGAGTGATGCTGAGCATCTTTTCTTATTTCTGTTGGCCATCTATATGTCTTCTTTGAGAAATGCCAATTTATGTCTTCTGCTCATTTTTAATTGGATCATTTGGGGTTTTTTTAGTGTTGAGTTATATAAATTCTTTTTTTTAACATCTTAATTTTATTTTTTTCAGTGTTCCAAGAGTCATTGTTTATGCACCACACCCAGTGTTCCATGCAATACATGCCCTCCTTAATACCCACCACCAGGCTCACACATCCCCCCACTCCCCTCCCCTCCAAAACCCTCAGTTTGTTTCTGAGAGTCCACAGTCTCTCATGCTTTAAGATTTTATTTATTTGACGGAGAGAGAGAGCAGAGGGAGGGGGGAGAAGCAGACTCCCTGCTGAGCAGGAGCCCTATGCGGGACTTGATCCAAGACCCTGGGATCAGGACCTGAGCCAGAAGGCAGCCACTTAACCAACTGAGCCACCCAGGCGCCCATATAAATTCTTTATACAGTTTGGATACTAATTCTTTATGAACTGTGTCATTTTCAAATATCTTCTCCCATTCAGTAGGTTGTCTTTTAGTTTTGTTGATTCCTTTGATATGCAGGCGTTTTATATTTTGATGGATTTCCAATAGTTTATTTTTGGTATTGTTTCCCTTGCTTCAGAAGACATATCTAGAAAATGTTGCTATGAACAATATCAGAGAAATTAATCCCTGTGCTCTCCTCTAGGATTTTTAGTTTCTCGTTCCACATTTAGGTCCTTAACCCATTTTGAGTTTATTTTTGTGTGTGGTGTAAGGAAGTGGTCCAGTTTCATTGTTTTGCATGTAGCTGTCCAGTTTTCCCAACACCATTTGTTGAAGAGACTGTTTTTCTCCCATTGCATAGTCTTGCTTCCTTTGTCAATGATTTATTGAACATATAATTTTCAATTTATTTCATTTATTTCTGGCCTTTCTATTCTGTTTCATTAATAGATACAATAGATAGATGACAGATAGACAGATAGATAGACAGATAGATAGGTAGATGATAGATAGATAATAGAGAGATAGATAGAGGTCTATATCTATATAAATATTGTGTGTGTGTGTATATACCATACACATACTGGTATGGTATGCCAGTACCATGATGTTTTGATTACTACAACCTTATAATATAACTTGAAGTCTGAAATTGTGACACCTCCAGTTTCGTTTTTCTCTTTCAAGACTGCTTTGGCTATTCAGGTTCTTTGCGATTCCACAGAATTTTTGGATTGTTTGTTCCGGTTCTATGAAAAATGCTGGTGGTATTTTGATGGGAATTGCATGAAATCTATAGATTGCTTAGGGTAATACAGGTATTCTAACAATATTTGTTCTTCCAATCCCATGAGTATGGATGTCTTTCCATTTCTTTGTGTTGTATTCAATTTTTTCCATCAATATTTTACAGTTTTCAGAATACAGATCCTTTACCTCCTTGATTAATTTTATTAATTAATAAGTTAATTATTTTATTAGGTATCATTATTTTTGGTATAATTGCAAATGAGATTGTTTTCTTAATTTCTCTCTGCTACTTATTAGTGTATAGAAATGCAACAGATTTCCGTACATTGATTTTGTATTCTGCAACCTTACTGAATTCATACTTCAGTTCTCATAGTTTTTAAGTGGACTGTTTAGAATTTTCTCTATATAGCATCATGTCATCTGTAAATAGTGAAAATTTTACTTTTTCCTTACCAATTTGGATATCTTTTATTTCTTCTTCTTGTCTGATTGCTGTGGCTAGTACTACCAGTGTTGAACAACATAGTACTACCACTACGTTGAACAAAAGTGGTGAGAGTGGATATCCTTGTCTTGTTCCTGATCTTTTTTGCCATTGAGTATGATGTTAGCTATGGATTTTTCACATATGGCCTTTATTACACTGAAGTATGCTACCTCAAAACCTACTTTATTGAGGGTTTTTACATGAATGGATGTTATACTTTGTCAAATGCTTTTTCTGCATTATAGAAATTATTGTATATTTTTCATACTTTTTCTTATTGATATAATGTATTGTGTTGATCAATTTGTGAACATTGAAGCACCCTTGAGTTCCAAGAATAAATCTCAAGTGATCATGGTGAATTATTATTTTTTTTTCAGTGTATGGTTGGATTTGGTTTGGTAATCATCTGCCTTCTGTGGAAGGCAATTAACCACATTAACAGCATCTACTTCTCTTTCATTCATTCATCCATTCATTCACTTTTATATGTCATTCAAGTCACATTTCTTTACCATAGCTTGGTTTCAGATAATTTTCTTAACATTGGGGATAAAAATAAATCAGAAAAAGATACTGCCCTTATGTACCTGTAGTACATTAGAAAGATCCAATCACATAATCACATAGGTATTTTCGAGCTGAGTCGTGGAAGGTAGGTGTTTGCTTCTCTGAGAGAGAAGACAAATGGTCCTCACAGAAGAAGCAACAGAGCAAAAGCATCAAGGGATCGCACATGTGACCATTCTTTTTTGTATCCCTAGAGTCATGCATAGTACCTACAATATTGAAAGTCATCAAATTATTTAATCAATGAATGAAGGCAAGAATGATTTCTGTAAAAAAGCACTTATCAGAGTGCCAAGATTTTATAACACCTCAATAAATTAAATAAATTCCACATATCAATTAGAATTAAACTTAGAGCCAAGGGATGTGAGAATTTTTAATTGGAGTATTAAAAATACCAGCTGGTGATTTTACAGATGATTCTAAACACTCCTGTAAGGATAGGTAACCACATTTTTCATTCATATCAATCTCCTGAGAGGCATAAACTCTTTTTGCTTTAATGTCTCCCTGTAATAGAGTTTTCTTTTATGAATTAATAGAACAGGTAAAGAAATGCTAATACAAGAATAAGGGGAATTTTAAATTCTCTGGTCCCCAAGAAATTCTCAGCAGTCAACTTCCATAAACTACCTTTCATTTTTCTCCAGTCTATGTCTTGTCTTACAAGTATTTCTCAAATTGATGCCTTGTAATCTCATGTCTTTATCCCACCCCAAATACAACCTCTGCCAAACTCTTCCCATGGCCCTCTTCTACTCTTGGCTCTTTATTTCCTATTCTCCAAACTTGCATGTGACTTCTCTAACTCTAGTAGAATGAAGCCCTAACAGGGCCCTTGTACAGTGGGATTCCTGGAACTGGTACTTTCACAGTTCAGTCCTAAGTAAGTCTCAGCTCCACAGCCTTGTGCTCTGTATCTGTCCCTCATTCACCTTATTCTTGTGGTTGCAATCACTCTTCTTCATTCCATTTGTCTGTCCTAAAGTCCTTACCTTATTACTGGCATAATACATTTAATTTCCACTAATTAACATCACTGGTAATAGAGATTATTTTTGAAATAGTGGCTAAGAATGTGAGCTCTTGATTTTCAATCTTAGTTTCTTCACTTAGTGAGTGACCATAGGATGGACCATAGAATGGAGACAGAGTGTAACCTACTTGACTGGATACTTAGGAGGATTAAATATAGTATTTTGTATAAGGCTATTCCAGGATACCTTCTTTAAATGCCTCATTATCACCTTGAAGTTTCCCTAATGCCTGCCATGTAGTTAATGAGTTTGCTCCTTCCTTTATTTAGGAGAAAAGTAAAGATGAATATAACTACTTGTGACTTTTAACTATTATTCTTAAATTACAACAAGATCTTTGTGTTTTTCTCTCAGAAAGATACTAATTCAAAAATTGTAATAGCCCTGAGAGTTGTTTTAGAATTCAGGTCGTTTCTTCCTGACTTTAGGAGGGAAATATTAAAATTCGGAAACTATTATATTTGGGAACTATTATATTATATTACATATACCACATTACATATTTTTATTTTATATTATATATTTGGGAACTATTATGGTATATTTTATCTTAGGACCATTATGTGGTTTCACATGTTGAATTGCCTATACCTGTGATTCTGGCAGGGGTTAGGGGAACAGAAATATTTTGCCAATCCTTTAAATCAAGGTTGTCTTGCTTTTAGTTGTTCGTCAAGGTAATCCCTTAAAGACCCCAAACTGTCAAATGAAAGTACATTCTGATCTAAGTAACAGAAATATGTTTTAGGTAAAATGATAATGGTGATAATGATGTGGATGATGATAAACATATTCATATAAAGTATTTTTCATTTTACGGTATTTGCTTGTCCATCTAAAGTCTTACGAAAATGAATACTGTGAAGTTTATGTACTGTGAAGTACATAAACACTTCAATTCAGATGAATCCTCTCTGTACCTAGGGCTATTACGCTCGTACTGGTATAGCATCATAAAGGTGAAACTCTATTTGTGGGGTGATGCTTCCCCTAAAAATACCAATTTATAACAAAATCTTGTCTTTGGTCACTAGACATTGCCCTAATTTAGTTGTGCCCTGATTACCTTAGCTATAAATCAAGCTCGCAAAATGTTGTTATAGCCACATAGCTTTTATTTATATTCAAAATATAGCATATGAAAAATAATAAAATATAAGCATATGATTGATTCCTCAAGGACTTGCTAATAGAAACATGCTCCACCCCTTCTCTACTATCAACCACAGTACACCCACCTGCATCACAATATGCTGTAAAATATAATCCTTCACCTTTAGCTTGGTATTCTCCTCTTCTCCCTTACCTCTGCTTTTATTGTTTAAAAAAATTTGACCCAGGAAAGATAGGAAGTAGCATTAAGCCTTACCGATATTTTACCCATGCACAGAGTCAGGGATCTCAAGGAGCTTTGGGTATGGCTTCTCCGTTTCAGGGGCACTGTTTACATAGACAATGTATAATCTACCATGGAATCATACAAGGTTTGGCTCTGGATTGTTCCTTGCTTTAATAGCTCTTCTTCCTCTTTATTTATCTATTTATTTTTGAAAGCCTCTACTCTGAGTTTTATTCCTGGAAACAGAAAATAAGAACTCCCACATGAACTAAGATTGGATTGGATCCAATACTCATACAATAAGAATCAACTATTTCTGTTTATTTAACCATTCATATGACCACCAAAACATTTGTTGAGATTTTTCTGTGCTGGATGTAGATATCAAAAAGGCAATAAAAATAGACCTGTGGTCGGCCTTCATGGAACCTACAGTTTATCAGTGGAGTCTCACATTAGCTGGGCATACAAAACTTTGTAATAATAGAAGATATAATTTTTTAAAAAATCAAGAGTTGACAGTGTATATCAGGAATCTGATATGGTCTGTAGGTATCATGGAAGGCCAGGAATAACTTAAGAAATGGGTGGACAGATGAAGATAAGCAGATGTTAATAAATTCAGAAAGAGGGGCAGAGAAAAATCACATGCCCAGTTTGTGGGAATTGAGGAAAGTGAGCCTGATAAACACAGTGAGCAAGGAGAAATACGTAAGTAAATGAAGCTGGAGAAAGCTATGGCATTACTCAACACACCAAACTAAGAATTTTGGTCATTGCTCTCAGGGGCTGTGGGGAGTCCTTAAAAGGTTTTAAGGAAATAAATGTCACAACTGTTTTGCATTTGTAAATCATTCTTCCTCTGCTATTGAAAATGAAGTGAAGAGATTTGCAAGTAGATCCTAGGGGAAGTTAGCTATTTCAGTGGTTAGCAAAGGAAACAGGGAAGAGAATGTAATGGTCATAGGGAAGGGTCATCACCTAGCATGGATTTCTCTGGGTTTTTAAGAGAAATTCCTTGAATAAATTACAGGGATAAAGGGTTCAGTAAAGAGAATACACCCAGTGGTATTATCAAATAACATTGTATGGTGACAGATGGTAGCTAAGTTCGGGGTGGGCACAGCATAACGTATAGACTTGTTGAATCACTATGCTGTACACCTGAAACTAACATAACATCATGTGTCAACTATACTTCAATTTTAAAAAAATAACTCAATTAATTAAATGAAGAGACACTCCTGATCTTTCTTTCCTTCTCCATCTGTACCTCTTTTTTCTTTCTTCCCCTGAACATATGTCTTACAAACTATTTTCCAAGCTCACATTGACTCCCTTTCTCTGCAAGGGTGACTCCCTTTCTCAAAGTCTCCTCTCAACACTGCTCACATAATTTGATACCTACTAACTATACTTGTAATATAATCATGCTGGTTGCAATTACTGGATCAAAGGTGGGTAGCTCTCTCATGTTAAACCTCGATGATTATCTTTTTTAAAATATTTAGACTTCTGATTCAGAAGCCCAAAGTCTTGAGGTTTGGTGAAATTGAAGTTTTTTGTACTTTACAGCCAATATCTCTTTTTCTGATATTCTGATCATTTCTTCAAAAGCTTTTCAAAATACATAAGCTAATTTAGTATTTTTGAAATATTGAAAATGGAATTTCTTTCCCATGAACATAGGACTTCAGCTGTCATGCTAAAAATTGACTGTTATTTCTATTTTGGGAAATAATTGTTTCATGTGGGCATATGGTTATTCAAATGTGTTTAATATCATCTCTGGTCATTGAGTTGAACTCACTCTCTCTACATTTTGTTGTTTCGTTCCACCTTGTTCATTTTATTTTGGACTATATTAAAATATTAATATATAAAACATATATCCTATGATACATGAAACTAAACATCTGAAAGAGTTTTATACTGATAAAGTAGAAATCAAGTTTATTGAAAATAAAATTGGGGATATTTTCAGTCAAAAAATATAATTTTAAGATATGATTATAACTCTTCATACAATAATTGATATCCAGGTACCCTAGAAATCTTCTGCGTGCATAATTATCTTTGTAACATTGACCTTCAGTGTACCTCAAAAAACTGAAATGATTTTAGATATTTTATATTCCAGTTTAATATTTGTATTCTTAAACCCTTCAGATGTCAAAGTTCTTTGTTTTCTCACAGTACCTTTATACCCATAAATATTATAGTAAAGCTAATGATTTTATTACTATAAATATTGTAACTCGTAAGAGCATATGATTATATTAATCTTGGTAAAATTAACCACAGCTAATTTACTAACAGACAGATAAAGAACAATAAAATTCACTAAAAGCCAGATAAAGAAAAGTTACAAGGGGGTGCGCCTGGGTAACTCAGTCATTAAGCATCTGCCTTCGGCTCAGGTCATGATCCCAGGGTCCTGGGATTAAACCCCATATTGGGGTCTTTGCTTAGTGGGGAGCCTTCTTCTCCTTCTCCCTCTGCTCCCCCTGCTTATGCTCTCTCTCCGTCAAATAAATAAATAAAATCTTTAAAAAATTACAAAATGTCATTTTGTGATTTGTAGCAACTACAATGTGTATGTGTGTGGTGTGCGCATTAAAATATTCAGGATGATAACTCACTTTCAATTTTCTAAGCTCCGTGAATTGTATTTTGTCATGCCAGGGTAGTGATTTTCAGGCTTTTTTGTTGTTGTTGTTGGTTTTTTGGGTTTTGGTAGCAGCAGCAGCATCTTTTTGGAACAAAATCATTTGTCATAGTATTAAAATGGATAATGGTGGCTTTGCTTTGGCTTAAGTAGGGTGGGTGTCACTAAGTTTTGTTCTCTTGACTCTCATGGAAGCTTTGTGTCACCACAAGGTTTCTGCAGATCTTTCTGGAGAAGCCATTATATAAAGAACAATGTGGCAGAAAAATAAAAGCTTCTGCCATGGAAATATGAGACTTTGCATAGTTCATATTGTTAGTTAATCGTGAATAAGTCATACAATCTGAAGCTCTCAATATTTTCATTCATAAAATGGGGATGATGGGACTTAATTCTCTAACACGAACGTTGGTACGAGGACTGGCAAGTGGTGCTCAGCAACCCACTTACCCATAGATCTGTCTCCAGATGCTTATAATAATACATCACAAATTGGCTTCTGCAGGAAGCACACTCTGGGATGAAAATTAGTGTGCAGGATGCTTATGATGGAATGCAGTTGGAATTAATCCCTGTGGAAAGGGGGGGAAGGAAGCTGGGTAGAGCAAAGGGAAAAGTTGATCTATGAGGTTCCAACAGCAGTGCTGGCTAGCCTGAGGGGCTCTGGAGTAAATCAGAAAATGTGTCCCATACTGAGCCACAAAGGCTGAGTATTTTATATCCATGCTATCCAATGCTGCATGGCAACCCCATAGGGTGCGGCCGCCTCCCTGAGACTCCTAAATCTTTTCTCTACAGAATGCCATGGTGATACAGATATTTACTTTATTTTATTAATTTTAATTTTTTATTTAAATTCAATTCCGTTAACATATAGTGTCTTATTAGTTTCAGAGGTAGAATTTAGTGATTCATCAGTTGCGTAAAACACTCAGTGCTCATTCCATCAAGTGCCCTCCTCAATGCCCCTCACCCAGTTACTCCATCCCCCACACACTTCCTCTTGAGCAATCTCTTGTTTCCTACAGTTAAGAGTCTCTCATGGTTTACCTCCCTCTCTGTTTTTATCTTATTTTATTTTTCTTTCCCTCCCTCTATGTTCATCTGTTTTAGTTCTTAAATTCTATATATGAGTGAAATCACATGGTATTTGTCTTTCTCTGATTGACTTATTTTGCTTAGTATAATGCCCTCTAGTTCCATTCACATGGTTTCAAATGGCAAGATTTCATTCTTTTTGATGGCTGAGTAATATTCCATTATATATATGTATATATGTATATGTATATGTGCATATATATATACATACATATATATATATATATATATATATATACATATATACACACACCACATCTTCTTTCTCCATTCATTTGTAGATAGACATCTGGGCTCTTTCCATAGTTGGGCTATTGTGGACATTGCTCCTATAATCATTGGGGTGCATGTGTCCCTTTGAATCACTCTTGTACCCTTGGGATAAAAACCTAGTAGTAAATTTCACATAATATGGGCCACTGTTTTACAAATGCTTCTAGAAACAATCCTAGTATTGAGTAGATGGTTGAATGATCTCCTAAGGTCTTTGCAGGGTATAAAAACTAGTATCTTAGAACAATGCTCAAATAACAACAACAACAACAAAAACCTCTCCATTATCCAGTATTGCTCCTATTCCCCAAAAAGACCACCCTCAAAATCTAGTCTCATGCACATCTCTTCTAGCTGCTGCCAATTCATGCTGGCTCAGTCTTGCCACTCTTACTGGTGTAGTCTCCTTCTTCTTGAATCAGACCTAATATGTTCTTGGCTGGATTATTCAGTGGCTTAAAACCAGGTAAAGACATAGTGTCCTACAGGAAAAGTGGGGACCACTTGTGAGTAAAAGGTTGTACTAAAAGGCAAAACAACTTATCTTTAAATAGGAGTGAGATGCTTACCCTGAAATGACATGGCGAGCCACTTCCAAAGGAGCACAGGCTTCAGGTGAATCTGGGTATTCAAGATCCCAAGGGCACGGAATCCATGTGTCCCCATCCAGATATTAGGGACCCATTCTTCCCCAGTCACAGTCTTGACACTGGTAACAGAAACACCTTGATTAGTAATACTACATTCTTTGTCACTTAGCTGTCTGATAATTAAGTTCTGATAGTTGTCTTTGGCTTTCTCTAAACTTCCAGTGAAGAAGATAAGAACCTACTGGCATGCTACAAAGGAGACGCTCTGGTTCTCACACAGGGCTTTGAGCCCTTCTCTTTTTTCCCTTAGACCATTAATTGAGTCTCAGAACAATCACGCACTTCTTTGTTATTTGGATACTGTTTCTACTATATTTGTCCAATGGCTAAAACAGTGTTCCGTGGTACAGTTACTCCCACATATACGATATCCTGATTCACTACCAATGAGAGTTCACGTAGTAGGGCCACCACGTGACCAGTGACAGAAGGGGTGCACCTGTCACCACCGCCAGGGTCTTGGTGCTGCCCAGTGACATGTGGTCCATCCGCAGCACACCATCCTTGGCCTGTCTTCCCAGGCCCCTGCACCAATTTTCCCTGCCTTGACTTTCTGAGTTCATCACATAGCATATTTATTAGGTAGTGCCTTTTTTTTTCTTTTAACGGAAGTGAAACTTTTTTAGCATTCCTTTTGAAGCAATTTTTTTTTAAAACAATCTAGTTTAAAAACAAGTTGAGGCTAAGAGAGAACTTGGGACCTTCCAACAGAGTCAGCCACACACAAGGGAGGGGGGGATGGCAGGGCGCTCCAGGTCAGAGGGTCTCCTCCTTGGATAGGAGGGTGCCCCGGACGCCAGCTGTCCGCCTGGCAGCAGGCTTCCCCAGCGGCGGATGCCCACCTGTCAGGTCCTGGGGCTGGCGGCCCGGCCTCGGCCTGCGCTCGGCCCGCTCTGGCGGCCACTCCTCGCTGCCAACTTGAGTCCGGTTCTGGTTCGGGACCCTTGGCGCCTCCCCAGTTCCCGCCCGCGCGCCTCGGTTCCGTCGCCGCCGCCGTCGGTTTCTCAAGTCTCTGGACCGAGCCCAAGAGAGGCCCTTCCGGGCAGCGCGGGTCTGCAGGAAGCGGGACTTCTCCTTTCAGAACCTTCTGGATCCCGCCTGGCCAGCTCCCCCAGCGTCCGAGCCTCTCTGCGGCCCAGCACAAGACTCCCCAGACCCTCCTTGATCCCCTCCTTGGTCCGAGGGCACCT
>LNAC01000270.1:679879-894746 GCA_002007465.1 Ailurus styani | reverse complement strand
GCACGGGGGCTCCATGCCAGCACCTCGGAAGCCCCGCGGTCTCGGGCCCCGTGCGCTCCGGCTCCCCGACCCAGCCCGACGCGCCGTGTCGTCGGAGGAGTGTCGCCGCCAGGCCCAGGTGTCCGCGCGCGCAGAGGTGAGTCTTTGAGGCCTGCTGCGGCCCTGGGGGTCACCGAGCGTGTCCCCGTGCAGGCTGTGCGACCCGCGGGGTTAGGAGCGGCCCTCGCCCACCTCCTGGGCCTCCTTCCACGCCGACCGGCGTCCCCCCCCCGCGAGGCTGGAGGCCGCACTCTTCCCAGCTTCCCCGGCAGGGAGACCTTAACCAGCGACGGGTGCGGTGCGAGCTGGTGGGGCCTCCTGCCGAGCGGCCCAGTCCTCCAGAGCGGGGACCCCGAGGACCGGGGGGCGCGGGTCCGCTGCTGCTTCCGGCCGCTCCGCCAGGGCCCGGGTTCGGTCCTGCGAAGACCCTGAGGGGTCCTCCAGGATGTAACGCTTTTTTTCTAAGGCCTGAGAACTAACGTTTTCCTCCAAGCCTGGCTCGGGCCTGCCGGAGATCAGTCCTGGGAGCCTGGAGGTGCAGCCCGGTTTTCGAGGCGTCCTGGGGAGAGCTTGAGGGACCCAGGTGGGCCTCCAGAACTCCTCCTGCCGTCAGAGGCTGTCTTGTGCCCTCCGAAGGGGGTTGGCACCCGTCACTGCTGTTTCGGGAGAATTCCATTGGTTGTTTTTGGTGTCCGCGTGTAAGATGGAAGTGGAAGGAAACAGGTTTGGCCTGGGGAGAGGCTGAGCTGTGATATAAGCCCAAGAACAGCCTCCACCAACTCCTCAGGCAGCGCTGAGCAAAACCGGCTCATCGCCGTTGTCTAGAATTAGCCAGATATGTTCAAGCCTTTAAAACTGGTCACGGTGAGCCACGAGGTGCAGTTGCCCACAGAAAGATGAGAGCCTCCGTGAGCCGCTTGTGTGCTGGGAAAGTGTCCTGTTGAAGCTGCTGAGAGATTCGGTCCTGCTGCAGTGACGAGTTCTTCCTTGAGGGGACGTCTGGGTGGCATGGTCGCACAGCATGGTTCAACTGTAACAGACTCCTCTGTGAACCCCATACAGCCCCAAGTTCCAGAATGGCTTATGAGACTGTCTCAGGCGGGCAGGGTTGCACTAGGGTAATAGCTACTCCCCAAATCAAAACTTTAAAACAACAGTTTTATTTTTCACAAATGTAACTTATCCATCATGGGTCACCAGCGAATCTTTACGTAATGTTTTTATTCAGGAAATGGGGCTAACAGGACACCCACCCTCTTGAATGTTGTTGGAAACCAAAACAGAACAAAAAGGTTCTGAAGGTTCTCAAACCAGAAATCAAATACTCTGGCTAGGAATCCCTAAAGGTCACTTCTGTTCCCCAGTCAGATCTAGTCAGATCTGGTCTCACAGAGCTGGAAAACACAATCCTACACTCCTCTTCTCGGAGGAGAACAGTGGCTGGGCAGCGAGCAGCCTCCTGACTACCACAGAAGCTTCTCTCATCAGATTTCCGCCTACACCTCTAACCTCTGGCTTCTAACTGCATGAAATGCTGCTTTCCAAACTTAGTGCTCTTGATATTTTCTGAACTTTTCATGCTCTCTCGTGCCAAGGCCAGTTTGCTCATGCTCCTCCTCTGCTTATGCCAAGAATTGGTTTTTGGATAGGTGGAAGGGGAGAGTATGTTTTCCTAAACCCGATCTTTAAGTGGTGATGTTGACCTTAAAAATACAAAAGAGCCAGCTATTTTCCCAGCAAAGCAGGTTCACCCTGGAATAGCAGAGAACTGTAATTCAGGATAAGCAAACTGGCAAAGCACCTGCAAGTCCAGAAAACAGAGGAGAGGGACTTGCTCTCATAGGTGGGAGGAGGAAGCTGGGAGGGACCAGCAGGTGCTCTCAGGGGCGGAGTGGGATGGTTTCTATTGTGGTAGTTTCTTAGTGTGATGATTGCTGGGCAAGGAGAAATTCCTCCTTCCTCCTGCTGGGATATGTGAAGTAAGCTCCTTTTTGTGAGGGAATATGAGATACACTTCTTAGCTCGAGTGGTTGTGTATGAAAGCTCCCCCTTTAGGGCTCCCTGACTCCTTTTCTAATGAAGTTTCCTTTATTTTCAGTGCTCCCATTGTAGCTCAGGGGTGAATAATCACGTTCAAAAGATGATCTCAGTCAAGCAACATTATGCATTTTCTTGCATCCTAAAACACCATTTTTCCTCCCAGAGTAGACACATTCTATTCATCCTATATAGCCTATCTCTGATTTGAGGGTTTTTTTTAATCCCTAGAGCACCTTTTAATCCTTAAACTTTTTAACTCAAAGCAAGTATTTTGTATACCATTAGTTAGGGAATTATTAAATTAAGCAAACAGAAATTTCAGAATGTCTTCATGTATTTTAATTTACTCTTATTTCATTTGAGGTTTTAAAAGTGTGATTTATTTTATAATTACCTTTTCTGCTAATTCAGTGAGACATAGAGAAGATCATCTGTTGCATAGGGAAAAGAGCATTAGAAGAAACCAAGATTCTCTAAATCCTGGTCCAGACTCAGTCTTAATTAATCCTGCTTGATAACATCAACTAACTTTAATTTCCCCATCTGTAAAATAAGGTTTCACTGGAAAAATCTCTAAGGAATAGCCCACAATTAAAATGAATTGATTCAGAAACTAGATTACCAATTCTCTGAGAGCAGAAGTTCCTAAATAGAGCAATAATTTACTTTCCAAATACTGTCATTGCTTTGTTTCCAGTCCCCTAAAGACATTAAAAAAAAATTAACCTTTCTGTGTGGGAAAGGAGACATATCATATCTAAGTTAAAGAATATAGAAATAAGCAATATATTCCAATACTTGAGAATAAATATTCCTTCTCATTTTCATAGGATAATGCTTTTGGGGAAGACCCCAATCCTGAAATTATATACTCTATTGGGATAAGAGGCATGGGAAACTGAATCTCAAACAGCTATAGCCACCAGGATAAATTGTAGTTGCTGTGGACAGCAAATCGACTATTAAATTTAAATTTAATGAACACTACACACAAAAGAACAAATATGCATAGTTATATTTTTAACATCTTATTATCATGACTTCTCTATAAATCAGTAAATAGACCTTGTGATTCAATATTTGTTATTCACTAATGAAATAATAATATCTGGTCATATGGTATGGACAAGAATGGAAATGGAATTTTAACATAGATTCTTTGTGTTGAGAGGATCAAATTTTCTTTCCTTAATTTCATTAATATGGGAAATTACTATGATGATTCCCTGTGGTAACCAAACTTAATTACTGGAATAAATGCAACTTGATTATGGGTTATTTCTTTTTCTCTTTTTCTTATATCACTGAATTTGGCTTGCTAATATTCATGTTGCATCATAAAGTTAATTTTAGTGTATTCCACTTTATCAAAGAGTTTGTGTAAGATTCTCTTTATTTCTCCCTTAAATATTTGGAGATTGTTATTACTGATAGCATCTGGGATGGAAATGATTTTATTTTGGGGGACAGAAGTTAAGATTAACTGTCGTTACTAGATTTGAGTCAATTTAGATATTCTGTTAGTGCTTGTGTTAATTTTAAGTTGCTTTATTGAGGAATCTGTATATTTATTTAAGCATACATTTACTGGCATGAAATTATTATTCCACAATATTCTAATTACATCTAATATGTGTAGGACCTGTAGTGATGTATCATTCTGCATTCTGGATATTGATATTATTTTCTTTTGCTTTGTCCTGCCAGAGTATAGCCAAACTATTAGATTATTCAATGAACAAATTTTGAGTTTATTGACTATCTACTTGTATGTTTTTACGTCTGGAATGTGGGCAATAGATCTTTACTTTTTAATAGGCTAACTTCCTTCAACCCCTTACTTTTCTATTTAAAAAAAAATTAGTACATATGATAAGTGGTACCCTTGTTGTCTGCCTATCTATTTTGTCTCTATTTTGTTTCTAAGGATGCTGCTATATATTATTAATCATCTCCATGACATTCTACAGATGAAGCCATCTTGATTTTTAGCAAAATTGCCTCCACTAGACTTCCGGTGGTTAATTGCATCCACTTGACCTCTCTTGCTTCCTGGTCTCATTGATCTCCATCATCCTCATTTCTATCAGTGAACCCAGCCCTGTGCCTACCCCTCCCCCAAAAACCATCAGTTCTGGTTTGCAGAGAAGGTCATCACTACAATTTTCAGTAATTCTAGGGGCCCTCTCACCAGCACATTCTGGGTGAGTCCTCTGGGCTTCTTCAGTGTGGGGAGCATTTGATGTGTCTTCTCTCATCACATAACATTAATGAGAATACCCAGTTTTCTGGGTCCTTTAATCACTTCCTGAACCATCTGCTATGGAAATTCAGGGATTTCAGCTTCACTTGGCATGGACCATCACTACCTGGCTTCAAGGAACAACCCTAACAAATAGTTTCCATTAAGACCTTCCAGTGTGTTAGGGGAGATATCCTGAGGGAGTGTCTTCAAGTTAACGAACTCTCCCTTCCCCATTCTGATGCCCTAGCCTCAGCTCAAACATTGCAGATGACCCCAACAGCTCTGCTGCCAGGGGTTAGCCACTAACTCCACTCTCACTATTGCATGACTCATTCTCTCTTCAAGGGTTATCCAAGCTGCCTATTTCCAGGACCAAATCACAATTTCTCCAGGGTTATGAACCAAGCTATTGCCTAATCTTCTGGCAGTTTGGTAAAACAAACAAACAAACAAACAACAAAATACACAATCTCTAAAATATGGAAGGTTAGCCATATGTCATCACAACAAATGATTGGAATTGGGATCAAGGTTGAGGAGTTTGATGCCAAATAGTCAAAGTGCCCAAGTGGTGGGCACATGTTGTTGAGGAGAGTGAAGAATGTTAAGGGTTGCTGTTCCCTGATGGTCTGGCTGGAAGAGAACGGCATCACCAGGTAACGATGTTACCTGTCAGCAGGTAACAAGGGCAGAACTGAGCTGCCCAGTAGCCCTGAGCATTGGAGCACAACTTCAGCCACAGGGAAAGCTCCAGATTTGCCCTGGAACAGGCTGGCTGGTAAGTACACAAGATGAAACTTGGACCTCATTCTCAAACCATGAAATATCTGCAGAAAAGAGGTAAAAAACCCAATGTAGTTCTAAGAAATGGTGCAAAATTTGTGGGTGAAGAGGAGTGAGAGAGACTCCAGTCAGTCCCAGAAACTGTAGTAAACAGTACCATGTGTTTCTTTTTCTACTTTTACCTAAGTTAACTCTGCTGGGCAGTTTTCTTCAAGCCAAGTCTACGCATGTCTGTTCCATTTCTCGAAAGAGAACGTTATCTTTGTGAGCAACATCCAAGTGAGTTATTCTCTCCTTGCTTCTGTTCCCTTCCCCCTTCTCTCCTTCTTTCCCTTCTTCCTCTCCTCCTTCCTCTGTCTTCTTCCTTCATTTGTTCTTCCTCCTTTCCTTTCATTTCCTCTTTTTTCTTTCCATAGGTTCCCGATGCATTGGTTTATTGTGCTATTGAAATATTTACACTAAAAATTGCTCAGTCTCAGGATACCTGGTTTGTTCAGTCAGTTAAGCATCTGCCTTTGGCCTAGGTTATAAACCCTGGGTCCTGGGATCAAGCCCCACGTTGGGCTCCCCACTCAGTGGGGAGTCTGCTTCTCCCTCTGCCTCTCCCCTGCTTGTGCTCTCTCTCTCTCTCTCTCAAATAAATAAATAAAATCTTTTTTTAAAAGAAATTCCTCAGTTCTAGGGGTGGCTGGGTGGCTCAATCTGTTGGGCGTCTGAATTCCATGCTCGGGTCATGATCCCAGGGTCCTGGGATTGAGCCCCACATCGGGCTCCCTGCTCAGTGGAGACCCTGCTTCTCTCCCTCCCTCTGCTACTCCCCCTGTTTATGTGCACTCAATCTCTTTCTCTCTCTGTCAAACAAATAAAATCCTTTAAAAATAAATATAAAAAATAAAGATAAAAAATTCAATTTTTTTTCTACAGATAGCAGAGGAAGAGAGAGAAAGAAAAAGAACTGAGATGGTTTGCCTGACTCATTTGATACAGAGTTTTTTTGGTGGTGAATGGACAAAGACTAGTTTTTCTCGAGGATTCAGAAAGGTGCTATTTTTTCCTGCACTGAAGGTGCTTAGAATTCTGATTAACAGTCTGGAGAAAGTCATGTTTCGTCATGTTTGGCCACTTGTCTTCCTTGATTTTCCTCCTAATGTTCTTTTTATCACTCTTCCCTTCTTATCTTTTCCTAGTATCCTAGACGCATACAACATCAGAGCTGAGAGACACCTGAGTTTTGCAGCATTGCTCTTTTATGGAGCAGGAAACTGGAGGCTGCAGAGGCGCAGAGCTGTGGAGCTGGTGGATAGGAGAACTGCTCACTCCCAGCTTAACCCCAACATGGGTGGTCTCCATCATATTTTTGTATTATTTTATTATCTTATTTAGTTATTTCCTCCCGCTCATAGCCAGAGCCAAGACCTCCCCCATCAGATCTGGGTGAATATAGTCTTCATTTTTCCGTCTTTCCCCCATTCTTATGTATTTTTCTTTTTTTCTTCTTCCCTCCTTTCCCTTTTGTTTCATCTTCTGGACTGCACTTCATTTTATTTTACTTGCTCTGTTCCTCTCCTCTTCTTTCTTTCTCTTCCTTCCTCCCTTTGTCCTCTCTCCCACCAATTGCCTTCCTGATGACAGCAACATGCTGCCTTTATCCACGGAGTCATTTCCTTGACGAGTTCAAAGCACTGTACGTGCATTATCTTATTATTAATTCCTCCCATCATTTCTGTAAGACCCATTCATTACCTCTAGTTTACAAATGGGAACAAGAGACACAGGAAGATTAATCGAACTACTGGAGGATAAACAATGAATCAGTGCCAGAGCCATAAACAAAACCTGGTCTCATTGACTTTCCCCATATCAACTCTGGTCATGTTTCTCTTTTTCTTTCTAAATCTTGCCTCATTAAGTAGCGTTAACTCATCCCTGAAGTACTTTGAAGCAATCTGCCACCATCGGCTCTCTTCTGGGACGTTGGGACAAGGATGATGCTTTAGTTTCATCTCTGATATTGTTTGTGAACTTGGCCTTGTCTCTCGGAGTGTTTGAGCCCTGTTTTCCCCAGGTGTGTAATGGGAAATAAGCACTAGGACAGGGCTTCCTAATGTGTGACACATAAGTTGGTTTTATCAATATAGGAGTTGATTTTAAGGTGGCACCTTGACACGGTATTAAATAAATCATGACAGCACCATCATTGTTCATTTCTTTGAAATTCTCCTGGTGACTTCAAGGAGAAAGATTTATGTTATGCTTCTATAGCACTTGCTAATTACATATGTAACAAAGCAGCTCTGATACTCAGAGTATTTTTAATACTCTATAATTTAAGTGAAATAATTTATGCTTATGATGATATTGTATTCTTGGTGAGGAAAATGGCTTTTTTCATTTCAGATGATGAAACAAAGTTCCTTTTTAATGTAGATTTCTATAAATTTGCAAAACAGTCAATGAAAACAAAAATAGTAAGGAATTATGTAGGTGGCATATAGATACAGAAAAATATCTTATATGTAAAGTTGATGTGGCTGAATTTCGGGAAGGACAGTACTACTTGACATTTTTCCATTTCTACAACATTGATCTGAACCAGGAGTGGTAGATTGCATTACTGCTCCTACTTCCTTGATCCCTTTCTCTGGAACTTCATATCTCTGTACCTCATGATGCCTCTAAGTGGGATGTATGTCTTCCTCTTCTTGATTTTGGACTAGTCCAAGTGACTTACTTTTACTTATGAAATGTTCACCAAAATGATTTGGCTTGGACTTCTTGCATGTTAGCCTTTCTACTATGAGAAGAACATGAGCTATGCCGAAGTTGCTCCCAAAACGATGAAGCTCTAGGGTGCTAATCTGACCCTAAATCAAAGCCTGGACTTTAGCCTAGCAAGCTCAGTCCGGCAAAGAGCAGCAGCCAGCAGCTGGACCACAAACACATAGATAAATATAAGACACTTCCTTGGCCAAAAGTAGCTTCAAGGAAAAAAAGAATAGAAAAATTTAAACAAAGAAAAAAGATGCATTACTGCTCTTTTTATCTCTGCCCTCCCTCTCCAGCAGACAAACAGCTCCTGACGTTGGTTGTCTATTCAACAGGCAATGATCCTAGCCAGCACAGTAGTTTGCATACCATGCCTGTGCCAGACACTCTATTCTCACCACTGCCCTGGTATTTTTCTCTCAAGCATTGGTGGAGCCCCCGTGGAGGCCAGTCGGGTGAAATATATTTCTAGTGGAAGCAATCAGAACTCAGTTGGCCTCCATCCACGTTGGGAACATGAAACTGGTCCCTGGGAACCTGGCAGCCTCGAAAGCCAATACATTTCCCCTCCTGATCTGTCCCTGCATCCAGGATCTCATTTCATTACAAACAGGGCATGAGATTCAAGAAGACACCGCTGCATCCCTGGTCTTGGGCTTGTAGGTTTTGTGATCACAGTAGAGTGGCTTCAACACTGGGGCTTGGTATCTTTATTTGAAAAGATAGGTAATTCTTGTCAAAAAATGTTACATTGATTGAACAAGCTAATCATTATAAAGCAATTAGGAATGTGCATGTCTCACAGTCAGCATCTAAAAAATGATATTCAGAATGGATGATTTACTTAACTTTATTTCCTACAGCCCCAAAAAACATACCCTAAATTCAAATCTCACACAATGGTCCTCCTTGCATACTAGGACAGGATAAGTTTAATATATTTATCATTACACTTTAGAGTATTTCTTATACTTTTTTGTTTTCTTCTATTTATCTTACCAAATTATCCTTTGATTTAAATTGTTTTATGTAAGGTTCCTCAACTTTCTACATGTATAATCATAACAATTGCAAACAAAGATACGTTTGCCTTATTTTATAGTATTTATATTGCAAATTCTATCTTCTTATCTCATGGTATTAGCTCACCCTCCAAGACATTATTGAATAAAGTAGTGATAGTATACACTTTCTTTATTTTTCACAGTAATCAAAGCCTTTACCATTTCTCTATAATCCTGTTTACTCTTACTTTTTATGAATAAATATCACTCTTAGATACACTTCTTATCTTTTTACTTATTATGGGTCTTAATATTTATATATATTTTCCTTTGTTGTGTTGAATAATTCTTTTACTATACTGTTAAATATAATTTGTTAATATCCCATTATTAATTTCTTACATCTAAGATCATACATAAAATTGGCCTGTGGGCTTATTCTTATTTTTATCATTACCAAATATTTATTCAATACATATTAAATTTTAGTTATTTTTCTAAGAATTGTAAATTCAATGGGAAACAAAATATATGTTGTCTCTGCTATTATCAAGCTTATAGTTTAAAACAGAAGATTAAAATCTGATAAATGCTAGAACTATATATAGTGTTCTCTTGAGAGTATTAGTGATAGAAGTAGCAACCAAATTTAGGCAACAAATGCAACGTTCCACAAATATTTTATTGAACTTAAGACTTGACTAATTCTCAAGAGAGAATAAAATAAAAGAGGAATGAAGGGTAGAAGATTGGGGTAGTTGAACACATTCCAGTTGATGTTTAAGGAAAGACCAACCAACCAGCCCAAACCAGCCCATGTAAAAGGGACATGGGACACCACCATGGTCAAGAGTCTTGCTGCCAAACAGGCTGGCAGTTAGGCACAGATGAGACACTACTGGAAAACTTGGCCATATTGGTGATTTTAGCTTGATTCAAAAGTTTAATCATGAACCAAGTGTTACTTAATTCACAAGGCATTGGATATTTTTGAGCAAGGGAGTTGAGTAGGTGGTCAAAAATAGCGTCTGGCTCACAGGAGAGAGATGCTCTGAAGGTAAATGGCTCTAGATGATGATTTCTACCATCTATTGGGATGACTTTGGGGGACAGTAAAATTTAGTTGCTTTATTCGCATCTTAAAATCTATATACCTAAAATAAGGAATTCACCAACTTTTTCTCCAATATGCTTCTCCTCCCCTGTCATCCAATAGCATCCCCATTAGCTCTTCACCCACATACTACATCTCCATTTCAGTTTTCCAACCAGCATCCAAGTGCTTCCTTTTCCTGGGAAAGTCTTCCCATGTATAATTTCTTCTTATCTTTTCTCTTCTTACTCTGGTTGAATCTGTCATTGGTTATTCCCTACGTTGCTTCTATAGCCAACTAACTTGGTCAGCCAACTGTCAATCTGCATTTCCTCAACTCCTACATCTATATTTTAAAACTGCTAACTTCTTGGTGTCTGGGTGGCTTTGTCGGTTAAGCATCTGCCTTTGGCTTAAGTCATGATCTCAGGGTCCTGGGATGGAGTGCCTCATCAAGCTCCTTGCTCAGTGGAGAGCCTGCTTCTCCTTCTTCCTCTGCCGCTCCCCCGCTTGTGGTCCCCCCCCCTGTGAAATAAACAAAATCTTAAAAAAAACACAAAAACGCTGACTTCTTAATACAGACTATGTCATTGAAAAAGCACATCAATGGTTATGGATTTAACATATTAAAATATCAGATATTTAAAACAAGATATGAAACTATTTCAACCACAGATTCTTCATCTGACACAAAATATCTAAGAAAATAATTCTTGCCATGCAGGATTGCTATAAAATTTGATAAGCCTTATCTTCTCGTTAATCCTTAACCCTAACACATATGCATTCTTTAATAAATGGTGGCTATTTTATCCCCAAATCTTTCCTTTTTCTTCCTTCCCCCCCCCCCGACAGTACTGAAATCATTCAAGGGCTCTTGAACTAAGAAAAGGAACTGATGTGGTTTAATATTTCTCAGGACCCAGCACTTGGCTCAATGGTCTATAGATCCATTCAGGTTGTGCCTTTACTCTGGCCCCTTCCCCCACATGATACTCCTCAGACGCCCACATGGAGAAATATCTCAACATCTACTTCCTAGATCTGAGTAGTTGGTTTCCTGTAAGCTGTCTTCCTGACTTTTTAAAAATAAAGACCAAGGTGATCATAACATGATGTGTTAAGCATCTTAACCCTCTCAACTGTGCTTATTTTAAAGTATTTTGTCATAATTGTCATGCCTCCCTAAGATCTGAACACTCTTGCTGAGGCTTCTGGGAAGCTCCCTGGCTACTAAATTGACACTCCAGGTTTCTGCTCAGTGTGACAATAAGGAGAGCATTCTAATTTAATGACACATGCCAGTGGGAATTAAATGCCTATTGCCGTTTATTTTTCTTAGAACTACCAACCAAGAATATTACACATAATAAAGAAATTTAGGAAATGAAAAGTTCTCTGCCTACTATTGAGAGCCACAAATGTAATTTTATGGTTTTGCCTCAACAAATACATATTGTAGCAAAGTAGTCATGTATTTATCCTCTAAGAAAAAAAATTGTCCTGTTATCATTAGAAGATTTCTCTGATAACCCTCCAAAGGAGGTGTGCTTGTGACTGTCCCATCCCACACAAAGGTAATGCGACTCTAAGATTCTCCCACCATTCTATGAGATTATGTAATTCTTTTATGATATTTATCTCATCAGCTACCATTTAGTGCTAAATTGATGTAAGTCCTCCCATTAGGCTGTGGTGTTGAAAGAATAGTCACAGCTGGTACAAGCTTCTGAGAAGTGGTGCCAATATGGATCACCTACAAAGATGCTGATGGGTTTTAAAATAGGGCATGGGGAGTCTAGAAGGAGAACTTACCTAAGATCAACTAATTCTGCCCCATTCTCACCCCAACCACAAGTGGTACAGAAACACAGTCCAAGGGATGCCTGGGGGGCTCAGTCAGTTAAGTGTCTGCCTTCAGCTCAGGTCATGATCCCAGGGTCCTGGAGTCAAGTCCCGCATCAGGCTCCTTGCTCAGCGGGGAGCCTGCTTCTTCCTCTGCCTGCTGTTCCTCCTGCTTGCATGCTCACTCTCTCTCTGACAGCTAAATAAATAAAATCTTAGGAACGAAGGAAAGAAGGGAGGGAGGGAGGGAGGGTGGAAGGAAGGAAGGAAGGAAGGGAGAAGAGCAGCCCTATGTGGATCTGGGAGACAGAGAGCTTACATAATCCTTTATTTTCTCTTTTATGGGTATATCTTCATCCATATTGGTGTTCCTCCAAATTCAACCCTTGGGTTCTTTTCTCTTATTTGTCAGTGTATATTAAAGGAAAGAATAATAATACTACTAATAATCCAAAACTTCATTTATCATCACTATTATAAAAGTAAGATAGTTAATAGTATTTATTGTTAAATACCTTATAATGCAATTTTTTTTTACAGTTTCTACCGTTTGGAAAGCTACACTGTTGTTTTACCCATCTTAGACTTTCCAATGTGTAGCACAGTAACTAGAATATATTGTTGAAATTCAACTAGAATCATTTAAGATAAATAGTTACTGAAATAAACTGTTCTTGGTAACGCATGCCTAGTTCCAGCTTTCTTGCAATCATGCTTCTTTAAAATTCCTCTTTTGTTTTGACAGGGAGTAATGACCACTTCTTTCTTACAACCTCATTTATACCATAAATGTATTAGAAAATTAATTTCATGAAAGAGAGAAAATGATTAAGCTCTAATAAATGTCCAGCATACCTGGGAAAATGTGAATTATCAAAAACGGAGTCTGCAGTGAATCTTGAAAAACTGGGACACACCGCTTGTTACTGTAGTTTGTTTTATTGAATCGCTATGATTAAAAAGGAGAGTTATTTCATGTGAAGGTGTTTCCATTAAGAAAAACGACACACACGCCCACACACACGTGCACACACACATGTACTCACGCACACGTGCACACAGGAGGCCTGGGCCAAAGCACAGAATTTATCACTTCCTATGTGTTGCAGTCACAGTGTTACCAAAGTGAGTCTGTGAAGTAGGCTGGTGGGACTCCGGGATGGGGAGCTTTCTTCCCTTGGACTGGTGGTCTTAGATCTAATAGAGCACACTAAACGTTAAAGTTAGGTTTCCAAGTTAAAAAAAAAAGAGAGAGAGAGACAGAGAGAGAAAGAAAAAAATAGAAAGCAGAAAGGTGTTTGGGGCAACCATAGGAGTACCATATAAAACATGAACCAGAAGAGTAACAGGGCCACCCACACAAAGCGAGTGAGGCTTCACTGCCCCACGTCATTCTCCAGAGACGCTTCAATACCCAGGGCTACGGAACCCACTGAGTGGACCACCTTCCCACTGACCTTCACCCTGTCCTGAGTTCTCTGCTCTCCTGCCCAAGGCCACCCTCACGGCCTCCACCTCGCATATGCTGACAACTGCTTGCTCCTTTCTCCCTGGCAAGAGAAATTCTACGTTGGTCCAGTCATGTTGTCCTTCTTCCACAAGCTCAGCTTGGCTGCGGGGCAGAGCTGCAACCCCGTGGACGGGCACCTCATTTAGTCTCCGTTGACAAGGTTCATGTGGGCCCAGAGCACCGTCTTGCAGTCTCACCTTTTCCCAGACTACTGTCTTCCAAGGTCAATAACTTACACATTTTGTGCTTCCTTTCCACACCCCCGATTGATGACTGCGCTTTATGTTTTTTTCCAGAAACTAAAAATAAATTCTCTACCAAATTTATGAATGTGCCTTCACCTTAACCCATATAAACCAGCCCATAAACCAGATGAAATATCTCTCACCTTAAGCAAATTAAAACAACCTATGTAAAACAATAACTTGTTTCGTTTCAACTTCTTTCTTCTCTTCGCTCTCCTTCCCAGTAAAACTCAAACATTTCTGTTCAGTCTGCCTCCCTTTCCTTGTGGCTTTCCATTCTCTTTTAGCTCACAGGAGCAAGATGCTTGCAACCATCCCTCCAGGGAAATCACATTTGTTACGCTGGGATACAAACCCCTGCTGCTGTATCTGTGGTCAGTTTTCAGTGCTCATTTTACTAGAACTTTGGCATTATCTCACAGAGTTGATGATTCCCTTCTTGAAATAGTCTCTTCACTTTACTTTCTGTACACTACGCTCCCCTGTGTTCATTCCCTCATGCACAGCTGGCTTTCTCCTCTGAAGGTTTCTCCTTGTCTTTGTAACTTTAGAGCGGCCTGGGGGTCAGTCCCTAGATGTCTTTCTGTGTTACCACTTCACAGAGGTCTCACCCAGTCTCTGGCTCTGGTCTTCCCAAACAGGAGACCACTGCCAAAATAATATCTTTATTTTCACTCTCTTCTGTCAATTTTAGATCCCCATAGCTAAATATCTATTCATATCTCTATAGGGATGCTTGATAAGCATAACTTTAAGAATACAAGTTTTCTTTTTTTTTTTAATGAGAATTTTTTTTTGCCCCAGGGGTACAGGTCTGTGAATCATCAGGCTTACACCTTTCTCAGCACTCACCATAGCACAAACCCTTCCCAATGTCCATAACCCATTCACCCTATCCCTACCCTCCCACCCCCCAGTAACCCTCAGTTTGTTTTGTGAGATTCAGAGTCTCTTATGGTTTGTCTCCTTCCCGATCCTATCTTCTTTCATTATTTTTCCTCCCTACCCCCTACGACCCCCCACTCTGCCCCTCAAGTTCCTCATATCAGAGAGATCATATGATAATTGTCTTTCTCCGATTCACTTATTTCACTTAGCATCATACCCTCTAGTTCTATCCATGTCATTGCAAATGGCAAGATTTCGTTTCTTTTGACGGCTGCATAGTATTCCGTTGTATATATAGACCACATCTTCTTTATCCATTCATCTGTTGATGGACATCTAGGTTCTTTCCATAGTTTGGCTATTGTGGACATTGCTGCTATAAACATTCGGGTGCATGTGCCCCTGAGGATCACTACCTTTGAAGAAAACAACTTTTCTTTAACAGTTTTATTAAGGATTAATTGAATGTAACAAAGTGCACATACTTAAAACACACAGCATGAGATGTCTGTGAAACATTCACTGTGATCAGTATGACAAACACTTCCAACAGCCCAAAATTTCATCATCTCCCTTCAGGATTTCTTACCTTTGGTTCCAACATGCATACCCATTTCCTCTTCATCTACCTGCAGCAGCTGATTTGTTTATAGACATTTATAATTTGCATTTTTTAGAATTTTGTATAAATGGAATTACGTGGTATGTATCCATACCTTTTTTGGAATAGTTGGTTTTACTTAGCATAGTTATTGCATTATTTATCCAAGTTTTATCATGTGCCAATATTTCATTTTTAAAAAACCAAAACTATTTTATGACTAGAAATGGCTCTATTAGCTATTATAACTACTTTGTAAAACTATTATTAAAAAACTTTTAATTTTTAAAAAATTCAGTCAGATCATTATGACTTAGAACAAATGAGTCAGAGGATAGAAATAAACTGCACAAGAATCTTAGTCATGGAGTGCATAAACTCTATCTCAAGATTCATGAATTACGAGATTCTTCATCTACCATTTAAAGCCTCTGGGAAGGCTGTTTCCCATCATTCTGCTTTTAGAAAGCAGGATTTCCTTATATTGACACCAGGTCTGCCTACCACCACCATGAGCCTTGTATGTTGGCCTGACTCATTGCTCTTTTACATGGTAGCCCTCTGGAGGCTACAAAGCCAAGGCTCAGAGCAAACTTGGTAAATCTGCTAAATTAAAGTTCTTTTATGCAGAGTTGCTTTGTTTTCCTGTCAACCCAGTGTTTTCCTTCAGCTGAACACTCCTGCTACATGTGGACAATGTACTTGTGGAATGGGGTCCCTAACTGTATTAAGGGAAGCAGTACTTTCTCTAATGTGACATCACTGGCTCAGCGAGGATGAGTAGCACAGGGTTGAATGAAACTTGTCCAGTCAGTTTGCTGCCTGGGTCAGAACTGAGCTCCTTCACATACTGAATGTATGATTGTGGCTTAGTTATTTAATAACCTATGCTTCACTTTCCTTATTTATGAAATGGGAATAATTACAGTCATCTCTTCCTATGTTTATGGAGGAAAATAAATTAAATCTTATTGGTTAACTGCTTAGAACAGTGCCTGACACATAGCAAGTGCTCATTAAAATGTAGTCATCATTATTGTTATTTGGGTTGATGTGTGAGCTATGTGGTCAGTTAAGAGTAAATATTAAAACTCTGGTTGTTAATGCTGTGGCAAAAGCAGAGTCTCTTTTGCTGGCTCTGAACATAGTCTCATTTGCTGCTAGTATTCCATTGCTAGGAGCGGAACTAGCCTCAGGATAAAGACAACTCTAAAGGGAGAAAGAAAGGAGACAAGGTCCCTGATCAAACTCACTGAGAAGCTGGCTTGAAGTCCAGACAACCTCTGTAAACTCAGAGGCATGAGCTAGTAAACCCTTATGATTGTGGTGATGGATACACTTATACTATTCATAGCAAAAAAAAGGGGGGGGGGAACTTAACTAAGACTTTGATTTTTATCCCACTTCTTTTTACAATGCATTCAGTTGTTAATTTCATTTTACACATCTGGACCCATACTAGTGGTTACAAAAAGCAGAGAAAGTCTTTCATGCATAACTCAAGCAACTGATTCTAAGAGTATCATTTAATGTCCAGAGGAGGAAAGTATGTTCTCAATATGAAAATAGAAGGCAGAAAATGGAGAAGGTTGGGCATAATGTGGTTTCACATAAGAGCCCACCTGCCTCCTAGAAATGTGCCATTATGTACACATGTTTTAAATGACTATCATAGGTGATTTCTTATTGTATTATTCTCCCAAATCTGTGAGGGGTCAATGCGTGCGTGTGTGTGTAAGTGTGCATGTGTGTGCATGTGTGCATTTCCTAAGGTTTTTGGCAGATTTGTTGCTATCTTTTGAAATTCATATGTTTTGATTTGCTTTTCTTCTTAGTTTAGGAATTTGGGACATATTTATGCAGCACATCTCTGTGAACAGTACCTTAATAAACCCCAGCTGAGATCTTACAAACCATGTTAATATTAATGAAAAAGAACCAGAAAATGAATACAAAGTATATACTTACATCCCCAAAGAAAATGAAATTTGTAGCCCTCCCACAGCTCCACGGACCTTTAGTCTCTTTGACGTGGGATTTTCTTGTCTGCTGAAAACACGTATTTGAAAATAACTATGTCTGAACAGTTAACAATGGATACTGTGAAGTCAACTGCTCGTATGATAATATAAACAAATTGAAATATTCTTTATGCTGATATACTCATTATCATCACAGATGATATTTATTGTTTACTCTATGCCAGGTACTGTAATAGGCACTTCACACTCAGTATCTCGCTTAGTCCTCATTATAGCCATAGTGGCATGGCATAATTATATCTATTTCACTTACATTTACTAGAAGAGAAGACTGAGGTTCAGGTTGATTACATAAGGTATGCAAATTCATAAAGCTCAAAGTACGTGTCATAGATTAAAATTTTTGACCCTCTTCCTATTAAGAACTGGGGTGTATTTTCTCTCCTTGAATCAAAGGGGGCTCTGTGTATCTGTTGAATAATGAAATACAGAAGAATTGTGTTGCAAATCTCAGCGCTTAGGTATTTTAGACACTGGTGGCTTTAACTGCCTGTTATCTGGAATATTAGCTCTTGAACGACTTGTTGTGGGGAAAACAGCACTAGATTAAGTCTGTAAGTCCTGAGACCACCATATGAGAAAGACAAGCCATGAGAGGAGGTCCTGGAGAATGAAACAGTGAGAAGACAGGGAGCACCAAAGCACTAGATATGAGAGACAAGAAGCCACTTTTGGACTTCAGATGCCCTGTGAGAGCCCATGATCCTAACTGATCTTTGTGAATCAGAGATAATTAACTTAGCTGACCTTTTTCGTGAATGTCTGAAATACAACATCATGAGGAAATTTCAAATGTATTTTAAGCCATGAAATTTGAGGGGTTTTTGTTTTTGTTTTTTAAAGGTTTTATTTATTTATTTGACAGAGTGAGAGAGATTAAAGATCACAAGTAGACAGAGAGGCAGGCAGAGGGAGAGGGAGAAGCAGGCTCCCTGCTGAGCAGAGAGCCCTATGCGGGCCTCGGTCCCAGGACCCTGAGACCATGACCTGAGACGCTGGTGTGGGGACACTGAGGGTGAGGGCTTGAAGTATCACTGAAAGGAGGAGAAAAGATGAACTGTTCTGCACTGGTGGGAAGGTCAGCAAATTTGTCACAGGTGGTTGTGTACCAGGAATGGGTGGATCTGGCTAAAGAGATTTTGTAGGCAAAATGCTGAAAGTGCTAACTGATTCCTTATAGATGTATATGAAAAGGTGAGCTACAGATAGATAAGTTAAAGAAACTATTTGATGTTTGAATAGAGTTTACAGGGAATATAAGTGGCTCGAAACATAAAACTGTTGCTCATCTATACTCTTTCCGATGTGCAAATAATCTCAAAATAAGACAAGGCCCAAGAGACAAGATCAAATTTACAGTATTGCCAGTGATTTGACATGTGGTCCATGGTAAAATTTGAATCAGTGATATTCTGTCAAACCATTTGATGCGACCTCAGAAAAATTTAGAGTTACGTCAAAGACCATCTTAATTATTTTTTTTAAGACCATCTTAATTAAATGAAAGGATCTCAAAGGATCTTAAAGACCTGACTTGTAGACCCACACATTCAGTCCATACAGCCCCTAAAAATCTTCGGAGTATAATCTCACAGCATCTTTACAGGCTTTTCAAAGTTTCAAAATATGAATATCGGTATGACTAATAAAGTGGAATATAATGTGATATACTGGAATGCCATGAAGTTTTTATAGGAATTATACCAGCTTAGATTGAAAGGGGAGAGACAGTAAGAATAATAATAATAATAGTAATAATTATGATAAGCTTTAGATACCTAATTATGGGCAAAACCTGGCTAAGAAAACTTATTTAGCTGCAAACAAAGGCTTATTCTTACAGAAAAGGACAGGTGACTTAGAGGGAGAAGCCCAGAGCCCCAAAGTTGCAGACAACAGTGGTAGAGAATCATTTCCTAATGAAGGCGCTAGAAACATGTGCCCCGCTGGATTCAGAATTGCTATGGATCGTTGACTACTGCATGACTTCTACCTCCCCTTATCTGAAGAGATCTAGCTATTACGGTTTTCCTGTGCCTGTTTCCCCACGGAATATTGTGTGTGTGTTGTGGGAATGTGCATCATAGATAGATCTCTTTAATCCGCAAGTTTTAAATTTAAGAGGACCCACACTCAAAGAGCTTCCTCCACATCTGGATCTAATTTAGACCATGAGATCCTGCACCACCTCCTTGAGCCCGAAGTAGTGATGGGATGAGACTCTCGAGTGCCTTGAGCAGTAGTGAGTGTGTTCCATGACCAGCGGGTGAACTGTGGCAAGTTGAAGGTGGTCACTGCTGGTTTGCTAGGGCAGCTTTAACAAAGTACCACAAGCTGGGTGGCCTAAACAACAAACATTTATTGTTTAATCATTCTAGAAGCTGGAAGTCCAAGATAAAAGTGTTGGTGGGATTGGCTCCTTATGACAGCTGTGGAAAAGAAGTTGGGACCCACCTCTCTCCTTGCTTCTGGCGATTTGCTGGCAATCTTCGGCACGTCTTGGCTTTAAACACCTTACCCCAGTCTCTACCTTCATATTCATGTAACTTATTGAGCGAAATTGGCACAATTGTATATACTATGGGATAGGATGAAAAAAAAAACAAATAAAAACAAAACCAAAATACTTCTAGCCTAAGGGTTAGTGAGCTAAACTGGAGAAAACAAATGATTACAAGGAGAGTATAGAAAAAACATTCTGATGGAAGGTATATCGCCCAAGACACTACAGAGATGGGGTTGAGGTGATGTTCTATATCTAGTTTTATTTTTATGTCTTTATAATGATGGTTATGACTGCCTACTTAGAATTTCCTGGACAGGGGATGTTGGAAAACAAGTGTGCAATGACATTTTCTTTCCCTTTCTAAGTGGGAATGCCTAAACTGCATGAATTAGATGGAACTTTTACTTCATTCTCCATATTTGATTGAAGCCAAATCCTGCTGGAGTCTTCTGAGGAAACACATACAATGCACCTCGCTACTGAATGTCCCTCCAGACAACAGAAGGAAGTGTTTATCCACCAGCTCCATCAATGGAAGGGTTACCTCATGAATTATTAGTGAACCTGCACTTCAAGCTGTTCGGTTCAATTAGTCATTTATAGGACATTGAAGTACTAAAATGTTCCTAAATTAGTCGTCTGAGTTTCAGTTATACTTCTTCCTGCTACACATGCTACTGATATTCAATTGCCTTTAATGGTAGGAAAAGACGCACACAAAAAAAGACCAGGTGATGATTGTGTACTTAGTGGAATCCTTACTATATCCTCTGATGAAAATCCAACCACCTTTGTAACCAGGACAGAGCCTAAAGTTGAGGATACAAGAACTACATATTCCCTAAGTGAATCAAACATTAGAGCAAGGGTCCATCCATCTCTCACCCTTGAGTTCTCAGACCCATTGATTCTACCTTCTGGGAACACAGGACCCTGTATTACCTATTGGTTCTATGCATTTATTATACCCCGGGGGAGAGCTTGCCAAACATGCACACCAGTTGCTGTGTCTGATCCAGTAGCTTAGCTGAGACTTTAATTGACCATTCTATTATGTATCAGGTCATTATCCATCAGTGACCTGCTCTAGGTAACTTGGTCAGTGGTCGCCCCAGTGGATCTCAAGGTCATGTGCCCGTGGTCAGAACTGTTTTTTCATGAGAGATGTCACTTGTTCTGAAGGAATGTGATGAAAAATCCCATTTCACTAAATTAGTCATTTTTGTCTGAAGGCTCTAAGGAAAATTTTGTTCCCAAACTTAGTGTTGACAAAATTCCGTTCCTTTCAACTGAGGGACTGAGGTGCTCATTTCCTTGCTGACTTTCAGCTCGGGGCCACCGTCAGGTCTCGGAGGCTGCCATATCCTTCCTCCATCTTGAAGCCCATGGTCATACATTTAATCCTTCTCATACTTCAAATCTCTGACCAGGTAGAGGAGAATGTCTGCTGCTTATAAAAGGCTCATATGATTAGGTCAGTCTCACTCATATAATCTCCCTTTTTAAAGTCAGCTATACCAATTAACCTAATCACTGGAGTAAAACTGATGGCTTCCATAGACCTAGGGTATGTAGATCAGGGGTGGGAAATCTTGGGAGCCAGCTTAGAATTCTGCCTCTCGAGGGAGGGAAGACAAGCACATACCCAGTGCAGGTATCAAAGTCTGCCCCACCCAGCATGGAAGGAGCCTGCTGTCCTCTAGCTGGGCTCCCCCCTGGAAGGTGCTATATCAAGTTCTCAGTATTATACGTTAGCAATAGCAGAATGGGCAAAAAACAGTGGGAGAATGGAGCCCAGTCTTGATGAGAGAAAGTCCATGGTGTTATTTACATGAGGAGTTTCCACCAGAGTCACTTCGACTCTTCTGTTCACGATCTCATTGTGCCAGCAGCAGGATGGCTGAAAACTAAGGCCAGGTGACATCCTCTGGATTCATTACCCCGAGCATTGAGTGTCTCTTCTTTGGGGGTTCCTCTGTGGGGAACCTTAGTGAAACTAAAGAGCTTTACCTTTGTGCTCCCTCTTTCCTCATAATTCCATACACATGCCTCTTCCCTAAACATCGTTGTCTCTGACCACCTACTGCCTCCTTAAGGCTTTTGACTGCACAGTCAAGCTACCCGCCACTGCCTAGGAGTCTGTGTTTGTGGCTTTAAGCCATTTCTGTTTCTCCTTCATTCATAGTGAATGAACAAGTTTGCTTCTTAGCACCGTGCCCGGTGGGAGGATCCCCTCCTCTGTCGTCCCTGAGGATCAGCCCAGAGTAGGACGGTAGGGCTGCTTCTGTCCATTGTTGGCTCCAGAGAGCATTTCAAAATAATCAATCCGCGAACTAGGTCCAAATTGTATTGTCCTGTCATTCGGCCTTTGGAAAATTGTCATGAGACCATGGACGTTTGTTAAATTAACTTGCAGTTGATTAAGACATTTCCACAGACGTAGGGGCAGAGAGTAATAGTCTTTTTATTTCTGCTTTAGGCTGGAAGATTTAATAAAAATATTATGCCTCAGAACCTAACTCAGAAACTAAAATCTTTTTGATAATTTCTAACAAGACTTTTATTAAATTAACATCCAAATATAGTTTTTAGAATCAGGTTAACTACACTAGAGGAAGTAAGATTAGTGTTTCACATTCGGGATATTCTGTCCCTAGGTTCTTACCAAGAAATACAATGGAGCGACTTCTTTCAGCGCAGGTGTTAATTCAACATGTTTCTCCCTTTGCCTGGATCTCTTCTGCTGACCTTCTTCATCCCTCTGATTCTTTATCTGCCATTTTGTCTTTGGCACCAAATTGTTTTGGACGAGCAAATAATACAATCTAAGTTATAATAAACATAGTTTGTGTCTAAAATACAATAGCAAAAGTGGAACCTCTCCCCCTTGAACGACTTTGGCTGGTCCTTTCACACCTATGGACTTGAGAAACTCGTCTGTAAATGGACATAATGACATCTTCTGGGCTTAACTCACAACATGCTGCACTGAATAAATAAGAACTGATAGAGAAAACTTCTCGTAATTTGTGTAACAAATATATTTATCATTTTTGGAGACTGAATATGTTTTCATCTATCAGTGCAAAAAATCAGTGTATTACAAAGTCAATGAGCAATATAAATAATATTCTGTGAAAATTTTTTTGTTTTTAAAGTACAAATTAGTAGCCCGTGAGAATAATTATAAATTTAAATTTCATGCTAACTTCAAAATTATCAGTAAATTAATGTAGATCTCTTAGTACTTGGTAAATGACAATTTTTTATTTTGGAATGAATTTTATTTATGAAAATGAAAGTGAAATATAAAATATAATATAATATAAATAAAATATAAATAAAATAATATAAAATATAAAATGAAAGTATATCCATGCATCCTATAATTTTTAGATGTCAGTATTTCCATCTGGCATCTTCTCAGTTTTTTGAATTAACTGAAATAATGTATGAAAGTACTTAATGCTATGCTCTAGGAAGCCTAGCCATTATTATTAGATTCCTATATTTTTTAAGGCATCAGCACTCAACAGCTATCTAGCTGACCTAACCCAGAAAGAGTAGTAGTGGATTGAAATAACAAAACGTACAGTACTTAAAAATTCAACCTCTCAGACTTGTGGGAGTTAGAATAATGACCACTACTTTACCCAAAGCTGTCATGTCCTAATCCCTGGAACATGTGAAATATTTTAACTTACATGGTGAAAAGGACTTCAAAGATGTGATTACATGAAGGGTCTTGAGTTGGGAATATTATTCCAAGTTATCTGAGTGGGCCCAGTGTTATCACAAAGGTCTTATAAAAGGGATGCCGTGGAATCATAATGAAAAGGGTCTTGATGGAAGCAGAGGTCTGAGATTTGAAGAAGTATGTTGATTTGTGTATGGAAGGGGGCCCTGGCCTCTGGAAGGTGGGAATGATTAAGAATAGATATTGCCCTCAGGCCTTAAAAATGAATGCAACTCTGCCAGCACCCTGATTTTAGCCAAGTGAGCCCCATTTCAGACGCCTGGCCTCTAGAATTGGAACATGATAAACGAGTGTTGCTTTAAGCCACTAAATGTGTTGAAACCTCACAGCAGCAATAGGAAACTAATACAAAACCTTTACTGATTAGTGAATTCACACTATGTGCCAGGCACCACTAATAGGATGAAGTTCTGTTCTTATGAAAATCATTTGGTTTCTAAAGCTTTTCATTTACTTTAGGTGCTATTTCAATCAGTCTGTCATGTAAACAGGAAATAATATCCTCAGGTATATTGTGGATTAATTCTTTCTGGATATTCTGAACACTTTGACCATTTTAAATGGATCCTACATAAATTATGTATTATAGATCTGCAATGAAATGTAATCACTAACTTTAATTTGTACCCATGATTTCAGTTTAATCAATTGAAAAAAGCCATAATATTACTCTTGGATTTATTGGTAATATTATAAGGCTAGAGTAAAACTGAGCAATAAATTTCCTTAAAGGAGGCAATTCTTGACAAGGCACTAAATTTTGATAAACATGTTACAAATTAGAATGTGGTTATATGTTAAATAACCAATTTTACAACCAAAATGAGTTGCTAATGCCTACTTTTTCTTTAAACTAATAGGTAGTCAAGTATGTCTGTACATTGATTCTGAGACAGAATATTGATATCTTCCTGTTTAATGAAACCCTTGATTGTTTCTGTCTCAGGCACTGGCTGCAAAGGAATATTAATCATTTAGGAAAACCTGCTGAAAGCGTCTCAGTTTCAGAATAAGCTAGGGTTCTCGTTAATAACTGAAATGCGTATAGTGGTTAATAAAGGACTTGTTCCATGTCTTATGCCAGTTGACGCCTCCCGCCACCACATGACCTTTTCTACAGATGAGGAAATTTAGCTTTAGGTAAATCTTAAGATTTTCCTGAAGTTATAAAATTTATCCGTGGCGAGTTCATGATTCGAAGTGAGTTATTTTGATTGCAGAGTAATCAAACCCCCCTTAAACCATCATATTTCTCTGACTTCAATCATTCACGTGTCGCCTCCAGAATGCTTTCGTTTCTCCGCATGCCACTTCATTATGATTTTTTAAATAAATCCAGTAATTTGTCTTGAATTCACTTGGCTGGTTACCATATTCCTAGGGCTCCCACTAACACCCCTATCATAACGTCACCCAGTTTCATTTCTGTTGTATTCTTGTCTGTCTCCTGTCGGATCTGAACTATCTGCAGGCGTGGACGCTGGCTAACTTCCTCACCCAGTTGTTTTTGTCACCTGCCATAGAGTATGTTTTTAGTACATAGACTAAGACTTTTTTTAGAACAGTTTTAGAGTCACAACAAAATTGAGAGGAAGATACAGAGATTTCCCATCTGCCCCCTGTTCCCATATATACAGCTTCCCTCACTATCAAAATCTCCCACCAGAGTGGTGCATTTGTCACAACTGATGAACCTCCATGAACGCATCATACTCACCCAAGGCCCATAATTTACGTTAGGGTTTACTCTTGGAGTAGTTTCTATGGGTTTGGACAAATGTATAGTGACACGCATCTCTTACAAACAGTATCCTGCAGAGTATTTTCATTGCCCTAAAAATCCTCTGTGCTCTTGTCTGTTCATCCCCTCACCCCAACCCTTACATTGTTTTGCTCTTTCCATGACGTCACGTAGTTAGAATCATACAAGACGTGACCTTTTTAGATTAGCTTAATTTACTTCATAATGAGCATTTAAGGTTCCTCTATTCCTTTTCATGGCGTTACATTAGTTTCAAGTGTACAATATGGTGGTTCAGCAGCTCCGTACACTACTCAGCGTTCATCAAGGTAAGTGTGATCTTAATATCCTTCATCTGTTTCACCCATTCTCCACCCACCTCCACTCAGGTAATGACCAGTGCGTTCTCTGTATTTACTAGTCTGTTTGTTCATTTGTTTTTTTCCTTAAATTCCACATAGGAGTGAAATCATATGGTAATTGTCTTTCTCTGACTGGCTTATTTTGCCTAGCATTATATTCTCTAGACCCATCCATGTTGTTGCAAATACTAGATATCTGGTATATATCAATATACCTACATCTTCTTTATCCATTCATCTGTTGTTGATACTTAGGCTGCTTCCATAATTTGGCTATTGTAAATAATGCTGCAATGAACATAGGAGTACATATATCCCTTCAAATTAGTGTTTTCATATTCTTTGTATAAATACCCAGTAGTGCAATTATTGGATCCTAGGGTCGTTCTGTTTTTAATATTTGGGGAACATCCAACTGTCTTCCACAGTGATTGCACCAGTTTGCATTCCCATCAACAGTGCACAAATGTTCCTTTTACTCTACATCCTCGCCAACACTTGTTGTTTTTTGAGTTTTTGACTTTAGCCATTCTGACAGGTGTGAGATGGTATCTCACTGTGGTTTTGATTTGTATTCCCCTGATGATGAGTGATGTTGAGCATCTTCACATGTGACTATTGGCTACTTATATGTCTTCTTTGGAGAAATATCTATTCCTATCTTCCGCCCTTTTTTAAATAGATTATTGTTTTTTGGTTGTTGAGTTATATAAGTTCTTTATATATTTTGGATACTAACCCTTTATCTGATATGTCATTTGCAAATATCTTCTCCAACTCAGTAGATTGTCTTTTAGTTTTGTTGATTATTTCCTTCACTGGGCAGAAGCTTTTTGTTTTTTATATAATCCCAATAGTTTATTTTTGCTTTGTCTCCCCGGCCTCAGAAGACATATCTAGAAAAGTGTTGCTATGAACACTGTGAAAAACATTACTGCCTGAGCTCTCTTCTAGAATTTTTATGGTTTCAGGTCTCACATTTAAGTCCTTAATCCATTTTAAGTTTATTTTGCATATGGTGTAAGAAAGCGGCCCAGGTTCATTCTTTTTCATGTTGATGTCCAGTTTTCCCAACACATTTGTTGAGGAAATGATCTTTTTTCCCACTGTATATTTAGTTCTCAGAGTATAGGTCTTTTTGGTGAAGTTTATTCTTAGTATTTTATTATTTGGGGGGCATTTGTAAATGGGATTGTTTTCTTAATTTATTTCTGCTGCTTCATTGTTGGTATATAGAAATGCAGTGGATTTCACTACATTGATTTTGTATCCTTCAACCTTACTGAATTTATTTATTAATTCTAGTAGTTTTTTGGTGGAGTTTAGGGTTTGCTCTGTATAGCATCATGTCATCTGAAAATAGTGACAGTTTTACTTTTTCCTTATGAATTTAAATGCCTTTTATTCCTTTTTGTCGTCTGATTGCTATAGCTAGGACGTCCAGTACTATGTTGAATAAGTGTGGTAAGAGTGGACATCCTTGTCCTGTTCTTGACCGTAGGAGAAAATCTCTCAGTTTTTCCCCATTGAATAGGTTAGCTGTACATTCTTCATATAAGGCTTTTATTGTGGTGAGGTATGTTCCCTCTACACCTACTTTGTTGAGGGTTTTTGTCATGAATATATGTTGTACTTTTCAAATGCCTTTTCTACATCTATTGAAATGATTATATGGTTTTTATCCTTTATTATTGACATGCTGTCTCACATTGATTGGTTTACAAATACCACACTTGTATCCCAGTAATAAATCTCACTTGATCATCGTGAATGATATTTTTAATGTATTGTTGGATTTGGTTTGATAATACTTTGTTGAAGATTTTTACATCTATGCTCATCAGAGATATTGGCTTGTAATTCTTTTTTTTTTTGTCATATCTTTATCTGCTTTTGGTGTCAGGGGCTGGCCTCATAGAATGAATTTGGAAGTTTTCATTTCTCTTCTGTTTTGTGGAGAAGTTTGAGAAGAACAGATTTTAGCTCTTCTTTAAACTCTTGGTAGAATTCATCTTTGAAGGTCTCTGGTCCTGAATTTCTGTTTAGTTAGAGGTTTTTGTTTTGTTTTGTTTTGTTTTTTTATTAGTGATTCAATTTCATTGCTGATAATTGGTCTGTTCAAATTTTCTATTTCTTCTTGGTTCAGTTTTGGAAGTTTATATATCTCCAGGAATTTATCCAATTCTTCTAGGTTGTCCAATTTGTTGGCATATAATTTTTCATAGTATTTTCTTACAATCTTTTGTATTTCTGTGGTGTCAGTTTTTATTTTTCCTCTTTCATTTCTGCTTTCGTTTATTTGTGTTCTTTTTTTGTGTGTGTGAGTCTGGTTAGGATTATCAGTTTCATTGATCTTTTTGAAGAAGCAGCTCCTGGTTTCATGGAATTGTTCTATTGTTTTATTCATGTCTATATTATTTATTTCTGCTCTGATCATATTATGTACCCCTTCTTCTGGTTTGGGGTTTTGTTTGTTCTTTTCTAGCTGCTTTAGATAGAAGGCTAGGTTGTTTATTTGAGATTTTCTTACTCCTTGAGGTAAGCCTATCTTGATGCAAACTTCCTTCTAAGAACATTGCTGCATCCCAAAGATTTTGGACCATTGTGTTTTCATCTTCATTTGTCTCCATGTAATTCTTTATTTCTTCTTTGATTCCTTTGTTGACCCATTCATTTTTTAATAGCATGTTTTTTAACCTCCATATATTTGTGCTCTTTCCAGATTTTTTCTTTTGGTTGATATTTAGCTTTATAGTGTTATAGTCCGAAAAGATGCATGGTATGATGTGGACATTTTTTAATTTGTTGAGACTTGTTTTGTGGTCTAATATGTGATCTATTCTGGAAAATGTTTCATGTGCACTTGAAAAGAATATGTGTTCTGCTGTTTTAGGATGGAATGTTCTGAATACATCTGTTGGATCCATCTGGTTCCAGCATGTCATTCAAAGCCAGTGTTTCCTTCTTGATTTTCTGTTTGGATGATCTATTGATGTAAGTGGAGTGATAATTTCCCTTCTACTATTGTATTATTATCAATTGGTTTCTTTATGTTTGTTATTAGCTGTTTTAGGTATTTGGGTGCCCCCATGTTGGGTGCATAAATATTTAGAATTATTATTTCTTCTTGTTGGTTTGTTCCCTTTATTATTATATGATGTCCTTCTTTATCTCTTTTTACAGTCTTTGTTTTAAAGGCTACTTTGTATAATATAACTATTGCTACCCTGGCTTTCTTTTGACATCCATTTGCATGATAAATGTTTCTCCATCCTCTCACTTTCACTCTGCATATGTCTTTGGGTCTGAAATGAGTCTCTTGTAGGCAATATAGAGAGGGGTCTTGATTTTTTGTTTGTTGTAAAGATTGTATTTATTTATTTGAGAGAAAGAGAAAAAGCAAGCACAGGCAAGGGAGAGGGGCAGAGGAGAGTGAGAAGCAGGCTCCCTGCTAAGCAGGGAGCCAGATATGAGACTCCAACCCAGGACCCTGGGATCATGACCTGAGCTGGCAGATGCTTAACCAGCTGAGCCACCCAGGTGCCCCGGGGGGCGGCGGGGGGGGTCTTGTTTTTTTAGTCCACTCTGACACCCTATGACTTTTGACTGGAGCATTTAGTCCATTTATATTCAAAGTAATCATTGATAGGTATATATTTATCCCCATTTTGTCACTTGTTTTGTGGTTTTTATAGTTCTTGTTTTTATAGTTCTTCTCTGTTCCTTTCTTCTCTTGCTGTCTTCTCTAATGATTTGCTGGCTTTCTTTAGCCATATACTTGGATTCCCTTTTCTTTATTTTTTGCATATGTATTACCAGTTTTTGATTTGTGGTTACTGATGTGGGAAACAAAGGCAAAAGAAAAATTAAATTTCCTTAGTACCTACACCTCACTGGCATGTCCTTGGAAAAAGCAGAATGACATTCCTCTAGAAATTCAGCTGCCTTGATGTTAATACTTTATTGAGGGCAAAAGGCCAGCTTAGTCTGACCCCCAGGAACCTGTAAGTCTACTTTAACATATCAAAATCCTTTTAGAAACTTCCTTTATCTCTACCTCCCAAGATACATGTTGGCAGTGATCTGAAGAGTCTCATGACTAGGGTTTTATTAGACAGTAATAAATGACCTTTACCTAACAATAGCTAGCCCCCTCAAGGTCCTGCAACCTTGGTTCCAAATTTGTTGGTTCCAAATTCGTGTTCTCCATAACCGCCTCCCAACCTGGAAATATATAATGAGCCAATCCTCATGACCCCACTGCAGCTTTTTCTGCCCATGGGTCCTGTCTCCGTGCTTCAATAAAACCACCTTTTTATACCAAAGATGTCTCAGGAATCCTTTATTGGCCATCAGCCCTGAACCCCAACATCTTTCCTACATCTGTTACCATTAGGTTTATATATAACTTCTTCTGCATATAGGATTCTCTCTTAAGCTGATGGTCATTTGAGTTTGAACCCATCCTTTACTGCTCTCCCCACCACATTTTAGGTATAGGTTTCATTGTTTTTACATCCTTTTATATTGTGAGTCCTTTGACTCATTTTTACAAATATGCTTAATTTGGGGCGCCTGGGTGGCTCAGTGGGTTAAAGCCTCTGCTTTCGGCTCAGGTCATGATCTCAGCGTCCTGGGATCGAGGCCCGCATCGGGCTCTCTGCTCAGCAGGGAGCCTGCTTCCTCCTCTCCCTGTCTCTCTGCCTGCCTCTCTGCCTACTTGTAATCTCTCTCTGTGTGTCAAATAAATAAATAAAATCTTTAAAAAAAAAAAAACAAAAACAAAAAAACAAAAAAAACAANCTACTTGTAATCTCTCTCTGTGTGTCAAATAAATAAATAAAATCTTTAAAAAAAAACAAAAAAACAAAAAAACAAAACAAATATGCTTAATTTTACTGCTTTTGTGCTTTCTACATTTTTTCCTGTTACTTATGGTCTTTCCTTTCTAGCTAAATAAATGTTTAAGGAAAATTATACATATGTGGATTGATTTCTATAAGATAATTTTAAATGTAGACACTCAACAGCATTAATGTTACTATGCTTTGCTCAAAGTCTTGCTCCATTATCATTTATCTGTGGGGACTCTATTTCTTTCTAAATAGGAAGATTATTGATTGTTCAAGAGATATTAGCACTGAACTGAGACCTTCATTAAAACTATGTGATTTTTGGTATGAAATGGTGTTTCCTGCCACCCAGATTTACATTGTGGACAGCAAATGGTTTTTATTCCTCAATTTGGAAAATATCATAATTCACAATACTAACTCCCATTGCCTGATACATACTTATTCAAGGATTCATATATAGTGCAAACTTGATGAAAACAGCATAAAAGAATTGTTGGTTGTAGTCTGTTCATACATTTTTTCACTTATTCAATAATTTTTTTTTAAATATTCAGGAGGATATTACAAATCTCTATTACAGAGGTTGGCAGATTTGGTCTGTGGGCCAAATCTGACCTGCCGTCTGTTTTTATAAATAACTTTTATAAGGTCTTAGCTGTGCCCATGTATTTACATAGTGTATATGATTGCTTTCAATTCTGCAGTGGCAAATTGAGTAGTTTCAACAGATACAATATGGTCTGCGACCCTAAAATATTACTCCCTGGCCCCTTACACAAAAGTTTGCTAACCCCTGGTATAAAAGATACCAAAGATAATAGCATTCTTCTGGGCGCCTGGGTGGCTCAGTGGGTTAAAGCCTCTGCGTTCGGCTCAGGTCATGATCTCAGGGTCCTGGGATTGAGGCCCACATAGGGTTCCCTGCTCAGCAGGGAGCCTGTTTCCTCCTCTCTCTCTGCCTGCCTCTGTGCCTACTTGTGATCTCTCTCTGTCAAATAAACAAATAAAATCTTAAAAAAAAAATAGGATTCTTCCATGTTCAAGAGACAAGCCTGAAAATAACTGTATGCTCCTATATTCAGACATTCAGAAGTGAAATACATTGTAGGGTATGATGAAGAGATTGGGCAGAGATTAATGTCAACTTCAGGCCTCGGGCAATGTAGGATGAAAGGAGTTGTATTTAGCTGAATCTTCAAATGTGTGTGGGGTTTTAAAGGATGTGTGGAAAGGAGGAGATGAGAATCGGAATGGGAAGATAGGCTTTCTCAAGAGTGATTTTTATCAGCAAGTAACCAAAACAACAACAACGACAAAAACCAACAATAAGTTACACAGAATAAAGGTTTACATTTTTCATGTAATGAGAATTTGGAAAGAAGCAAATTCTGATTTGTTTATTTGGTTTTTTTAAAGATTTTATTTATTTATTTGATAGAGAGAGAGATTACAAGTAGGCAGAGAGGCAGGCAGAGAGGCAGGCAAAGAGAGGAGGAAGCAGGCTCCCCGCTGAGCAGGGAGCCTGATGCAGGGCTTGATCCCAGGACCCTGAGATCATGACCTGAGCCAAAGGCAGAGGCTTTAACCCGCTGAGCCACCCAGGTGTCCTGTTTATTTGTTTTGTTGCTGTAGCTCAGTGGTGTCAGCAGCCTTGTGATTTCCTTGATTTTCCAAATTCTCCTGTGATACCTCAGGCAGAACAAAGCAGGAATCAGAGAGGAAAGCATGACACCAGGGATACATATCACTCTTCATACTTTTCTCAGAGCATCCCTGGACCCTGTCTTTATAACTCGGAGAGATATGCTTCATGGGACTATATCTCGCTCCAAAGTAGGTTAAGACGAGGCCTTAACTTTGGAGAGTGTATTATCCATCTCCTTGGTGGAGCCTGGCAAATTGTGCTAAATGCGTGTTGGATTAGAAAACCGAGAATGTCCACCACAGACGTTTAAGGAAAGGAGAAGTATTAGAGAGCATGGACCACATCAGTGGTTAAGCAGTGGATCAAAGCCTGGGTAGTATGGGCACACCAGAAACAGACCTAGGATCAGCCAATTGTATTCCTTCTGAAAGTATTGTCTCAGAAAGTTGTGTGTCCTTGTGTGAAGTAGGGACTCCATCTTGTTGATGGAGAATCATCAACTCATACCATCCCCATCAGTAACACAATTCTCCATCCATGCTGACGCTCTGTGAGAAGAGATCTACCTGAAACATTCTTGTAAGACGTGTTCAGGGAAAGACCCTTATTTTTGAGGTCTGAAGTTTTTATAGTTTTGGTACCCTTCATTAAGAAAAAGAATACACTGGAACAGATAAATGATAGATTAAAAAGTGGGTGTTTATTTAGAATGAGACAGGGAATCCTGGCAAGGCACAGATGTTCGAATAACAAATATCAAACGTGAGAAATACTACAAACATCAAAAACTCTATTAAAATAACATCTTAGTTAACTACCTATGAGTTCTGTATTGTGCATTTAATTGTTTATGATACTGCAGAAGAGAATGTC
Source organism: Ailurus styani (assembly GCA_002007465.1). Classification (NCBI taxonomy): domain Eukaryota; kingdom Metazoa; phylum Chordata; class Mammalia; order Carnivora; family Ailuridae; genus Ailurus; species Ailurus styani. The sequence continues at coordinate 861,905 of LNAC01000270.1, read as the reverse complement.
TTTCCAGGGTCAGGCATTCTGGGGCATATTCTTATTTCGATGGGACACCTGGCTCTACTCCACAGTGTCAGGGAGTTTGCAGACAACATGAAAGAGGTATTCCTAGAAGCCATTCCTTCCCCAGGATGGCTAACAACTTCATCTGCACAAAGTGATTGCACATCACAAAACTCATGGTAAAAAGCTGTACTTCCCCTCCTCTCACCTAGATTCTCAAATATCTCTAGCCACAGGAAGTGTATACAAGGTAGTCAGAGGGCAAAGAGACAGCAGTTTTAACCGAAATTGAAGTTAAAACACATTACTTTACATGTAAGGCCATGTTAACATGATGTTAGGGTCCTTCTAGCAGGTTAGAAGGGGCTGGTGCCTGGGAAGGACTCCGTTGCTGAAGCTACATCAGCTTCGTGGGGAAGCTGTTGCTGGTTAATCAATCACAAATCTTGAAAATAACATCGAACGGCATGAATATTTAAAGATGGAAAAACAGAGACGTCAAATCCCTGTAATAGGAAGTGGACCTAATGTGGAATCCTCTTTTCCCTGTAAGAAAAAAGAAAGGGGCATTTGATAATAGTCATTGATAGAGAGAGTCCCCTGGCCTGTCCGTTGCCTTTTAGACATACTGGAGGTTTCACATAAATTCTGTAGGAGAACAAAAGGTCAAATGGTAAAAGGAGGAGAGGGAAGAAAGCTCAGGTATTAGAAGGACAGACAATTTCTGGGTGATCTGCAAAGTAGGAGGTCTTTCCTTTTTCCTTAGTAAAGGTGGTGTGGTCGTGCTCCTGAAATGATCATTTCCCACCTTTCTATTAAACTAGTGAGAACTCGTCAGTAATGTAGTTAAGTACGATTTGTTGCTTTAATAACTCAACGATGATGATAACTGAGAAAAAACTCAGAAGAGACAGAAAAGAGTTTGCACTTGCTCGACTGAATGGAGCCCAGAGGCTTAAATAACCTCAATGTACTTTGAGGAGAAATTTGACTGTGATTAAGACCTGCTTCAGAGATGGATTTTGGCACATTCTGGCTATGGGTTGAAAATGCTTTCTCTTGTTCAATTTCTCTCCCAACTCATCAAAGCTAGGCTGGGCAGAAACTTCTTTAGAGCTTCTATTTTCAGCTCATCCCTGTACTTTAACAAATTTAATTTTGTCTTAAAATTCATTGAGACAGCCACACCTTTAGGCTGCCTCTGCATTGGAAATCAAGATTTACCAAAAAAAAAAAAAAAAATCTCCAGAGTTCTGTTTTTCTTCTTTGTTGTCCATGAATCCAATAACAAAAGCTTATTGAACATTTGCCGTGAAGCTGGACATTGTTCCCACCCTGAACATGCAGAGAAGGTAACGTGGAACTTCTATCCTTAAGGGATTATCTTCCGTAAATGTATACATATGGGGGGAAAGGAAAATAGGAGTAAATAAAATTATTCTCTCCTCAGTCACTGATGTCTTACTTTTAATTAAATAGAGTTCAATCTTTGATTGTCATCCAGTTCTTGAATTTAACCATTAATTATTGTCAGCCACTATTTCCTATTCGAACCTCACTTTTTCCATGTCTTTTTGTCGTCTGTGGGGATGGATTGTGGTTGCATTTTCTTCTGGATTTTCTCCTGCCTCTCTGGACACTCCTCAGAATCTTCCTGAATTTCTGCTTTTTGTGCCTCTGAAATATTGACAATTCTGAGGGTTCCATTTCTCTCCATCTTGACTATTAAATTGGAAGAACTCTTTCATTTATATATGTTACTTTGAAGTCAAATTATAATTGATCTTGAAGCACTGTCTCTAGTTAAAATCCCATCCTAATGTCCACAGCGTTTGTTAATGTCTGTCCTTGGACATTCCCAGTACACTTAAAACTCAGGAAAAAGAACTTGTGATTGTCCCTCCTTCTTGCAGGTTACTTTTCTCAATAAATTGCATTTCTCACTCCCCTATGTCCCTTAGTTACTCACATTCAATTAATAAATCTTAGTGATTCTACCTCCTGAGGGGCCTGCAACTCTGTCCACTTCTGTCCACCCCACTGCCACTCCCCCCAAGGCCACTGAGCTGTAATACTGTGTTGTCCTCAAACTATCCTTCTTTCTTCCTGCCTGGCCTCCTCCAATTCATTCCTCTGCCACACCCAGAGATAGTTTAGGGGGTCATGCCACATCACTGATTAGTATACTTCAATGTTTTCCTTTTGCCTCCGGAAGAACATCCAAACTCTGGCACTGGCCCAATAGGGACCAGAAGGTCTGGTGTCTTCCAAACCCCCCGTCCCCCCGAGCACCCACGTCCCTTCACAGTTCCGCTAGCAAAGCTGGCTTTAGCATGACGATTCATCCCCTTGCTTCCAGTTGTCGTACTCTTTACCAAGGGTGGGAAAGTTGGCAGTTAGGGTTTGGAGGTTTATTTGTCCCACGTTTGTTCACTTATTCCTTAGCTATAAATCCCTCTGAAAGACTAACTCAGACTAACACCCCCTCCTTCATGCCTTCACAGCCCATCAAACAAGGGTGATCATCTGCGTAGGCTTTCCAGGAACAGCCCTACTTACTCTTATTTTTCTGGCACAACACCTATGTTCTGGTATATCGAAGCCTCCCCCGTTTTTGTTTTAAAGTGTCACCATTTTGATGATAATTTATATGATCACCTTAGTCACAAAACTTGTCTTTGTGTTTATAGTTTTCATTCAGGACGTCCTTTCTCACTAGGTCTTAAAGAAGGGGTGTTCACCAGTCCTCTCTTTTGTCCCCACCAAACTGGAAAGGTGCAGTTATCTAGCAGTTTCTCAGTTGTTTATACGTAGGACAGGACCGCCCACTATATCCCTACAGGAGAGGTTGTTCCCATTACAGTTTCAGGACTGAATACCTCTTACGGTGTAGGTCACAGCTTGCACCGCTGGGTAGAATTGGCCAGTCTTAAAATTGCCAGAAGGAATGTTCCCACTCAGTTCTGATTCCAGGTAGGTGCCAGGCTGGCTACAGTGTTCCTAGGGCTCCCCTGAACACCCCTCTCATGACACCATCCGTGTCGCATTTGTCTGTCTCCCTTCAGATGCAGACAAGAACCTTGAGTGCCCCGCTGACCCTATTGCTCCAACTATTGCCTGCTACATAGCGTGTGTTTCATAGATACGTATTTTGTATGATCACGAAGGCTTGTTTTTAAAGTAGTTTTAGGTCTGCCACAAAACTGAGCGGAAGGCATCGAGGTCTCCCATGTCTGTTCTGCTCTCACATATGCATGATCTCTCCTTTCTTCAGCTTCCCCACCAGAGTGGTACCTTTGTGACCACATGTAGGTTGATGCACGTACATCAGCACATCATAATCATCCAAAGTCCATAGTCTGAATTAGGGTTCAGTCTTGATACTGCACTTTCTACGAGTTTGGGCAAATGTATAATGACGTGCATCTATCGTTTTGGCATACAGAGTATTTTCATTGCCCGAAGATTCTCTGTGACCCACCAGTTCCTCTATCCCCTCACGTCCCCCAGCCCCTAGCAACCACTGATTTTTTACTTCCTTCATAGTTTTGCCTTTTCTAGAATGCCATAGGTTGGAATCATATCGTATGTAGCCCTCCTCACATGAAGGGTTAATTGAAAAAATACAGTCAGTCAGCTAGTTTTCCCCTGGGAAGAGAAAGCAATAGAGGAAGAGTTTTACGTAGCAGCAGGAGAAACTTACCTAAAACATTAGAAAGATCAGTTCCACCTAAAAATAACGTATGGAAGGGTATGGAAAATTATTTTCATAGGACCCTATGAAAATTCTTTGCTATGAATAGCAAAGAAATGCTCTGTTGACATACGATTTGTTTACTGAAAATCATATGTTAGTTACATCTTTCAGTAAAATTCTGGAACTAGTCTCCAACTCATCATTACTTCTGGGTCAAAAAAAAAGAAAAAGTAGGGGGGTTGTGGGGGGGTAGGGAGGGAGAAAATGAAACAAGATGGGATGGGGAAGGAGACAAACCATAAGAGACTCCTAATCTCACAAAACACACTGAGGGTTACTGGGGGGTGGGAGGGCAGGGATAGGGTGGATGGGTTATGGACATTGGGGAGGGTTTGTGCTTTGGTGAGTGCTGTGAAAGATGTAAGCCTGATGATTCACAGATCTGTACCCCTGGGGCAAATAATAATAAAAAAGAAGAGAGAGAGAGAGAGAAAATAGGAGATATCACCCATTATTGAATAATTACTATATTTCAGGAACTGTTTTTGGCAGTTTATTCTTTCAGATAATATGATCTTCAGTCATTTGCAAATTTGCTTGCACAGTACCTTCTCAGAGGTTTGCTGACTGAAAAGACAAATACCCTCCATTGGACCCAATATGAGGAGATATCAAAGACTTCTTGCCCCCTTCTAGTTCCGTGGCCAGAGACCCTGGTCGTGTTGACGAGCCCCTCTGATAATCAGACTCTCTGTGTTCATCTCCAAGCTGCCCATCTCCCTGGCGTTGCTCACTTCCCAGGAGTCCTGTGCTCTTTGTCCAACCACAGGACCCAGCACAGACCCTGTGCCACATAACCTGTGGTGTCTAAGCAGTTACAACTCAGCCCCAGGTCCTATACATCACGCCTCCTCCTGTCTGTCCAAACAGCTCACCTGACCAGTCCTACAGATGAGAGAGACACAGGGAGAAAAGGTAGACCATTTGTAGGCAAGGACTAGACCATATCTGGTTCCTTCTTCTCCTCCCAGTTCCATGAGGTCAACAGAGTTCCCCTTTAGATGTGGGAACTGATTTAGTATAATACCTATCAGGGGACTCATAACATGGACTTTGATTTCTTATAAACCTGGTGATCTCATAGAAACCTGACAGTAGGTGCATTATATTGAGGACACCAAAAAAATCCACAAAATCTTAGGAACTTAAAATAGCAAGTCTCTTTCTCAGCATGAGGAACTATGTGTTTTTCATGAGTCCGTTTCACTCTGATAGTGTCTGCAGCCTGAGACCCCTGCCCAAGCTGCAGACAGCTCACGCTAGGGGAGATAGTAAGAGAAAGAGTGGCAGAGACCACCCGGATGGTCAAACCTCTGCCCATTACTCATGCATACGTTTTCTTCACCAGATCAAGCCCTATGGCCAAGTCATATTCAGGTAGAAAGGGAAATAAAATTGCCTTATCAGAAGAGGAAGGAACCACACTGAGGTTCAAATATTGGCTCTACCACTTAAGCTGTTTTGATTTTAGGACATTTATGTAAACAGTCTAGGACAGATCCCTCCACTGGAAAGTGCAAATAACATAATCATTAGCCGCCACATGGGATTAGTGGCATGATGGAATGAAACAAGGCAGATAACTCACTTGGAAAGTGTGAATGTGGGAATGATCACTACGTTGTATCATGATTGAGAGAACAGGCTCTGGAGGTAGATTGGTTCTAACCTGAGCTCCGACAATCATTGGAATCACAAACTTAGAAATTTACTTAGCAGCTCAATTTCACTATCTTCATCTTAAATAATATAGAAAAATCATAAAATCATATCTAACTCATAGTGTTTCTGAAAATACTAAAAATCAAGGATCTGATTATTTATCACAGTGCCTAAAACAAAATAAACATCCACTACACATCAATTAATGTTGCTGTTGTTGTTTGAATTAAAGGAAGTAAGTTGGATTTAGCCCCTTGCACCACTGTGCCTACAACACAGTGTGAATAATGATGTCATAGGAAAATAAAACTGTGATTGGAAATTGAGTTATCAGCTGGAGACATGTGAGTTTTGTTGTTGTTGTTTGTTGTTTTGCCATTTTGAAGCCATGAGTCAAGTTGAGAAGATGATACGTGGATAGACCCTTTCATCTTAAAGAAATCATATAAATACAAAACATTCATAAACATTTAGTGTGTCTCTCTGGACACTTTTCCTACTCAAGTTCACCGTTTTAATCAGAAGGAAAGAACACAGTGACATATCCTCTCTAACATTGTTTCCTTTCTGATCACTGCTGTATTGTCTGCAATTCTGGCTTTGTGGTTCTCTGAATGAGCCACTTTACTCTGAGTTTTTCACTTTTTTGGAAAATAATAGGGCTAGAATGGATACATAGGACTTTGACAAAAAAAATACGAATCGATGAATCAACAGAGAAAGTTTTTGTTCTAGAAACAACGTGTTACTTAGAAAAAGTGTCATCCAGCATTATTCCTTTCAGAACATTAAAAGTCACGTCCTCTCTACATGGGGAACAGCATACATGAGTGACAACAAAGATAGCCCAATGCTTAGGCTTCTCTTGAACAGCAAGAAGCAGGGAAGTTCCACCCAGACACACCTTTTTTCAAAATGCTATCCTGGTTGCAAGCCAAGAAAGGTCGCAGTAGTGTATTGAATGGGACCCCTCCGGTCACTTGCTTCCTCTTGTTTGTGCTGTACTCTGAGACCCCAGGAAAGAGGAGGGAACAGGCAGGCATCTTTGAGGACAGGGGTGTCCTTTGTACTGTGTTTAGACAGAGCAGCACTGGGCCCTGGAGGCATTGCAAGTTCCTCCTCATTCAGCCACAACATGATCTGGAGCCCGCAGGAGAGGTTAACAATGACATGGAGGGAGTGGAGAGTTTTATCAAATACACAACCTGAGAATGCGTCCACCAGATATTATGTCTGCTTCGGAATGTCATCATCCCTTGGAGAAAGAGCTGTCTCACAGTAACTTGTCACAATTCAGCACCAGCAGGTGCCTTTCTCTTCCTTCCACAAGAATTCATGTCAAAGGGAGTTGGACAAGATTCCTCAGAATAAGACAAAGGTTATGTGGAATTCCGACTACTCCTTACAAGTTGTGTGGCTTTGCGTTTATTTTCCCTCTCTGAGCATGTCTTCCTTTTCATGTAAAATAAACATGATAAACTGTAGTCTTTTGAGGATCAGAAACAATTCGTTAACAAAGAAGACNAGTTGTGTGGCTTTGCGTTTATTTTCCCTCTCTGAGCATGTCTTCCTTTTCATGTAAAATAAACATGATAAACTGTAGTCTTTTGAGGATCAGAAACAATTCGTTAACAAAGAAGAGACAGTGGATGCTCAGTACGTGAGAGCTATTTGCTTTAACAGTGCTTCATAATGGAGAGCACTTTGAGGCAGAAACCTGTGCATTTGTCTTATTTCAAACCAGCTCAGAAGTCATCTCTCTGAACCTTTCCCTGAGTCCCATCTTCTTGCAGTGAGCTTTGCCCTTCCCTTTGCTGTCATACTAGTTTGCACCTACTTGTATATATTGAACAAAGCTCTATTAAGTCCTAGTAATNCAGTGGATGCTCAGTACGTGAGAGCTATTTGCTTTAACAGTGCTTCATAATGGAGAGCACTTTGAGGCAGAAACCTGTGCATTTGTCTTATTTCAAACCAGCTCAGAAGTCATCTCTCTGAACCTTTCCCCGAGTCCCATCTTCTTGCAGTGAGCTTTGCCCTTCCCTTTGCTGTAATACTAGTTTGCACCTACTTGTATATATTGAACAAAGCTCTATTAAGTCCTAGTAAGGGCAGGTATGAGACATTCAAAGTAGGCTCTGCTCCTGGGTGTCGAAGAGTAGAGCTCATGGTTGTTTAATTACAGAATGCACTTTCACACAATAGACTAGGAAGCACGCATCATAACTTTCATTTAGAGATGAAGGTCCTTAAGCTCCATGCGGTTAAGAAAACTGGCAGATCAGAAATAAAATTCAGCTCTTTGTGGAGAGCCCATGTGCTTTTCCATAACGGTGGTCCCTTCAGCTGCTAAACTCTGACTCATGGGCATCCTTCAAGATGTATGTCAGATATGTGACATTTCTTCTTCCCATAATTCTTCCTCTTTATTACTTATCGTGATTCAAACTCACTGAGTACTTTCTGTGTTCTAAACTCTTTTCTAAATGCTTTTCATGGTTTATCTATTTTCTCTTGCCACTATAACAAATTACTGCGAAATTAAGGGCTTAAAACAACACAGATTGATTATCTCATGCTCTGGATATCAGAGGTCTAGCATTTGTCTCACTGGGTTAAAATCTAGGTAGCAGAGGACTGCATTCTTTCTGGATGCTCTAGGAGAGAATCTGTTCTCTTTTCCATTTTGAGAAGCAATCTGTATTCTATGGCTTGTGGTCCCTTTGTCCATCTTCAAGAATAAGGATGTAACATCTTCCTCTCTCTCTCTGACCTTTGCTTTCATCATCCCGCATCCTTCTCTGACTCCCACATCACTGCCTCCCTGTTATAAGGACCCTCATGATCACCTTTGGCATACTCAGACAATCTAGGATACCTTTCGGTTTTGAAACCCCTAACTGAATCACATCTGCAAATTTCTGGGGATTAAGATGTGGAAATCATTTGAGGGAGCCATTGTTCTATCCAACACTCGTGGAAAACTTCTTCCAGTCCTTATACCCAACCTTTTGGTTACATATGCTCTGTTCCCCGTTGTGCATAGGAGGAGACTGAGACTTAGTGATACAAGTAAATGTCCTAAGATCATCTAATCTGCAGGAACAAGATCCAGCCTACTTACTGAATTCTTAATAATTGTGCCTTAAACCTTTGCAATTAGTATTCCATTTGTGACGTTTTGTTTTTTTGTTTTTTTTACCGTACTCCAAGCTTCTTAAGGAGAGAGACCATGCCTTATTCATATTCTCTGTGATAGGAATAAATCTTCTACTTTTTTTTATTTTTTTAAGATTTTTATTTATTTATTTATTTGACAGAGAGAAAGAGATCACATGTATGCAGAGAGGCAGGCAGAGAGAAAGGAGGAAGCAGGCTCCCCACTGAGCAGGGAGCCTGATGTGGGGCTCGATCCCAGGACCCTGAGATCATGACCTGAGCCAAAAGCAGAAGCTTTAACCCACTGAGCCACCAGGCGCCCCAGGATAAATCTTTTAATCAGTGGACAAGGTAGGGGAGAAAAAAAAAAGGAAAAAGAAGAGGAAAACAAACCAAAAGTAATACCCAAGCAAAATTCTGTGATTTTAGTTTGTTTTAGAAAAGGGTGATGAGCCAGAAACTTTCCCAGAAAGAAGACCAGATGGAAATCTGTCCATTGACTGCCTCAGCACCTTTCCACACACATTTTGGCTTAGCATGGTCAAATGAACCAAAATGACACGGATCGATAACACTTGAATCTCAGAAGGAACCACACAGAACTCTTCAGAAATTCTTTCTTGGCCTACACTCAGCCAGGAGGGATGGACACACAACTTGACCACAGCACGTCACTCAGCCCACTGCCCCCTGTCCTATTTGTCAGTTATCACAGCCTTTCATATTGCTTTATAGAATTTTCTCTCAAGAACACACATATCACCCTATGTTCTTGAACGTGGAACTCTCCCTTAAGAGGTATTTTTGACACCTTTCCTTTGCCTGTGCAGTGTCACAATCAGAAAGTATGTGGCCCCCTAGTCTCTGACCTAACCTAAAAGAGTGACTTTCATTTATCTAATCATTCCCCATTTTTTCAAATCCAAACAAAATCTAATGAGAAATCTCAGTGTGTAAAATACTTACACATTCTTCTGTTGAAATGGAGAGGAAGTCTGAAGTCTGCTGTATTCTTTTCAACTCCTGCTACAAAGCAGCTACTCCCTTCCTTCAACCACATCTCACTACACGCAGTCTTTCCTGGATAACCTGTCATGAAATCTTGCCTTTCCAAGGACTAGAGTTTGAGAACGACTGATAGGAATCCAATAGCAGTCTGGTATTAGCCACTTTGTTATTGATTTACTCAGCTTAAATATATGCAACAGCAATAATTCAGGTGACCAGTTCTGGAACAAACCCCAGTATAAAATTCAGACACTCTGTATCTAGGTTGGTCCCCTTTGATGCCAACGACTCCTGCTCTCTGCTGGTTCTGCAGGCTCCCCGAGCTCTCAGGCCATAAACTGCCATACATGTTTTCAGGGACAAAATGCAATTAAGTTCAGAAGAGGAATTTTCATTGCTTATTTTCCTGATGGGGGGCTGGTACTACATGTAGGGGCTTCTACTCTCTTTTTCCTTTGCCACCTGCTGCTATAGGCAGCTTCATCCAGTTGTTGACTGGCTCAAAAGGTGCTTATAGTTAACAACCCATCAGTGAGTGATGGTATGACTCTGATTCAGTGGAGGTATAGAGGAAGTCATACTAAATGACATCCTTCTTCTAGAGATGAGTTTAGCAATGTTCTTTCAGACTTGAGCAGCTGGGAGGGTATGAAGCACTTGATCCTTCTTCATCACCCCAGGCCACTTACTTGGGTTATACCAAGCAACTCTGGAAGGCTCTGGCTTATCCAGGTGGTTCATCAGGTGGGAGGACTGAGAGATTGAATTTTTTTAAAAAAGTAATTAATTTACTGATTTGAAGTTTTCTGGATGGAAGGGATGTTGAGAATGATTATGTGACGTTTTCTATACTGACAATCAATTTTGGCCAAATAAAACATGGCTGATACGGGAATGTTTTACACTGCCATAGCAAACAGCTATCAGTGTGATCTCTGGCCATGAAATCCTCAGGAAAACAAAGGGGGAAATGGTAAAATGATCTACTCAGGCTGTTGCCATCTCATCATATAAGAAAGCTTATGCAAAATTTCTAAAATACATGTAGGCTGATTTTCAGTGTATTAATTCATTTCATACACACTACTTTCTAGATGATAAGCATTGTACTGGCACTGTAGATCAAAAGTTGAAAAAACTTACATCCTTAAGAAATTACAATTCCTTAAAGGAGATAAGGTACAAACCCAAATTATGGAAATCTAATAAAATGTAGAGTTACCACTTTCTGAACAAGTCAGAGAGATACCAGGAACCATTTTGTAAATATAGAAAAAAATCCCACTATAAATCCCAAGATATTTTTATCTTGGTCATTTGTGCATTAATGTTGTTGTCAAAAAGCTGAATTTCTCAAAAATATGTTCTTTCTCATATTCAGCTGTATTAGCCAGAGTGCTTTTGGTAGCAAGTATCAAAGTCAGGTTAAGAAAATGCAGCACAAAATGGGCAAATATATTAGCTCATACAACTGAAGTGAAAGTCACAAATAGCTTCAGGCACGGCTTGATCCAGGTGTACAAACACTATAACTTAGAGACTATATCTTCATTTTAGGCAACATTTTTCCAAGTTGGTGCTAAAGGGGAGTCAAAGGAAGTTCTAGAAGTAAAATACTTCTTATAGAAACAATTCAGAGAAGCAGAAAAAGAGTGGTTTATTTTTATAGTGCCAGAAAAAATGTTCAGGGATGCTCCTGATGGGGTCCAGCTAACCCTGTGTTGCCAGAAGAATTTCATATTCTGGCTCAAAAAGATTATGTGTACCCTGAAGCCTATCAGTTGAGAGTTTTACATGAGGTGGGGAGGAGGTAGAAAAAGTGCTGAGAAGACTATAACAAGCCAGTGGTTGAACAAAACAAAACAACAAACAAAATAGTAGAAAACCAAGAAGTGCCTCAAAAAAAAAAAAAATTGCACTGACCATGAACTACCCTGAAAGGAACTCGAGCTCACCTACATAGACTCCTTACTTAGTAGATGAAACTGCTCTGGAAACCAGAGAGATGGATGGACTTGTCCAAGCGCTCAGCTCTGGCCAGTGGCTACGGGTTGACCATGGTGTGGGTCTTCAGAATGGATTTGTCCTGCTTCTCTGTTTCCGTGGGCATCACTGTAGTTACTTGTCCAATAAATATCATAGGATATCTGAAATATACGCTAACTCTCATGTTAACGAGTGAACCCTGTCTCTGCTTCCTAATACAATTATTTGCTTTCATTCTCATGGCTCCATGCACTAAGTGTCCAAATTGAAAAGAGGATAAAATTATATAATTCCCCTTCAGATTAATCTATTTCATATTTTTATCTCAAAATAGCCTCATTTCTGCCATTCCTGGGGACTGAAACTAAATCATGTATATGTATGTGTCTTTAGTTAGCAGAATCACAAAAGAAAATTATTTACTAACCTTTGAGAAATTCTTTCAGTGAGGAGCAATTATCTTTTTCATTTGTTTGATTTCACTTTAGAGGAAAGTGACAGTTCTTGCAAACTATTAGAGCCAGTCGGAAGTTTCTCATCCTGAAGTGAGATGGTGAACATGAATTCATTTCACACCTGCCTTTATCAGGACTACCCTTTGCCTTGTGTTCCCTGGTTATCCTTCCCCACTGGTCATAAGAGCTATTTTTTCTTCCTACATTGCTTCATGGTGTATTATTTCTGCCTGTGATTGATTGGCAAGGCGCACACTCCAATGCTTCAAACCGTAATCATAATAACAATGACATCTTGCATGTATGTTGCATTTAACACTTGACATAAATTAACTTACTTAATCTTCCCAACAATCAAAGGAACTGGGTTCTATTATTATGTCCCATGTTAAATATGGAAATTGAAGCACATAGAATTGAATAGGCTGTCCCAAATCACATCACTAGTAAGTGACAGAGCCAGGATTTAAGTCCAGGCAGCAATGTTAGTGTCCATACTCCTAACTGCTATGATACACGGTTCCAAATAGCTGGAAGATTGCATCTAAGAAATGCACTTAGGAACAAGAACCTGGTGCATTTGGACAGCATTTATCACTGAAAAAAAAGTTTTCATTACCTGCTACCTCTGTCAGGGAACAGATTACTTGAAGAAGGAGAGGAGTAAAGTGGTTAAGAATTCTGACTCTATAGTCAGACATATCTGCATGGGAACCCCCACCATTGTGATTTCTCAGAGAGTTTGGGACTAAGTGAGCCTCCACTTCTGAAAAGTACCAAGGATCTTAATGATAATAATACTTCTAGCGGGTATCTCCATTGTTGGATTTTCTGAATGCAATTTCCCTTCCCCGTGGGATGATTTTTCACCAGATGCCGTATTTTTGGGAAATAAATTCCTGCCCACCAGTCCTCTTGTAATTACAGCCTGCTCATGAAGTCCAGAGCTAGCCAGTTCAGTTACAGTGTCATATCTGATATTCATGACAACATTGAAAGATGGGTATTAAGGTTCCCATTGTCCTGATGAGTAAAATAAAGACTAAGGAATCTAAATGATATATTCAGATATTTTCTTTTAATAAGTGACAGTTGTAAGACTCATGTCCATATTTGCCTTTGCCTCTGGAGGCTGTACATTCTTCATCAGACATCTCCCAGTAACTTCGTGGAGTTCCATGTAGGTCATTTATGGTATTAATTTTCCTAACAATGCTGAGCTTTAAGGGGTAGAAGGCATCCCTGATTTCTCCAGGAAGAATTAGAGGTTTGACCCTGATACATGTTACAGATATCTATTTAGTGTAAATACTGCAACTAGTGTATTTATATTTTTGTAGTTATAGTGGTATTGTAATCATTTGTTTACATGTCTTTCCCATCAATAAAATGTAAAATTTCGAAGAACATGGTTATTTCTTATTACCAGCAAACAACAAAATGAGCAACCTGCAATGCATATTTTTAGTTCACTAATCATTACTCATCTATCAAACTATTATTTTAACATGTAAAAGCACTTTTATTATTTTAAATATTTTATTTATTTGACAGAGAGAGAGCGAGCACAGGCATGAAGGAGAGGGGCAAGCAGACTCCCCACTGAGCAGGGAGCCCGATGTGGGACTGCATCCCAGGACCCTGGAATCATGACCTGAGCTGAAGGCAGACACTTAACCAGCTGAGCCACCCAGATGCCCGTAAAAGCATTCTTAAACTGAGGTCAAATCTCAGATAACCAGATCTTTTTCAGTAGTATAAAGACAAGTTGCTTGAATGTGTCCATCTTGAATTCAACTGAAACTTTATATAAGGCACTTAATAGCTAGATGTTCAGCAAAGCCGGATATTCAATTGTATTGAAAAACACACAGTGGCTTGTTGAGAGAAGTGGGAGTTCAGAAAATTAATCTGTCATCTTATTTTCTTATATTTGCTATTAACTCATGGGTCTTAAAGATCGATGTGAATGGTTTCACTGCCTAGGATTAGGGATTTCCACATATATAAAACAGTTTTGGATATATATTTTTAAATGGTGGACTAATAACCAGCATTTGGTTCCCTGCCCTCCTAAGACCCCTGTAAAATTAAAGCAAAACTCAATATTTAAAAAGTCCTATCTCATAAGGTGCAAGGTAGTACGGGAGGAGATAATAACATAGAAGAAGTTATAGCAAATTTCCAAAAGGTAAAGCTAGAGAGAAGGTTACGGCATAGAGACATTGCAGGGGTATTCTCTTAAAATATGAAGCAATTTCCCCTGAAAACACTCCAGAGGGAAACCAAGTGGCCTGCAGCAGGAGGTGGTTTTGAAACATGTGGCTGAGAAGTAGGGTGGGAGGCTTGGTGACGAGCTGGGATCCTCTGTACAGATTGCGTAAGCCCCGGGCTCCCAGGCCCACTCTGCACAGCCAGCACGCGTTTGAACAATTTGATACTGTGTCCTCAGGAGTGATACTGAAGATGCTGTTCTCGAAAAAGTGAAACGGTCCAGTGAAAAAGTGCTGAGATGCTGATATCTGGGGATTCCCAAAGAGGATCTGCAGTCCGATCAACTTTCATTGAAGCCACTGGGAGAAAAGACCTGTCCTGCCTTATGCTGACCCAGGACCAAACGTTCCTCCTCTCCCGGGGTCCAGTAACACACCAGGCGCTGGTGCCGAAAGGGCCTAAAATCCTCTTGCTGTTGGTAAAATGGCCCCCACAGAATCCCAGGGACCTGTGCTGTGATCCCCCCTGGAGTCTGCTGCAAGCTCCACACTGTATCTTTCTCCACTGTTGACACCTCGGCACCACATTCCGTTCGTCAGCGTGAGCTCCAGGTTTTTATTTCGTCAGTCACAGAAGAGGTAACGTGCCCGAGCTCACCTGTGAACTGCGCAGAGTTCCCTAACATGCCCCTTACGGCCACACTGGGGGCGGGGGGGGGAAGCAGCTCCGCCTTTTGAGGGTAAGGTCGTCAAAGGCCTGTGCGCACCTTTTAAAACCACCACGCGTGCCAGAGGGTGAGACCCGCAACAAGGCTTCAGGTCCCCGAACCTGTGGTCTGGGTCTCTCCACTGCGAAGGAGAGCGTCACAAGGAGATACTCTGTCTCACGGTGTGTGGGTTTACCTTGGTTTTAGGGCGCTGTGGAAGATAAATAGAGTCGACGGAAGAGCTCCTATCAAGGGTTCATAGAAAACCACTCATTTACCCGAACGACTTGTACACACGCACACACGCACACACACACACACACAGTGTTGTTATTCTCTCTGCTAGACCCTAAATTCTGTCAATGGAATTTAAGGGAAACTAAAATAATATGTAGAGAAATACACTCTTAAACCTTAAGGTTCCTTCAGTAATGGATAGACTCCTTTAAGCAAGTTATCTCAGACTGTACTCAGAGAGTAATATATATCAAAATCGATTTTAAAAAATCTCACTTAACATATGTGATAAATTCTATAACAGAAGTAAGCACTTGAAAATTCATTTGGTAAGCAAAACGTTCGTCAGAGGTTTTAATATTTAATATTTTATTTGAATTTTCGTGGACACAATATAGCTCCCAGATTTTATACAGTGTATTTGATTCGGGAATCTTATTTTTGTGGAACACTTGTTTTAAAACTTTGATACGTTCTGGTTGGAGTGTGAGATACTTATGAGTTTGAAATCAGTTTACAGTCTGGCTTCTCAGTCTTAACCTCGTATACATGCCTCCTTGCCGGCTTGTCCCGGGCAGATACCCACGTCCCTCCCCACGGTGCCGGCGGACTCTGGCCTGTACGGCTCTTCAGTTCTGGGCAGGGCCCTGCAGAGAGTTTAGTGTACAACACATAGTTTCTATTGTTCAATAAATGGTTTATGAGTTTAAGTTTTTCCTAATACCCCATAATGTGATTGCAAAATAGCTTCCCTTTCAGATAATTCAGTTCTGTAAATGAACATGACAGAGTAAAAGGAGTGGAAAAAACCTGGAATTAGAGGGAGGACTCAAAGTTAGAGACCCATCTCTGTGCTTTATTATTTTATGATTGCTTCATTTAGTTTTGTTAATCTATACTTTTTTTTCTGGAAGTGGTGAGCTCATTAATCTCCAGCCCGCCTATTTTATCAGAATCAATGGCGGTAATGCACCAAAGCTGTGAACTGCTAAGTGTTCTGTATGTGTCCAAAGTTAACAGATGCCTGTTGAAGCATCTCATTTTTGCAGTTAGGCAGTGTCATTAATAGAACAAGATGTGAAAAACAGCTCGAAAGTGGATACAGAACTTCCCACGTGGACCAGACACCAGTGGTGAGCTATTTCTTTAGCAATGTCTCTGGCTTAAAGTATTGAAAGATGTATTGGTGGATTTTGTGAAATAAGCCAAGAATTAAATTCCTTCCACTGGGACTGAAGGCAAAGCAGAGTTTGGTATTAGCCTCTCTTTTTGTTTGGATCAAGGGATAATGAGTATCTCTACAGAGAACCGTGAAGAAATCACACACAATTCAGTAATTGCCAGATCTACCCAGATGCCTCTCTTTCAGCTATGACGGCTAAGAAGAGAAGGAAAGTTAGTGTGGTATATTAATTCTGATTTTTTTTTCAGAAGACATCTGAATCAGGCCTTAGATTTCTGGGAGAAAACATACCCAAAAAAGAGACAGAGAAACACTTGTTGATGCGGGCCCCCCACATCTCTATCTACACACATAGCTATGTGTATAGAAAAATTTTGACTTAAAGAAAAGAAGGATTCTCATCAAGTAAAAAAATACAATATGATCTAGATTTAGAGAAACTTAAGCTTACATAGCAAATCTACTATTTATTAGCACTATGAATTTGAATAAATTAACTTTTTGAATATCCTCTCCTTGGATGTCAAATTGGCTAAAACAATATTAAGCACTCACAAGTTTTTTGTGAAGATTAATGAGATAATACATAGGACTTCCCTGATACCGCACCTAACGCATAGATGCTCTGAAGCCACTGTTAACATTTATTAGTAGTGGAAGTAGTTGTGGTATTATGTGCACAGATGATTAAAACCGTGCCTTCTGCATTCAAGAAGATTTCAGACTAGGGGTTGCTATGGAGGGAGGACAAATCATCAAATGTGTCACAAGGTGTGAGGTGCTGCATGTCCCATGTACCATGCGGGGCTGTGCTGGGTGAGGGAAATAATGATTCTGGGGGGAGGGTCAGAGGAGACTCTCAGTGACGGTGGCATTGCAGATGGGCATTAAAGGAGGGGAAAGACTTCAAGCAGTGCCTCTGTATGAATTTGCCTATTTCCCATGTGGTGTTTTTAAAGAACGTGAAATGTGGATTCGGACAGACCTGAGTGACTCTGAGAAGTATGTTTTTACTTATTCTACAGATGCTTATTGAGTCAAACACTATGGTAGCCAGAGGGGGTATAACAGTGGATAGGCTGTGATTCATGACTCACCAGGGGCTCACAATATAAGGAAGGCCACAGGTCAATATCCACGGCAGGATAAGAGTAGGGGGGATCATATAATTTATCATCCAAAACAGCTGCTTTTTAGTATGTTAGTAGATCACTATCAATAATTCTATCAGGATGACAAGCTTTTCCAGGTTTGGGGATCAGAGAGAATCCTGGGCTGACCCCATACCCAAACCTTGGAGCAATTCTTCACTCCTCTCTGTCATTTACCCCATCTCGCATCCAAAGAGACACTACCACATTCGGTTAGGCAGACAGACAGGTAGATGATATACATAGAATAAAATTTATATATACTTATGCTTCAAATATTATAACATTTTATAAAATAAATGAGTTAATATTACATGCGGTCATATCTTTGCATTAAAATTATTTTATTCTTGTGTATGTTGAATTTTTTGTGAAATGTTTAAATGCAAATTCTAATTGTATGGTGTATGTAAAGCATAGCATGCTTTATTTTTCTAGTAAACTGAGTTCCTAATAAAAATAAAGGAAAGCTAATCTGGTATACAGGAAGACCATTTTAATTAGGGAAAGATGAAGAAAAAGAAGAAAGAGAAGGAGGAGGAAAGTGGAAAAGGAGAATAATATATATGTAACAATTCAATGCATAAGATAGGATATTAGGTGTATTTCTAATGAATTACTCAAAACATCAGCATAAATTGCTAGGCAATGATAAAGTCATAAGCAAACTCAGGCCCCTGTAGTCGCTATTATCCTATAATTCCTTCTGCATTCTTTGGTTTGTTTGTTTTTTTTTTTTGAAGATTTTATTTATTTGTTAGAGAGAGAGAAAGTGAACACAATCAGGGGGAGCAGCAGGCAGAGGAAGAGGGGGAAGCATACTCCCCACTGAGCAAGGAGCCCGACAGGGGCTCGATTTTAGGACCCTGATCATGACTTGAGCTGAAGGCAGACACTTAACTGACTAAACCACCCAAGAACCCCTCCTTCAGTATTCTTGAGCTTAATTTATTTATCATACTTTCTTTTTTTTTTAGAGAGAGAGAGAAAGAGTGTGTGCACTTGCACGCATGCAAGCAGGTATAGAGGGGCAGAGGAAGAAGGAGAGAGAGAACGTAAAGCAGACTCTACAGCCAGCATGGAGCATGACACAGGACTCAATCTCACAACCCTGAGATCATGACCTGAGCCGAAATCAAGAGTTGGATGCTTATCTGATTGAGCCATTAGGGCATCCCTATCATACTTTGTTTTTCAATTGAGAGTCTTAGTTGTTCATGTTCTTTTTATTTGCATCTTTCTGCATATACATTTGTACTGAAATGTGTACAGTTTTGATTTAGGATGAGCAGAATATAATAGCTCCTCCTATAGGTAGGTAGATTCATGCTAATACTGTTGGGGTTGTCATCAATGAAGACATCTCTTTTTCATTTTCGGAAATCCCCTTGGCATTGTTTTATGAGCTATAGAGAAAATCAGAGTCTATTCATTTTATTCATATCTTATTTTAACTCCAACTGATAGACTTCTCTGGAATCAGCTGATTGGTATCTAAATGACTTTCAAAGAATTTGAGAATCTGAGATTGCCAAGGCAGAGGGAAGCATCTGTTGGTGTTGGAAAGCTGTGTACCACAGCATGAGTCGTGCCTCTTTGGGTCATCTTCTGTTCGGGAGCCTCCCTCTTTTGATCCGGATCTCTCTTTGCCGGCCTGCACGGGGTATTGTGTGGTGAGGCAGCCCTCTAACTATTCTGGCCATTTGGGCTAACCCTTATTTTTAATTACTTGAGAACATATAAGGTTCTGAAGTAAGAAAGTGTCAGTAGAGATGGAGAGAAGAAGGTTTTCACGTTTTAAAGAGTAGGATCTATAGAAGTTGGCGAAGATTATAGTATTATGACCTCCAGTTGTCCACAAAAAGAAGATGGATAGAAGGAGGGCAAAACGATGTTTGAGGTGAAAGAAATATTGAGTTCAGTTTTGGGTACCCTGCTCATTTTTATAAATCCCATGTAGCCATGTTTAGGACACACATAACCCCATCCTAATAAATTTCAGCAGATATGATAAGAAAACCACTTGGTCATGCCTTCTTCATGTAACCAGCACTTTCTAGCTGGGGTCTCTTTCACTGGGGACCTCACATTCATAACTAACTTCCAAGATTTTTGGTATTGACCTCTTTCTAGGAAATTGCCCCTTGACAAAGCCAGATCCTCTCACCTCATTTCTTAGTTGATGCTTTCTCTTTAGTCCTTAAATTTTAGGGTAATTTTGATATCCTGATTTTGTGATGGAGAAAGAGAAACGGAAACCTAAAAACCAATATAAATTTGAGACAGAGTCCCAGAAGTGAAAGTAATTGCTAAATCACATGCATGTGCTGCAAGTTTTCTCCTGGTGTATTGATGATGGGACTGACCAACAGATGCCAGAGGAGAGTGTGGCCCGTACATCCAAGGCAGCAAGTCTAAGTTGGGCTGCAAATTCCTGCATGGTGTGTCATAGATTTAGTGATCCCATACCCCTTACATTAGACTCTCCTGGTTCAAGTGAAGCAAGAGATGCTGACAAAGTCTTTTCAAATGAGAGCCTCCAGATAATACAGTGTACACAGCTAAACTTTGATGTCATACACCCTGATCTCCATGGCATAATAACTCCAGAGTTAAAGAAGTTCCCCATCCACTGCACCTCCAAAATAGCTTAGTGGGAGAGACCTCTAAAAAGGAAGGTATCTTTGTGTAAGTATATAATACATGATTGCCCTAGTGATTTTCTCTGATGTGTCTAAGGAACTGTCTGATTTCCTTATCACTTCCTAGCTTAGAGGTTGAGCTGGAAGCAGATGTCGAGCTTCTCATAGAGTCCTCTGGTTTTACAGTCTAGCACCTCATTCACAGGGCAAAGAGAGGGAAAGGAAGCAAAACTATATTCAGGGTCTATAGTGAACAAGGCACTACTCTAATCTTTTTAGTATACACCTTCTCGTTTAAAGCCTTGTAATTAAATTGCAAGAAAGTTAGCTAAGTTGGTAGAATAGAAAGGTTTGAATCAGAAGTTTAAGAGTTCATGTCTCCATTGAGTGGAAGCTTCATTTGATAGACGATACACCACAGTGATAAGACACAGATGTCAGAGCCAGACAGCCAACCTTTGAATGCTGGCATTACCTTTTACTAGCTGTGCAATCTTTCACAATTTACTAATTCTCTCTGTAATTCAGTTTCCTCCTCTGCAAAATGGGGGGTGATGGTGGTGATAGTATTAACCTATCAGGGTTATTATGTAATTTAAATGAGTAAATGCATATAAAGGACTTAAGACAGTGCCCAGCAAGTAGAAAACACACAACAAACTAAAGATTTGCTATTATTAATACTTAGTTCTAATACATAGAGAAACTGAGTGTCAAAGAAGAGTTGTATGTAGCCTGAGGTCATAGTATTAGTAGTAAAGTGAAGGAGCCAAGGTTCAGAGCTGGATCTAAGAGGCTCCTGGCCACTACCAAATTAAAAAGATGGAAAATGTACAAACAAACAAAAACAAACCAGCCGCTTTTCTCCTCCCCAGTAACTAAATTGGGGCTTGAAACCATGCCAACAGTAAAATACTGAAGTTCATAGGCACACATCCAATTTAAACTTATTAGCACAATTAGTCTTCTATTACTTCAATAGGGAGTGATTATTAAACCCATAGTTAATGAGACAGAACCTCTATTTATAGTCTAGAGATATCTGTGGTACCCAAAGTTAGAGGAGCACCTGGCTGCCTCCTGGGGATGAAAGCTTCTCCATGTTAAAAATACAACATCTTCATGGACAGCCGTGGACCAACAAAAGGAAAGACTGATGAACACTGAGTTCCTGATGTATCAGTGGCCAGTCTCTGCCTTGATCAGCTGCTCTTGTTTTCAGATTCATTCAACTGTGTTTTCAGTAAAAAAAATTTCAGAGATCATGATATACTGAGATTAAAAATATAGTGTCATCGCCAACTTTTACTGAATAACTAATATTTCGTATGTGCTATAACCAGTTAACAACCCACTGTGGGTAATATTTGCTTTAATTATTTCAGTTTTACAAATAAGTAAAATGAAAATTAGAATGGTGGGACAGTTATCCTTTGGTCATTCGTGGTAAGTGACAGCTGGCTCAAGAATCACTGACAATAGAATGCATCCCTGCACCTATCTTCTGCACTGCTTCTGAGGGCTAACCTTTTAGACTTTATAGTATGTTGACAGCTAGTTTGAATACACGTGTGAATAGAGCCACAGTGAAACTGTTGAGGCTCAAATGGAGGATTAATCACTTAATTGATACATTAAAAAATATTTATCAAATAACGAATATGTACCAGATACTATTCAGCATGATAGATATAAAAGCAATGAATACGATAGAATCCTATTTGTCATGGGGTTGGCTTCAGTGGGAGGGAGACAGGTAACAAGTTGGTAAAAAAGATTGTTTTCCATGCTGATACATTCTGTGAAAGTACATTTGGTGTTGTGTTATTCAGTTCATGCCAGGTGACCTTGGATTGGGTGCCCGGACAAGGTGCCATTTAAGTTTAGAGAACTGAGTGGCAAGAGGGAGCCAGCAGAGGTGGGAGAGGATAATTGCAGGGACTGGAAAGTGTTGGTGGACAGAGGTCAGCCAAGAGCTCTTAGTTTGTGCCGTAAAAAATAGACACAAACACCAAGCAAACAAACAAAAAACAAAAAACAACCCTGTGCATCGGCTATAGGAAGACAATTACTGTATGGAAGGGAAAGACAGCTATACCTTATCTTTTTTGGACTCCACAAATTTAATTCATCTGTATGAAAATTGAGAAACACCTTATCCTAAATAGAATAAGTTTAATTTGTCTGTTATATATAGATTTTCTTAATAGGTATTTTACAGAAATGGGCTTATTCTGTTCTTAGTCTAATATTGTGTGTGTGTGCGTGTGTGTGTGCGCGCGCGCCTAAAGAGTTAAGATTGGTTACTTTTGTAGTTCATGGTTTTCTAGAGCACAATGAACCACATCGAGACCAAACACAAGGGACTGTTCTGCACACAGAAGCCCTATACATTGAGTTGGATATGGTAACTGGGATGGATGTTGGGCCACTTTCTTTAGGGAGAGATGATCCAGTGTTCTCTGTTTAGGAAGAAAGATGCAAATGCATGTTTGGTGAACAGAAGCCTGTACTGTACAGAGACTGGTAGCTTTTGAGAAAAACCTATTTCTTCTTCTGGACACACAGCTAGCTACATAGCCCAGCCTTCCCTACATTCAGATATGACTTCAAGAAAAATTCCAACCCATCGAAGTTGAACAGTAGTGATGGGGTCTAATTCTGGAACATTCATGCATGCTCCTCTGTGTTCTTAACTGTAGCAGCTGACTTTAATGGACACAACTCGAAGAATGACCTCAAAGTCATGTGATGAAGAGGGCAGAGCCCCGTCAGCCTACAATCAGGAGTATCCCAGTCCTGATGATCTGTTGCTCACCCACATGATATTTCTACATGAACTAAAATGAACTTCTACTGTTTTTGCTATTATACATTTTTACATATATTTTACAGGTAAAAACTTATGAGGCTTTTATTTAGGACACATTAGCTTACTAACTAATCAAGAAGTGGAGAAAATTAAGGACTGCTCTTCTTTAGCTAGCCGAGGAAAAAGTAGAAATAATAATGGAAAGCTGCAGTAGTGGGTAGGGGCAGAAGCAGGTTGCCCAATATTGCCCAACATTCCACAAAAGTGTGGCCTGACCCTCTCAGAGGTTACTCAGAGGAGCTTCAGGGGAGGTTGTTGGAGAGAGTTTGAAGGAATACCGATCTTCCCCACGTGGTAATGAACCCACGTAGGACTCGAGGTAAGCGGAACAGTATATACAGAAACACGTGACATGGGTGCATGTGGTTCATCACATAAATATGAAATTTCCAATTTCAGAAATACAAGTGGAGGTAATATCTAATGGGAGAGAAGCCTGTGGAGGAAGGTTAGGGTCTGACTATCACAGGATTTTCATATGAAGCATGTAATCAAAAACGTCTGCGCGTTTCAAAAGCTGTGCCAGTGTTCCAAGCACTAGAAAGGTCTGATCATTGTGAGGCAGAAATCTGGCCATCCCTAGTTCCTATAGGTGTGAGCAAATTTATGGAGCTCTGTCATCAGGGGACTTTTTCCATGAACAGGCTTGCATGGCCCCTAAGATGAGTATGTGTTGAAGAGACAAAACATAAAGAGATATGTGGAATAGTTTTACAATTATTTAGCCATTGATGAGCTAGGTAACTTTGGTAAGGTCTCCCCACCTTTTAAACCTCGGATTTCTTGGAAGAGGAGAGGTTAGACTTGGAAGAGGAGAGGGCTTTCCACCTACCAGGGGGCCCGTGCCAGGATTCTCCTTATTCCTCAAGACTCCCAGCTCAGTGTGTCACGCGGCTCGGGGTCACAGGGGGAGTATATTGAATGAGAGTCTGATGAAAAAGAAAATGAATCAATGCATCTCCTGATGATCAGACCCTAAGAGAATCTCAATTTTATACCCACGCACAAAATGGAAAATCTTCCTTGAAATTGCCGCTGACTGGGTTGAGGCGCCTGATGATTAAGGACAAAAGAAGATAAAATAGGAAAAGTAATTTAGAATATGATAATACACAATAAATATAACCATATCTAAAGCAATTTGGGGCAGGAGTAATCTTGCTGAGATACAATTGAATTGTACAGAGATGCCCTCAGCATTATGAAAGTGCGTATTTACATCTTTTCATTAAACAAGCCCTGTCTGTGCCGACCCAGACACTCCCTGTGTCCTATGTGAGATCCGGAAGAGGCTGGAGGAAAAACAGGATGAAGCAGAAAATGTCGGTCTCGAAGTGGCACAGAGCATGCAAGTGGGTGGCCCCCCGGTGCTTGGAACACCCACCATACCTGCTGGCCATCTTGCTCATGGCAAAGTCCCTCTTGCTTCTACCTTGCCAGTGCCTGCTTACCTTGGGTTGGCTTTTTTTTTTTTTTTTGTAAGATTTATGTATTTATTTTAGAGAGAGAGAGTGGGCACCAGCGGGAGGGGCAGAGGGAGAGGGAGAGAGAATCCCAAGCAGACCCCACGCTGAGCATGGAGCCTGACATGGGGCTGGATCTCATGACCCTAAGATCATGACCTGAGCCGAAACCAAGAGCCCAATGCTCAACCAACTGTGCCACCCACGTGCCCTGTGAGGTTGGCTCTTAAGTGTCTTCCTTTTACATCACTTTACACAGTGCTACTCTTCCTCTCTCCATGTTAAAATGTTCTTTATAAATTTAAAACATATAAATAAATTTCTAGGAGAGTCTGATTTGGTAATATGATTTTGCAAGTCTCCATGTGTGACTTCGATTCACCTCTAAGATGATGGACCACTGGCTTAGCTGGATGCCCGGCTCACATTTGAACTCAAAACCTGCATGAATGAATGTGTCAGCAAATTTGGTATAGGCCAAATGATTATAACATAATCATGGGTATGATACTATCGTCATCTGGCTTCACGTTCTCTGTCTTCCATGTATTCTGCTCCAGCCACACCAGACAGCCCGTTGCTCTGGAAACCACAGGCAACTGTCCAAGGCTCCCAACTGGAGAAAGTACATCTGTAGGATGGCAAGGGATAGCATGGGTAACTGATTACGAGAGTACTCAAATTTTCTCTTTCCTTGTATTGACCTACCTAATAAATGACTTTTGGAAGAGTCTTGCCTTCCCCATTGCTCCTTTCACAATTGCCCTTCCTCTGTTTCACCTTAGAACCTGTCTCTCATCTACCCAGGCCCCTACTCTGGTACACTGACAAGGATATGAAGAAAAGGGGACCTTTACACACTGTTAGTGGAGACGTACATTGGCATAGCCACTACCTAAAACAATATGGAGGCCCCTCAAAAAATTAAAACTAGAACTACCATTTGATCAAACTACCATTTGAATCCCACTGCTGGACATATATCCAAAGGAAAGGAAGTAAGAATCTTCCACAGCATATTGGATTGGTTGAGATATAGTCCCTTGAACACACACCTTGTGGTCAACTTGGTCCTGCAGCCTACTGGCCGGGTGATTTGTCTTTAAAAATATAATTGACATATAACATATTAGGTTCGTGCATGCAACCTAATGATTTATTTGTATATATTGTGTCATAATCACGATAATAAGTCTAGTTAACATCCATCACCGTACATAATTAACAAAAATTTTTTTTCTTGTAATGAGAACTTTTAAGGTCTACTCTTATAGCAAATTTCAAATATGCAATACAGTATCATTAACTATATAGTCACCATACTGTGCATTACTCTCCTAGGACTTATTTCTTTCATACCTGATAGCTTGTACATCTTTACTACTTTCACCTATTTGGCCTATCTCCCACCCCCCACTTCTGGCAACCGCCAATCTGCCCTCTGTACTTATGACTTTGTTTGTTTTTTGGTTTTTGATTTTTGGGTGGTTTTTTTTTTTTTTGGTTTTGTTGTTGTTGTTTTCAGATTCCACGTTATAAGTGAGATCATACAGTATTTGTCTTTCTCTGACTGACTTATTTCACATTATGTCCTCAAGGTCCATCCATGTTGTTGCAAATGGCAGGAATTTTTTTCTTCTTATGGCAAAATAATATTCTGTGGTGTCTGTGAAGATACATATATATATATGTGTGTGTGTGTATATACATACATTCATCTCTTGATGAACACTTGTTTCCATGTCTTGACTATTGTAAATATGGCTGCAATGGACAAAGGAAGGCAGATACCTCTTCAAGATTCTTACTTCCTTTCCTTTGGATATATGTCCAGCAGTGGGATTACTGGATCAAATGGTAGTTCTGGTTTTAATTTTTTGAGGGGCCTCCATATTGTTTTAGGTAGTGGCTATGCCAATGTACATCCCCACTAAAAGGGTGTAAGGGTTCCCTTTTCTTCATATCCTTGCCAAAATTTGTTATTTTTCTTTTTGATGATAGTCATTTTAACAATTGTGAACTGATAGTTCATTGTGTTTTTTTACTTGAATTTCCCCGATGATTAATGATGTTGGGCATTTTTGCATATACCTGTTGGCCATTTGCATGTCTTCTATGAAAAAGTGTTTATTTGGTTCTTCTGCCCATTTCTTAAGTAGACTGATTTTGCTGTTGAATTGCATGAATTGTTTATATTTTTTGGATATTCACCCCAATCAGGTATATGATTTACAAATATTTTCCCTCATTGCGTAGGTTGCATTTTCATGTTGTTGAGTGTTTCTTTTGCTGTGTAGAAGCTTTCTACTTTCTTTGTTATGCCCACTATTTGTTATGTCTTCATTTTCCTAATCTGAATATAAATGCAAAATCTGAAATTCATTAAAAAGGACATTAATTAGTAATAATGTTAGTGTTAATGTAGGCAAGGTTATGACTCCAATAGAAACTAGACATTTAGCAAGACAGTTGGATTGCTGTTTTTCCTTTTGAACAAAATAAGGGAAGGTTTGACTTGAGTTGTCAGCTAAGGGATTTAAAATACGATGAAAGAGCACTTTGTGATTTGTGACATATAAGTTGGTTGAAGTTTAAACAATTAGACATCGATAGATCAAAACCTCTTCCATTTCCATATACTTCTTCTTGTGTCCAAAGTAACTCAGTACTTTAAAACATAGAAAGGAAAATTAGAACTGAAACTGACATCTGTCTTCCTCCAGAATAAGAAATTTTAATTCATGAATAATATAATTATGTTTCATAATTATTTCTTATCAAATTTTAAAATGTGGGCACCTGGGTGGCTCAGTGGGTTAAAGCCTCTGCCTTTGGCTCAGGTCATGATCTCAGGATCCTGGGATCGAGGCCCACATCAGGCTACCTGCTCAGCGGGGAGCCTGCTTCCTCCTCTCTCTCTGCCTGCCTCTCTGCCTACTTGTAATCTCTCTCTGTCAAATAAATAAATAAAATCTTAAAAAAATTTTTTTTAATGTATTATGGTTGTGCAAAACATTTTTGTGCTAAAAGTAATTCTGATAATAATGAAAAATAAAGTGTTCTTTTAATTTTATTTGATATTATTAGAAGCATGATCAACAAAAATAAAAATAATTTTGTTGCAGAGAACTATGAGTATTGATTGCTGAAACACTTAAAACAAAATATTCAAATTCAAATAAATAAGAAATTCTGAAGGAGAATATCAATAGAAAGATAAATTTTAGGAGAAAATGAATATTTCAATATTCTAGACTATTAAAAGGAGCTTATTTATTGATTGGCATAAATAGATATTGATGGGTATCAAGTTATTTTAATACTTAACTTTCACTTGACACATTATACTTAAAGAATCCTTTGCAAGAACTTTAACCCAAGATAATTTTTTTAATAATTTAACCTAAAAGTATGAGAGAGTATTCATACCTTTTCAGGCATTATTTTAGCATGTCTGCAAAGAGGAAAGAAAATTTACAAAGAAAAAAAAAAAGACTCCATTATTCTGCCTTAGTACTCGTTCCTGCTTTGTCTTTTCAGTTTAAGGTTAATTACTTTACAATCCCCTCCACACTGCACTGTTCACTAGAAGATGCTAGCTACTTAATGTGGCTACTTAATGTAAATTAATTAAATAAAATTAAAAATCCATTCCCCCGCTGCCTTAGCCACATTTCAAGTATTCAGTAGTTGCATGTGGTTAGGTACTACGGTATTGGCAGCATACCAGATATAAAACATTTTTGCCAACACAGAAAGTTTTACTGGGCACACTTCTCTGGACAGAATTTGTACCGCAGATTTTTCTTTTACTAGAATAGAATTTTCTCTAGGATTGATAGATTAATTTACTTGGTTTCAGGTGTCTGTCACATATTAGACCCTCACTAATTTTTTTTTAATTAAAGTAAATTTGGGGCACCTGAGTGGCTTGGTCAGTAGAGCATCTGACTCTTAAAGATTTTATTTATTTCTTCAAGAGAGAAAGAATGAGTGAGGTGGGGGAAGAGGGAGAGGAACAAGCTGACTCCCTGCTGAGCTGGGAGCCTGATGCAGGGCTCAGTTCTAGGGCCCCGAGATCATGACCTGACCTGAAGGCAGATGCTTAACAGACTGAGCCACCCAGGTGCCCCGAGCATCTGTCTCTCGGTTTTGGTCCAGGCCATGATCCCAGAGTGATGAGATCCAGCCCTGTGTTGGTATTGGACTTCGTGCTCGGCAGAGTCTGCTTGGGATTCTCTCTGTCTCTCTGCCCATGCCCACCATGTTCATTCATTCTCTTTCTCTTTCTCTTTCTAAAATAAACAAATAAATCTTTAAAAAATAAAATAAATTTACCATAAGATAATTTAATTAGTAACTCCCACTGACATATTTACTAATAAGTCACAATCATACAAATTCCATAAAATCTCAATGATAAAGACCTTGGAAATGATTTAAATATATGACTTTTAAAAATATATATTTGTATCATAAACTGTCAAAAATAAATTTTTCACTTGTAATTCCTTGATTGTACTTGGGGTAAATGAAGAACAGGCTATAGTGCATATTTTCTCTTTTCCGAGTGATGAACAAAACACTTTTCAAGTGTGATCTCTCCTAATGCTTACAACAAGAGATAAAGACTCTCAGAAAAGTTAAGCAATTTGCCCAAAATTACAGAAAAAGAATTTAAAGGCAAGTCTATTTAATAGTAGAAACTGTACCAACTTCATGTGGAAAATGCTACCTCAGAAAGAAATAATAGTTTTCACAAGTCATTCAGATAATTAGTGACCAGAATAGACATCCAGGCTGTTCTGATTTCCAAATGAGGAACCTACACACACCCCTTCAGCAAGGGGCAGTATGTGTGCTAGTGTGAGAGCAGGATCTGTGAGCCAGGAGGCCTGGATTCCTGTCTGGACTCTGCCACCTACTCATCATTGCAAACTTAGGTCTTTTTTTGATCAGGACCAAGATATTTACACTAATACAATATCGTGTCCATTCATACTCTTAATACAGTGTAACAATTTTATTCATGTTTTCTCTTATACTCATGTGCATCTCTATGCATGTACTTCATAATATACAATTTTATCACATATGTGGCTTTGTGTATCCACCACCAGAGTTAAGATATTGGACAGTTTCATCACCATAAGGATCCACACTTTGCTTATTTATAACCATTTAATGGCTTTTCTTTTAATCCTCTTCACATAGACTTTTGCAGAGCAATTAAAAAAAAATTATGAGGTCCAGTCTTTCCATTTTTTCCTTTTATAGATTGTGCTTTGGGGATAAAGGCTAAGAATCTATTGCCTACTCACACTCCTCAGATTTCTTCTATTTTTCCTAAAATGTTTAATTTAATTTTTTGCATTTAAATCTATAATCCATTTTGTGGTTATTTTATATAAAGCATGGGGCTTATGATGAAGTTCATTTTTTTGGTCCAATTGTTCCAGTATTATTTGTTGCAAATGCTGTCCTTCTTTCATTAACTTGGTTTTGCTTCTCTGTCAAAAATCAGTTCAGTATATTTATATGGTTCTATTTCTGTGTCTTCTCTTTTGTTCCATTAATCTATATGTTTACGTCCCCATAAGTATCACATTGTGATTATGGTACCTATAAAGTAAGCCTTAATGTTAGATAGAATGATATCTTCTACTTTATTCTTCTTTGTATAGTTGTTTTGGGGATATTCTAGGTCTATATCTTTCCGTATAAATTTTATAATATTGTCTATGTTTACAAAAATCCTTACTGGGATATTATTAGGAATTACATTAAACCTGAAGATGGATTTGGGTAGAATATCTATATTATGTTGAATCTTCCATTCCAGGAATATGTTATTTCTCTCAATTTATTTAGGTCTTCATTGATTTCTTTCATTAGTATTTGGTAATGTCCAACATACAGATCCTGTGTAAATCTTTTTATTTAAACATACATCTACATATTCTTTTTTTTTTCTGGGTCAATTGTAAATCATACTGTGTGTTGAATTTCAGTTTCTTGTGTTTATTAGCATATTGAATTGTGATTGGTTATTGTGATCTTCTATTTTGCAGTTTGCTGAATATGCTTATTGTAGAATTTTTTTATAGGTTCCTCAAGACTGTCTATGTGAACAATCATGTTATCTGAGCACAGGACCATTTTATTCCTTCCTCTCTCATCATTATACCTTTAATTTCTATTTTCTTGCCTTATTGAAGTGGCTAGAGCATCAATGCTATACAGAATAAGATTAGTGAGAGTGGATAGCCTTGCTTGGTTCTTGATCTTAGGGGGAAAGCATCGTTCAGTCTTCATTGTTATACATGATGTTAATTGTCAGGGATTTTTTTGTAGATTCTCTTTTATCAAGTTGAGACAATTCCCTGCTATTTCTGACTGGTGGAGAGTTTATACCATGAATAAGTGTTGGATTTTGTTACATGTACCATTAATGAATATTGGATTTAGTCAAATGCTTTCTTAATCTCAGTTGATATGATCATATACTGTGCAGGCGCTGGTCTACTTGTGAGAGTTGTGGTTTCAATGGTTTTGAGACTCTTTGTAATGTTATTTTCACCTTTTTTTTTTAAATTGGTACCTGTGGGAATCCCATTACTCCCTGCTGGTTCTGCCTATAAAGGAAGAAATGGTTTTCTCAAACTGTGTTGCCAGTTGTCTCCCAAAGGGGGAGGGGAATCTCGGGCGCACAGTAACAGAGAGGTTTCCTGAACTCTACCTGTTGTTGCTGCGTCCCTCTTGCCAATTTCAACTGCTCAACTTAGTGTCTCTTGTTGGAGAAGGGGAGTCATATTTGCAAATCTTGGTGGGCACTATTTCATATATTAAGTTCAGTGCTTCCACAAGATGGTTGTCTGGAAGGTAGATGAAGCTCTGCTCTTCAAAAACAAGTAACTTCACCATATCCATACAGCAGTGCACTGGATGAAACCAAGGTAGGCATTAACTGGACCATTTCATAAAGTTAAAATTGCACAGTCCATGTTCTGTCTCTTTGGTTCTTGTTCCATGGAAATAGAAGTTGATTTTGATTCAGTTGACCTACCTGAGATCTACGTCTAAAGAATCATAGGATAAATTGTAAATCTCTTTTTCATCTTGTAAAGGTACACAGGGTAAAATTGTGGATTAACGCCTTTTTTGAAGCAAAAAAATGTTAGGGGCACCTGGGTGGGTCAGTTGGTTAGGCATCCAATTCTTGATTTGGGCTCAGATCATGATCTCAAGGTCATGGGATCAAGCCCCACATTGGGCTTCGTGCTCAGCAGGAAGTGTGCTTGAGATTCTCTCTCCCTTTACCCTCCTCCACTCTCTCTCTCTCTCAAATAAATAGTAAACTTTTAAAAAAATAAAAGCAAAAATATTGAAAAAAACCCCAAATATTTATTTGGTTATTTATACACTTTCAGTTATAGAATTTTGTATCTTATATAAAATAATTAGTACAAGACATGACAAATGAAGGCAGACATGATTTAATCAAATAATTACTTTATTCAACACATTAAAATTTTTACAAAGTTAATTTAAGAAACTGGCTTAATTTCTTCACCATTTCTTAATTCCTATCCCAACAGAGAAATGATACAACTTACCAAAACTTTTTAAGAAACCTTTTCCAGAGTGACCGTTCTGGATATTTAACTCTGTAGAAAACTAAACCTGAAGATGTTCCTATTAAACAGAAAAGTCCTCTTTAAACATCACTCAAGATAATCCTCTCCATAAGATTCACAGAGCACATCAACATAAGAAAGACTTTGAGGACTCTTCCAAAAATGAAATGTATTTAACTTTGTATTTAATGTTATCTTTCCACAATGTATTTTGTCATTAAACATGGTGTTCTTTACATGTGACATTTACAAATCACTAAAGGAGATAGAAAATAGAGTAATTGGGAACTAAAACAAAACAAATAAGCCAAGAACCTTGGAAAAGAATGGGAAACCCTGCTTCATGAAGTTTTCTATTTATCGAGATGCCTTAATGTTTCCCTAAGTTTGACCCCATTGTAGACAGGCTTCTTCTTTATTCTAGACCCTAAATTTCCCTTCTTAAGCATTTTCTTTAGGAAACTTACAAACTGTAAGTTTTTTTCTCTGCCCTTTCGAGATATAGGTAAACCTTTTTAGAAGCCTCAGTTTTATAAACCATGAATGTCTTTTTCAGAGGCTTGAGGGCCACCCTTTTAAATGCAATCATCAAATTATCCTTATCCCATAGTCTTTCTGGGAAAATAGTAACTGAACTTGGGTGGGCACCAATTAGCAAACACAGATGGTCTAATCACAGATGAAAATATCTACAAAATTAGGAGATAATGTGTTAACACGTCCCATTGATCAACCTCACTCCAAATGTCCTCCAGCACTTTTTTTTTTAGCTCACTCCACCCCTAAAACCCCTCCTGCTCCACGTTTCAGCAGCTTTGAGTTCAAACTTAGGTCTGGCCTCTCTGTCCTATTGCAATAGTTTTGAACAAACTCCTCCTTGACTGTTTAACTTTGTCCAGTGAAGTTTTCGCTTTGACACTGTTTACCCACTTTTGCCCCAATTCTAATCCCATGAGTTCTTAAGAAATCAATATTAAGGCTGCCTGGGCGGCTCAGTTAGTTAAGTGTCTGCCTTCGGCTTAGGTCACGATCCTGGGGTTCTGGGATCGAGCCCCGCATTGGGTTCCCTGCTCAGCGGGAAGCTTGCTTCTCCATCTCCCACTCCCCTGTTTGTGTTCCCTCTCTTGTTCTCTCTCTGTGTCAAATAAATAAATAACATCTTTTTTAAAAATTCAGTATTTAGTATTTGGGTCCTAGGAGTCAGATTAGGGTAGGACCAAAAAAGTAGATAGACAAACAAATAGAGAACAAATTTGGCAAAGTATTTAAGAGAGAACTGAGGAGGCAGGAGCCATAGAAACAAGCTGTAAGTAATTTCTAAAGAATAGGAGTCAAGACAGAAGTGGAGAATTGGAGCAGAGCAGAAACCAGTAAAAAGGGTCCATAATGATGGTTCCCTATAATGATCTCTCCATTGAGGAAACATAATTTTAAAAAATCAAATTTATGAATTTGTTTTAACTTCCATACTTTCTCTAATATTCCTTCCCTCCTATCCTGATCTTGTATACTATCGCGTAATTGTGTCTACACTGTTACAGCAATCACGTAAGAGGTGAGAGTGTTGGGATTTCTTAAAAGATGGAAAGCACACATTTTTGAAAATTTTTGGATGGACAGAAAATATTAGTATCTCACATGGAAGCACTGGCATTTGCTGTGTTATTCAGCATCACTAATATGACCTTTTCTACTGACTCTTTTTTGTTGCTGTTATCAGAAATTTTCTGCAAAAAAAAAAAAGATTTCAATCTGAGCCAATGGTTTTTATCAACAGTGCAAAAAGTTAATATTGTCTCCTTATTGCTATATTTGATTTAGCTCTGATTCTATAAAAAATATGTAAAGTTCTATTAATATTGTTTATTTCTTTTGCTTTATTTTCTGTGTAAAATTGGAAAGGAAACTTAAAATTGAGATTTTTTTATTTCTTTAATTTTGTTTTGTTTTCTTGTGGCAAATTTTGAATTTTATTTCCATGCCCTGATTTCCAACGACTTTACACTATATTGAAATTTTATACAGATTTTTATCAATAATTTCCCTGTGAACTTAAATGTAATCAAAAGACCTGTTTCATGTCAAAACATATTTAATCATCTTTACTAATTATTAACAAAAACTAAAGTAGGGTTTGTAAATAAAACTAAAAATCATGAACTGTTGTTTTCATTTTTTTATTAATTGGCATATAACATTATATTACTTTCAGGTATGCAGCATAACGATTCAATATTTGTGTATCAGTAATCAAAAATCTCCCAACAAACAAAAGTCCAGGGCTAGATTACTTCCCAGGGGAATTCTACCAAACATTTAAGGAAGAGTTAATACCTATTTTTCTCAAACTGTTCCAAAAAATAGAAATGGAAGGAAAATTTCCAAACTCATTCTACAAGGCCAGCATTATGTTGATTCCAAAACCAAAGACCACTCTAAAAAAGAGGAATTAAAGGCCAATATCCCTGATGAACATGGATGCAAAAATTCTCAACAAAATACTAACAAATTAAATTGAACAGTATAGTAAAAGAATCATTCACCATGATCAAGTGGGATTTATTCTTGGGAATGTAAGGTGGTTCAATGTTCATAAATCAGTAAATGTGATATACCACATTAAGAAAAGAAAGGACAAGAACCGTATAATCCTCTCAATAGATACAGAAAAAAAACATTTGATGGAGCACAGCATCCACTGTTGATAACCCTAAATAAAGTAGGGATAGAGGGAACATACCTCAACATATAAAGGCCATATGTGAAAGACCCACAGCTAATATCATCCTCAATGGGGCATAACTGAGAGCTTTTCCTCTGTGTCAGGAATAAGACAGGGAGTTCTACTCTCTCCATTGTAATTTAACATAGTACTAGAAGTCCTAGCCTCAACAATAAGACAACAAAAAGAAATAAAATGCATCCACATTGGCAAGGAAGAAGTCAAACTTCCACTCTCCACAGATGACAAGATACTCTATGTAGAAAACCCAAAAGATTCTACCAAAAAATTGCTAGAACTGATACAAGAATTCAGTAAAGTTGCAGGATACAAAATCAACATACAGAAATCCGTTGAATTTCTATGTACCAATAATGAAACAGCAGAAAGAGAAATCAAGGAATCAATCCCATCTGCAATTGCACCAAAACCATAAGATACCTGGATATAAACGTAACCAAAGAGGTAAAAGATATATACTCTGAAAACTCTAGAACATTTATGAAAGAAATTGAGGAGGACACAAAGAAATGGGAAAACATTCCACGCTCATGGATTGTAAAAATAAATATTTTTAAAATGTCTATACTACCCAAAGCAATCTACAGATTTAGTGCAATCCCCATCAAAATACCACCAGCATTTTTCACAGAGCTAGAGCAAACAATCCCAAAATCTGTATGGAACCACAAAAGATCCTGAGTAGTCCAAAGCAACCTTGAAAAAGAAAAAGCAAAGCTGGTGGCAGCACAATTCCAGACTTCTAGCTCTATGACAAAGTCGTCATCATCAAGACAGTATGGTACTGGCACAGAAACAGACACAGAGATCAGTGGAACAGAATAGAGAGCCCAGAAATGGACCCTCACCTCTACGGTCAACTGATCTTCAACAAAGCAGGAAAGACTATCCAATGGAAAAAAAGAGTCCCTCCAACAAAGGGTGTTGGGAAAACTGGACAGCGACATGCCGAAGAATGAAACTGGACCACTTTCTTACAACGTACAGAGAAATAAGTTCAAAATAGATGAATAATTCTTTCTGGTCCAAACATACATGGGATTCTAAAAATCTCTTTAAACCTGCTGCTTTTATGCTGGTCCCTGAGGCAAGCGAGTCCACACACCAGCCCTTTAAGAGAAGTCTCAACTCTCTAGGGCCCTTTGGGTCTCCTAGACACGTTCCTCAGTGGTCTTTAAAGCCAGACATTTTGAGGGCTCATCTCTCCATTGCTGGTCCCAAGGTTTGGGATGCCTGACATTGGACAGGAACCCCTCCCTCCTCAGGAAGAAGTCCTGGATTTCTTTTTTTTTTTGTTTTGTTTTGTTTTGTTTTTTTAAAGATTTTATTTATTTATTTGACACAGAGAGAGAGAGAGATCATAAGTAGGCAGAGAGGCAGACAGAGAGAGAGGAGCAAGCAGGCTCCCTGCCAAGCAGAGAGCCCGATGCGGGCCTCGATCCCAGGACCCTGAGATCATGACCTGAGCTGAAGGCAGAGGCTTTAAACCGCTGAGCCACCCAGGCGCCCAGAAGTCTTGGATTTCTGAGATCGTTCCTCATTGTGGGCCCTATGCCAGGGGTGGGAATTCTGGGGGAACCAAATTGCTGCCTCTCCCACCTGTCTTGATGTGGACCTTTTACAGTTTGTTGTGAAGGAGCTGTTCTTCTCGTTTTCAAGTCCTTTTCAGAGAGAATTGTTCCACGTGAGCGGTAGGCCTTGTGTGCCTATGGGAGGAAGTGAATTGAGGATCTCCCTATGCCACCATGTTGGACTACCCCCTTCTCCATAAAGCAAAATTGAGACTTTAAATGATCCTAACAGTATGTTGCTTAAGATGTGTGTGTGTGTATAGTTATAGATAACTATAGATAACTATATAACCACATATATATATTTGTATATATATATTGTATAATTAGTTAGAGGAAGGGGGAAAACTTCTCCAGGGAGCATGATTTTAGAAAATGATTTCTGGAATAGAAACAGCCGACAGCAATCTGTGTGGCCAACTTTGAGAGCCAGTACTATACTGGAGAAAAGATGGAACAGTAGGACTTCTACGATTAATAAAATGTTACTGCTGGAAGTGAACGTATAACCAATAAATACTAAAGGGCCTTGGGGATATCATGGTTGGGAACACCTATGATATATTATTCTTCTCTTCCTCCTTTCCTTTCTGTTTGTCTACCTCGCTCTATCAGGGGCATTTGTTTATTTTATAGAAATAAATCTGTCTAATAAAAATATATCCATTCCATATAAATGGAATGCCTACTTGAATACCTTATTGGTAACTCAGAATAAGGTAAAATACACCAAAAGTTCTGCTTTCAAGAAATTTAGCATGCAGTTGGAGAAATCTGATAAAAACCAAAGCATGGGATATTTACCCTTATCCCTTATAGAATCTGAGGCCCAGGGTACTAAAGTAACTTGTCCAAAATAACAACAAAATGTAGCAGAGCTTTAGTTTTAACCCAGGTCTCTTATTGAAGATTTAGAGACCTGGCCACATTTAAGGATTTTGAGGTTTATTTTGTGTGACTGAGTTGTTAAATGTGCTTCTCTTTTCTGTTTATATATACCGAAGTTTGGGAATGGTTTTAGTTGGAAATTATTTGGGAAAATTTACATTTAAATGTAGCAGAGGTCATGGTCTCTGAATTTTTCCTCTGCTGGGTGTTCCTCCTCCTAGTCATTTTGGTGAGAGGTGGTTGAGGGGATGAATAGCTGAAAATATATTAATCACAATCGAGTCAAGGTGCCCCTCTCTGCTGGTGATCTCCTGTCCCTGGAGAGATCCAGAAGTGTATAATCTTACTTCTCAGGCTGATTTCAAGGGTGCTCAGAGTGTTCTGATAGATATTTAGCTCACTTTAGGGGGCCCGTTGAAACAGGGACTCCCACTTCTCTACCATCTTGGTGAGAAAATTTACATTTAAATGTAAATTAAGAATTAAAGGGACATAGATTGTGTGGAGATTTATCGAACAATGATTGTTGCTGATAAACTGTACTCAACAGATGACTTGAGTGGTTACTGAGAAGAAACAGAAAGTATGGATTTGTCTCATACATATTAATTACCTGCATAATATTTGCCCCTCGGGGATTATTATGTGTAAACAAATAGCAACACCAGGTATTTAATATGGTGGCCCTCAAGTGAAAGATTTGGATGATGATGGACTGGTAAAGGTCAACAATGATTGATCAAGGGCTGAGCTAGGGTACAGCATAGGTCATATTAGGGATGTTGATGGCAAACCTGGAGAAATATTCAGCAAATATCTGATCATTCCCAACATTGTTTCTTGGTTGTGGAGTTGTTTTGTTTTTTGTTTGTTTGTTTTGTTTTTCAAAAAAGAATGATAAAAGAAAAACTTCTAACTTCCTCCTTGGCTTCTTTAATATATGTTTTCTTATATTCAAGGACCATATCACGTTTAATACTCACTAGGAGCCTTTCCTTAATATTAAAGCTGACAAGAATCTCTCCTTTCACGGGAGAACTCCTGCCTTTATACTCAGAATCAAAACGTAATATTCATTTATTCTTTTTCAATAAATTCACTTATGCAATAAATACTGTTGAGCATGGTACTTTATGCCAGAAGAGTTAGATAAGAAAGGAAGCAGGGAAGAGCATTTCCAATAAAAAAAAGAGATCATGAACAAAGACTTGGGAACATTGTTGGGTGTATGCATTGTAGGCAAGGGAAACAGAGCAGTGAGATGGGGCAGCTTTTTACAGGAAACGCAGAAAGGCTTCAGAGTAAACGTAATGCTTTGTAAAGAAACTGGAACATTTATGTCAGGCAAGACTGGATGTTTATTAAATAGAAATTAAAAGTAAGGCAAATTGGAAAGATCCAGAAAGCTTCATGAGGAATGAATAGGTTCCTTGTATTAAATAGAATTAGCCTTATTCTGAGTGATAGAACACTCAGAATAAGAGTGACTTAAACAACCTAGAGGTTTACTCCTTGTTCTAGTACACATAAGCAGTCCTTTGCTACTACTGTGGCTCTGTAATTATCAGGGACTCAAGATACTTCCACACTGTTGATCCATTATACTTTCTCCACAGCCTCCAGCTCCAGGCCAAGATGGCTATCTCATCCCAACCATCAAATGTGGATCTTTTTTTTGTTTTTTTAAGATTTTATTTATTTATTTGACAGAGAGAGACACAGCGAGAGAGGGAGCACAAGCAGGGGGAGTGGGAGAGGGAGAATCAGGCTTCCCACGGAGTAGGGAGCCCAATGCGGGGCTCAATCCCAGAACCCTGGGGTCATGACCTGAGCCGAAGGCAGATGCTCAATGACTGAGCCACCCAGGTGCCCCTCAAATGTGGATCTTAACCAGAAGGACAAAATGGTAGAGGGAAGGTGCTTACAGCATATTCATTTTTGTTTGTTTGTTTCATCTGTGTGTGTGTATGTGCATGTGTGTCTACTGGGTTTTAGTTCCAGGCACTGTATGAGAGCCTAATCATATAAGAATGAGAAATACTGACCCTATATGAACTGATTCTGTATGGTTGGAAGTAGTTAGGTTTTGTATACATTCACATCCGGACAAAAGCACACATATTTAATAGATTAAACATTGGCGGTGAAGCAGAAGGAGATACCGTAGATAATATACCTGAGTGATATGTGTGCATATGTCTCTGTATAGTCCACCATGTGAACAGCAGAGCCATTAGAAGACACACTCGATACAATGGTCATAAAACCTATTTTGTACAGGCTTGTTTGAGGTGAGTTTCCCGTATCTAGGAGAACATTTTAGGTCATCAGGAGCTAAGAGGAGCCATCAGGCTACAGACAGAAATGTAAGTGCTATGGACATAAAGAGAGTAATTGAGCCACGGTGATGTATGGGTAGCTTAGAGTGAACTATGAAGTGAGAAGACAGGTAGGGACTTGACTGCCTTCTCACACTCCCTAGCACAAAGTTGTCCCACAAATACCATCACCTTCAACTTTAGCCATTAGGGGTATCTCAGTAGAGCAAACACAGAGTTATGTACCTCAGGATGCGGGCCTCCGACTCTTTGTTGTCCAGTGACTGGAATATATTAGGTACTTAATCATTGTTGCCTGGCTTATTAACTTGAGTCACTTAAGCACATATTTATGGATAGGTTGTTACAGGTGCAATACTATACTATAGCTAGGAATAGCAAATCACTGTCCTTGACCCTAGAAGCTCATGATGTAGAGTGGGGAGTTCCCCAAAATATATCTAGAGATAAGCCTCAATACAATCCAGACTACATGTAACATGTATACGTGTGAAGTTGCAGGTTTACTTGTTTTGGAATGAGCCTCTATAAATCAACAGACACCCAAAGGTATTTGCAACTCACCAAATGTTGAGAATGATGTGAAGTTGTCTGTGAGAACAGGGTATCTTCAGGGCACAGACTGGGACACCTGGAGGAATTTTAAAGGTGGGATCACAGGGTACCTGGGTGGCTCAGTCAGTTGAGCATCCAGCTCCTGATTTTGCTCAGGTCATGATCTTGGGGTTGTGGGATCAAGCCCCGAGTTGGGCTTTTCACTGGGCGTGGAGCCAACTTGAAATTCTTTCTCTCCCTCTCCCTCTGCCCCTCCCCCAGCTCTCTCTCATGCTCCCACACTCCTTTCAGCCAGGACACCAATCAAAATGAAAACAGGGCGCCTGGGTGGCTCAGTGGGTTAAGGCCGCTGCCTTCGGCTCAGGTCATGATCCCAGGGTCCTGGGATCGAGGCCCACATCGGGCTCTCTGCTCAGCAGGGAGCCTGCTTCCTCCTCTCTCCTTTCTCTCTGCCTGCCTCTCTGCCTACTTGTAATCTCTCTCTCTCTGTGTCAAATGAATAAATAAAATCTTTAAGAAAAAAAAAAACAAAAAAAAAACAAAAAAAAAAAACAAAATGAAAACAGTGGGGAGTTTAACAGGGGATGATGGGACAAGTGTTGGAGGCCTTGTATGTTATGTTTAGTATAATATTGAAGGATTGTATGTAAATCAGTAGTATAGATCTATGTAGTATGAAGAATGGATTTAATGAGGTGAGGATGAAGCAGGGGTAGTTGGGATTTGGTCATGAAGTGGGGATTCAGGTGCTACCACCGCTATGGGGAGACCACATGAGTCCACGGTGTCTCTTTGGTGCCCTTACAGCAAATCTGAAAGCAATCATTGAACCACTTGCACACACTGCTCCCTCTGTTTTAAGCTTTCAGAAATTAGGACGTTTAGTCAAACTGCTGGAATTTATTGAATGAATGAAGTTTGTTTGGGAAACTGTTATTCAGACACACATTTTTGAATGCCAATAGCAACTTAATCTTCTTACCCAACCATGACATAATTCAAGGCCAGAAATTGTTTTCCCCAGCCTTTTTCTCCTGCAGGTTGCCATGTGACTACAACATGTATTTCTAAAATGACAAATCCTTCCCAAGTGAAAACAAACCAAGAATAAGGCTCAAGGAAAGCAGTTCTCTGAAAATTGCGTACTGAAGGATCAAATTGTCCTTTTCTTATGCAAATGAAGTCCTGTTGGAGCAGCAGAGCATTACTCCATAAATCATTCTGCACTCTTGAGCAAACTTAATGGAGTTCCACATGTGATGCTATGGGTGTGTTTAATTGAGCACTAACGAAGGGGTACAGGTGGCTGAGCTTAGTGCACACTTGAACATTGAACTTCTCCCCAATTAGAGTAAGTGTACTGTTCTGCCACATACTTGCTTAGTTATTAACTAAAATTCTCTCCACTACGCTCTGAGCTACTTGAGGGCAGGAATGAGGACAGAGTCAAAATGATGAAGTAACTTTTTACATGTTAATAGTTGCTGTTTATTTATGAAGCCATGTATGTTATGCACTTTGAATTCATTATCTTACTTAAATTTCTCATAGCAGTCATTTGAGGTTGATACAGTTGTCTTAGTATTCAAATGGGGAAACTGATGTGTGAAGAATTTGTGTTGCTGAATCTCAGCCTCATGGGTATTGATATATAAGGGTAAGATTTGAATTGAGGTCATTTGTCTTTAGACCAGTACATACAATCCTGTTTTCCTTGCTCAGACACCAGGTTTCAGTGTCAGTGACAACCCTTACCACCTCTGGGGGGCCCTGCATGGCTCAGTCAGTTAAGCATCAGCCTTAGGTTCAGGTCATGATCCCAGAGTCCCGGGATCAAGCCCTTGAGTGGAGTCCTGTGCCAAAGGCCAGCTCCAGCAACAGTCAGGGGTCCCTGAAGGAAAGGACGGCGTCGGCGATACAAAATGAGGAGACGGACTCGGATGATGTTTCAGGAGTCTCCCAAAACCTCAGGGCTCGGGGTCCTTTATTTATATCATTGTAACAAAGGGTGATAAAACACAACCAGAATGTTTATTTATTAATTGAAGGAACCTTCGTAGATGCACCTGGTATTTCTCAAAAGGCTTGATAGATGATGAGGCCTGTTCTGCTTATCTGTATAGTGCCCCCTTTTTTATGGTTACTCCTAGTTCTGATGTAAATCAAGGGTTTTGTGTAAGGTCGTTAAGCCCTAAAGTTAAATGCTATATATCCTGGGGGGGCACAGCATGGAGCCGGATTCTTTCCCAGCAATTATCCCGGATTCCATTTGGGCCTGTTTATCTACAGAAAGAGTAAATTATCCACACCTGGAAAAAGTCAATTATCAGACTATATTTCTTCCAATAACTATGTTTATACTATATACTTTTACGTTGATTGATAATACGGGATCTACAAATAGTAAATTCAACCTATGTTTAACAAATCTAGTCTGATCTTACCATTCATACTGATATGCGTCATTCGAGCTGCAAGCCGCTTTTAATTGGAAGGGGTTGATTAATGCTTTGCCCATTGCATTCTCC
Source organism: Ailurus styani (assembly GCA_002007465.1). Taxonomy (NCBI): domain Eukaryota; kingdom Metazoa; phylum Chordata; class Mammalia; order Carnivora; family Ailuridae; genus Ailurus; species Ailurus styani. The sequence continues at coordinate 819,152 of LNAC01000270.1, read as the reverse complement.
TCGCCTTGCAGGAGGGCTGCGCCCCATACCTTGTAGCGGGGATTCACCTTCTTGTGCCACACGGACGGCTCACATCAGTCCTGGGATTGAGCCCTTGAGCGGAGTCCGAGGATCAAGCCCCCGGGATCGAGTCCCCTGGTCGAGCCCCCAAATAGGGCTCCCTGCTCAAAGGGGAGCCTGCTTCTCCCTCTCCCTCTGCTCTTCCCCCGACTCGTGTCCTCTCTCGTGATCACTCTCACTCTAAAAAATGAATAAAATCTTAAAAAAAAAAAAAACCCTTACCACCCCTGTGAATGGACAAGGCAACCGTTACTGTATTTTGACAAATCAAGAAAGATGTTAAGTAACTTGTTTCAGATCGCATACTTAGTGACATGGCCGGGCTCCATCTGAAAATGAAGGTTTTTTGTTTCATTTTTGTCATTTTTTTATTTAAGGACTACATCATGTCCAATAGTTGGTAAGGTAATTGTTATAAAGCAACACAATGGTTATTTACATCTGAGGTATCTATGACTGGGATGCATTAGAGAAACTCGTGTCAGTGTTTACTCAAGGTGGAAGCTGATTTGTCCCATCAAAGGCTCCAGATGTGGCTATACACTCTTCCTGCCTCACCGAGGAAAATGCAATGGAGAGACTTTGTCCACTCCCATCCGTAAACCTTCCTGCTTGTATACAGCATCCCGGCTCCTTCCAAGTGCACATTACAAGACACAAAATTGCCTCTTTTCTCTTCTGTCTCATCCATTTGCTTCATTGAATCTTCCTTAATAGGATTTCATGGGCAAAGTTTTTTTCTTCATTACCGTAAATATAACATATTTGGAACATATTTATTGTGGAATGGGAGCAGAGAAATTATGCAGTACTAGGTAGTATGAAACAATGTGAAAATTTTTGCATGATTATTCTGATTCTGTTTTATAGAAAATTTTCCAAGTATAGTCTCTGTCTTTGTAATTCCAAAGCCTCTCTCCATAATCTCTCTTGAGCCTAAGAGGCCCCAGGTCTTTATATTTGAAACTCGGTTTTTATATTTGAAACTGTCATTGCTCAGGTTATCAATTACTGCTTCTTGCCAAATCCGGTGTTAAATTCTTAGTCATCATACCACTCGACATTTAGCAGCATTTGACACATTGCTAAGCCTTTCCTCTTTGAAATTCTTTATGTAGTTTCAAGGGTCCTCTTCCTTGCCGGCTCTTCTACGATTCTATCCTGCTTACTTATTTTCAGTATTCTTTTCTGGATTTTTCTCAGTTTCATTACTTCTTAAAACACATTGCCTCAGAGCTCAATCCTTCGATCATCTCTCTCTCTCTCTCCTGTCTCTCTCTGTAAATATATATATATGTTTCCTGTGGAATCCTACCCTGTATTACAGCTTTATAAAGTCACATCTTCAGCTCTGATCTCTCTCCTGGACCCCAGACCCATTATTTCTAATTACCTTTATTATTTTCCATGGCTGTCTTAACAAACTGCCATAGACTAGGTTTTTTTAAACAGGAGACAGCTACCCCCAACAGTTATTCTGGAGACCAGCACCCTAAAATCCCAGCGTCGGTAGGGCCACACCTCCTTGGTATCTCTAGGGGAGAAAGCTGCTTTTCTCCTCCAGCTTCTAGTGGCTCCCGGCGCTCCTCGCCTTCTGTCTGTGTGACTGCAGCTCTGCCTCCACGTTTACCAGGCCTTCTCTTCTGTTTCTCTCACATTTCCTGCCCCCCCCCACATTTACTCATCAGGATACACGTCACTGGATTTCGTTCCTACCCAAATAATCCAGGGTGATCTCATCTTGAGGGCTTTAACTTATTTACATCTAGAAGAACTCTCTTTCTTTCTTTTTTTTTTTTTCTCCAGATGAGGTCACATTCGTAGTTTCTGAGAGTTGGGTGTCTATCTGGGGAGGAGGTGCTTCCTTTCATCCACAGCCGTCTTTCCTATGACCACCCCACAAATTCTTGTCCAACTCCCCTGCAGCATACATCAGCTCAACCCCAGCATCCACAAGTCTCAACTCCTTACAGTATTAACTTTAAGCCCAAAGTCCCACATAAATATCATAAACTGAAAAGTCCCAAATGTATTCATCAAAATCATTTAAATCAAGGATGGGTAAGATCCTGAGTAGGATCCATCTTGAGCAAATTTGTCTCCAACGAAGGACCTGTGAAACTGGAAACCAGAAAGCAAGTTATCTGTTCTCAAAATGCAGGCCAAGGAGAGAGGTCCCCTTTCTAAAAGGAAGAAAATGAAAAGAATAAAGAGGTCACTGGTCTCCATAAGTTCAAACTGAAGTGGGGCGAATATCCTTAGATTGCCAAGCTTGTAAGTCATCTTCTGGCTTTCTGCTCTGCCTTCTGGACCTGTAAGGGCTAGACTTCCTGGACCACAGGGCCTCTCCCAGCCTCTGAGCCATTGTGACAACGTATCGCACCAGATACAAGTAACACAGACTCCGCTTTCCAGTATCTTCACCTAAAGCCATCTTAAACTGACCTTGACTTGACCTGTATCTCTTCCCCACCAAATTTATTTCCCACTACTTCCCACCACAGTAAATGGCAATAATTCCTTTAGTTATTCCGACAAAAAATCTGAGTCATCTCTGGCTCCTCTCTGTCTTTCGTATTACACATTATACCCATCAGCAAATCCTGTCCGCTGCCTTCAGAACTTTCTGAATTTGACCACTTTGAGGTACACCTTTGCCATGACACCTGCAGTACCAGTCTCCTTTGTTTTTCAGCAAGTGGACATTCAGCGTCTGAACCTTGACTCATAGGTCTTTGAATTCTTTGTCTGGTGATGTTCCACACCCACCTCATTATTTTTCCAAATCATACATTTCTAGTCTGCACAAAGGACACGTGCCTGATGGTATTTTGTAAGCTGCAACAGCGTGGTATCCCCACACTCACTGGCTTGATTTATAAAGTAAAGGAGCAAGAATGTTAATTGGCATCTGAAATACTTGTTATGAGAGTTTATATAAAAACTCTATGGTGAGAAGAGATAGCACCCTCCTGGTCATCCGGATCTATACTTGACCCCCAGAAATCTCTCACCAGAAAAGCAAGTGGGAATCTTTTAGAAATCGCATCTCAGGATTCTCTCTGTACCATTGAAGTATATTTATTTAGAAAACATTCATGTGTGCTACCGACAGAATAATAATTTTAAATAAAAAATTACTAATATTTGCGCTCATGGGTAGCTCAGTGGGTTAAGCCTCTGCCTTCGGCTCAGGTCATGATCTCAAGGTCCTGGGATCGAGCCCCGCATTGGGCTCTCCGCTCGCCAGGGAGCCTGCTTCCTCCTCTCTCTGCCTGCCTCTCTGCTTACTAGTGATCTGTCTGATCTCTCTCTCTGTATCAAATAAATAAAATCTAAAAAAAAATTACTAATTTTTTTTAGGATATCCTAGGTTCTGGCTGGTAATCACTCATCCATTCATAATCATGCATTCCTAATTGTCTAATATCCACTAAGTGCCAAGCACTCTAGCAGACATTTTGCGATTCCATAAACATGATAAACAATTAGTAAATAAAACATAATGATTTCATTTTAGGATGATTGTAAAGAATTAAATTAAAGCAAATTTAAATACTATAAGGGGATTGCAAATTTGATGATGCTGTTTCATATAAAAGTAGAATTGGCCCTAGTCTTCCCATATTATATTATTTTACTCAATCTTTACAACAGCTTTGAAAAGTAGGTATTATAATTTGTAATTTAAAGATACATTTACTGAAATTTAGTGAGGTTAGTAATGTGCCCAATACCATATAGCCAGTGAAACCATAATCAGAAATTGATTTCTCAACTTTTTGTTTTATTTTATTTTTTTATTTCTTACAAATACACATACTGCCAAATCATTGAGAATAGTAATTGTGCCTTATTTATTCAGGATTCAACAATAGTATATTACCCTTCTTTATCTGAAAAAGCTTACAATCTATCACTTGTTTATCATAGTTCATATAAGAAAACCCACTATTTTTAGGGTTCTTTGATCAAACATGTTTATTTTTTTCCACTCAAAGTTATTAATTCTTACCTTTATTCCCTGAATCACAAAACTTTTGCCTTAGTAGGTAGATGGCATGACCCAATGAAAGAAGAAATCAGATGGGGCTCCTGGGTGACTCAGTTGGTTAAGCAACTGCCTTCGGCTTGGGTAGTGATCCCGGGGTCCTGGGATCGAGCCCCACATGGGGCTTCCTACTCAGCGGGGAGCCTGCTTCTCCCTCTCCCTCTGCTTGCTACTCTGCCTGTTTGTGCTCTCTCTCTCCCTGTCAAATAAATAAATGAATTACTAAAAAAAAAAAAAAGAAGAAGAAGAAGAAGAAGAAGAAGAAAACAGAAACAGATTTCAATGTAAAATAATCTTGGGACTGAATCTCCCCTTACTGGGTGTATGACACTGAGGTGGTCCACATACCCTATTTGTTTCTTAACTTCTACATATGAGTGAACTCAAATGGTATTTGTCTTTCTCTGTCTGACTTATTTCACTTAGCATAATACTCTAGCTCCATCCATATGCTGCAAATAGTAAGATTTCATTCTTTTTATGGCTGAGTAATATTCAGTTGTACATGTAAACCATGACTACTTTCTCCATTTATCTATCAATGGACACTTCAGCTGCTTCCATACTTTGGCTATTATAAATATTGCTGCAATAAACATCGGGGTGCATGTATACCTTTGAATTAGTGTTTTTATATTTCGGGGGTAAATACCCAGTACTGGGATTACTGGATCATAGCATATTTCTATTTTTAACTTTTTGAAGAACCTCCATACTATTTGTGCCCTATCGGTAACTGAGTTTCCTCGGTTAAAAAATGGAGGAGGGAATGCTTACCTCTAAGTGTATTTCTTTTTTTTTTTTTTTTTTTTTTTTTTTTTTTTTTTTTTTTTTTTTTTTTTTTTTTTTTTTTTTAATTTTTTTTTTTTTAATTTTATTTATTTATTTGACACAGAAAGAGAGATCAGATCACAAGTAGGCAGAGAGGCAGACAGAGAGAGAGGAGGAAGCAGGCTCCCTGCTCAGCAGAGAGCCCGATGCGGGCCTCGATCCCAGGACCCTGAGATCATGACCTGAGCCGAAAGCAGAGGCTTTAACCCACTGAGCCACCCAGGCGCCCTTCTAAGTGTATTTCTGATGCTTAAATGACATAATAGTTATTCAATGCTTAATAGATAGTACATACTCAGTAATTAACAGTTCTTTAACTTTTAATGGGAAAAGTATGTGTCCGTTTCCTTATCTTGTAAAATAGGGATAATAATGTCCTTTTCTTAATTGAGTTGTTTTGAAGATAAATAAGATAGAATATGTACTGGGGGCTCCTGAGTGACTCAGTCGGTTGAGCCTCTGACTCTGGGTCATGATCTCAGGGTCCTGGGAGCCCGTGCTCAGCAGGGAGTCTGCTTGAGATTCTCTCTCTCCTCTCCTCCTGCCCCTCCCCCCTGCTCTCTCTTTCTCTCTCTCTCCCAAATAAATAAATCTTAAAAAAAAAAAAAAATAGGGAACCTGGGTGGCTCAGTGGGTTAAAGCCTCTGCCTTCTGCTCAGGTCATGATCTCAAGGTCCTGGGATCAAATCCTGCATCCGGCTCTCTGCTCGGCAAGGAGCCTGCTTCCTCCTCTCTCTCTGCCTGCCTCTCTGCCTACTTGTGATCTCTCTCTCTCTCTCTCTCTCTCTCTCTCTCTCTCTCTCTCTCTCTGTCAAATAAATAAATAAATATTTTTTAAAAAAAGATAGATTATGTACTGTACTTAGAACCTAGAAATTACTACGAAGTGTTAAAACCCAGTTTGAAATGTTCAAGACTTAGCAGTCACTCTGTTAGCTGCTTATAACTTTTAAAATAAGTCTGAATTGAGACCCCGTTTGATCATCCCATTTTACAGGTGAGGCATAGAGGGATTGATTCTGTGTCACATCTCATGGATGACTCCTAAGTTTACACAGACGTGTGATAAAGCTACAACTCACATACAGGCAAGCTGACCTGGCATGTACATTTTTAAGGATATTTTCTGCTGTCTTGTGTAGAAGGAATGTGGCAGCCAGAATGCCAAATCATTATGCTAGTCCTTCTTTAAATCCATAATTTTCAGCTATATAAACTGAATGTCAGCAACCAACAGGATTTTGCAAGGAAAACCTTTTTATTTATGTTTAAGTCTTGCTTTTTTGGTTTGTGTTGAATTAAGAAAGAATGTGAGGGGAAAGAAAAGAAAGAAGGTGAGAAATGAAGGCTTAATTATAATTAATCATCAATTCTGTTAGTTGTCCCCCAAAATCCTAATATATGTAAAAGAAATCTTGTATAATATCAAAGTTTCTGATCCTATGTATCCTTTTAAGTTCTCAACAGTAGCTTTAGAAATTTAAATCCATTTATATTTTCTTAGGTCAAAGGAAAGGGGCATCATCATTCTGTATAAAGTCATATTTAGAAATGAAACCCAAGATTGTATAAAGAGCAGTGATGACTTCAGTGATACTGAAATAAAGTTTCAAGATTCATGGAAGTCATCAGTATTGTTGCATGAGGAAATGGGTCTCTGGAAAGAAAAGGGATTTTCTCTAGGTCTTACAACTGCCCAAGCAGAACAAGGACTTGACCCCATGTCCTATCTCCTCAACCTTGAATAGGTATGCCCTCTTAAATTGTTGCTTTGCTTCTCTGAGTCATACCATTCCTTATGTATATAAAGGTCGCATTAATGCCTTCTTTGTCGGTTTATTAGAAGGATCCATTTAGATTACGGACACGATTTTTGTTTTACCTGTGAAATAATAGTTTGCTCATAATCACTGGTTTCATCGAAAGCCACCTGGGTCTAATGGAGCACACCCATTATGTGGCTTCACGAACCAGGCCGTCGATCATGAGAACCGGAGGAAGAACTCCAGAGCAAGCGGTAGACTCAGCAAGGCAGCAATGACATACAGAGGCGGAAAAAGTGTGACAATGATGATAGAACTGGAAAGTTAAACTCAGGCAAAATCAGGCTTGTGTGAGTGCTCGGCAGAAAGGTCAAGTCTGATGAAGTTCAGAGAGTTGTTAGTGACACGTGGCTGTGTTAACGAAGCAGTACAATGTTGCGTATAGCACCTTAGCTGTTTACCAACTAAGAATAAACTGGGAACAACAGATGTAAAACTGTGAAAAGGCCTGAAGGAACCGGGAGATAAGAGCGAAACACACCAAGTCAGTTGTCAGAAATACATCTTCAGTGCAGGTAAATGACACGGTGTGCCATTTGGCCGGGCATCCTTCAAGATCGATTTTCTTTGCTCTCTATAATATTGCATTTTCTTTAGATTTGAAAGAGATTCATTAATTTTGCCTTGGTTACTATAAGCATGTAATGGCATCTTTCTGTAATGCATCCTGACTTCAACGGACTGATGTAACCTAATTCTGCCCCTGAGGCCACCATCTATTGCCTCCTCTCTATTATCTGATCATTGTGTTTTATTCTCTGCCCACAGACAGTCTACAGTGATGGGCTTATTGTGTCTTCCAAAGGAGGTAAAACAGACTTGGAGGCAAATATCAGAAGTTCAGGATATTAAGAGAAATCTCCCGGGAACCAGAATAAAAGTCATTTCTTTAATCACAATGGATTGGAATGTCATTGCCAAAATTCACCAAGATGTGTATGATACTGATGCAAAGTAATTTACCCCTCTGGATAAATGACAAAGTAATGAGATTATAACTGGCATCCTAACGGGTCTCTCTGCCTCTGTGCCAGCCTTTCAGCTCCGTTGGCAGAAGAAGGTACTGAGATGCCAGTTGAATTGTCCCTCCAAGCTGAAAATCCCCAGAGAGATCGCCACCTCCTTAATTTAGCAGTTAAGCTTATTCATCATCTGTTCTTTTTTCTTCTTCTTCTTCTTTCTTTTTCTTTCTTTGTAACTTCATCTTCCCTCGATTAACTGCACATGCTCTTTGCTCCAGTTTCTCACATTCTTCACTTTGGACCGTTCCCTTCACATGGATTTTTTCCATTACCTGCTTAGGGACCTCCTTCCCTGGTCTGGTTTTCCTTGCTCACACTGAAAGGCCAACATCATCACTTTCTCCCAGGATTTTCTTGTCTTCCTTCAGTTCCTAGCATGATTCCAGACACTAGCTTCATCAATGACATGCTAAAGGTGTTTAGTATTTGTATGCTGAGTGAAGAAGTGGATGAATGAACCAATGAAATCAGTCGATAATACACTGACATAAAATGTAAGATGTGTCCTGCTAAGCAAGGGAGTATTGGATGTTCCTACTTCATCTCTTTTTATAGGATGAAAGGAAAGGAAGCAGTACAAATTTTCACTGCACAGAGTGGTGGAAAATATAGTTGATCTAAGAAAACCTGTTTTGTGTTAATCTCTTGTAGGAGGTGGGGAGACCTGGGAATGGATTAATGGAGGCTTCTATACTAATATTACTGATAACAAAGGGAAAAAAAAGGCTCTAGTGGCACTAATCTTTATGTTCATTTTACATCCTTCAATAAATATGTTGGTTAGTCATAGAATATTTGCTAATAAAAGCTCCTGAAATTTTTATCTTATGACCTCACAACCTTGGAAGTATCGGGTAAGTGGTATAAATGTTTCTTGGTTAAGGAGATTAACTGAGTGATTGAACAAATTATATTTCTGTAAAACATATTAAAATTCTGGTCAAGAGAAAATACAGTGGTGCAGGTATCAATATACATGAGTTCTTTCCCTCATTATGCCTTGCTTTGTCTGTGTGACCTTGACTATTTCCAGAAGTCTCTTTAATTTCTATGACCCCCCAGCCTAAATCTTGAATCTTGTGTTCATCCTTAAAAATTATCATTTTTTAAGGAGCATTCATTCTCTCTCCTAATGCCATACATTTCTCTGAAAGAATCTCATTACTAACCTCCTTATTCCAATAATTCTTAAATATATCATTCCAGCCTAGAATCTATGGCTAAAATCCACTAAGCAAATATTTTTTATACTTTCCATGTGCTGGGTACTGTCCTCTAAATATAACACAAATTTGAAATGTTCAAAAGTAAACAAATGATGTTTACCCAAATAAGTTTCTTAGGCATATATTCTCTGTCCCAGTTAATGAAAATGGGACCCAGTTGTCCAAGTGAGAAATCTTAGTCTTTTTAAGTTTCCATTTCTCCCCTGACATTCGATACAAGCCATTCTTTTTTTTTCTTTTTCTTTTTTTTCCTTTTTTGTTTTTTTATTATTTTAGTTAACATACCCTGTTATATTGGTTTCCAGTGTACAATATAGTGATTCGACAATTCTATACATTAGTCAGTGCTCATGATAAGTACACTCCTTAATCCCCATCACCTATTTCACCCATCCCCCCCACCTCCCCTCTAGTAACCATTAGTTTGTTCTCTGTAGTTAAGAGTCTGTTTCTTAGTTTGTCTCTTCATCTCTCTTTTTTCCTTTGTTAATTTTCTTTTCTTTTTTTTTTAATTTAATGTTTTTATTATTATTTGCCCCAGGGCTACAGGTCTGTGAATCATCAGGCTTACACTTTTCACAGCACTCACCATAGCACAAACCCTCCCCAATGTCCATAACCCATTCACCCTATCCCTACCCTCCCACCCCCCAGTAACCCTCAGTTTGTTTTGTGAGATTAGGAGTCTCTTATGGTTTGTCTCCTTCCCCATCCCATCTTGTTTCATTATTTTTCCCTCCCTACTCCCCATGACTCCCCACCCTGCCCCTCAAGTTCCTCATATCAGAGAGATCATATGATAATTGTCTTTCTCTGATTGACTTACTTCGCTCAGCATAATTCCCTCTAATTCCATCCACGTCATTGCAAACGGCAAGATTTCGTTTCTTTTGAAAGCTGGATAGTATTCCATTGTATATATATACCACATCTTCTTTATCCATTCACCTGTTGGTGGACATCTAGGTTCTTTCCATAGTTTGGCTATTGTGGACATTGCTGCTAGAAACATTCGGGTGCACATGCCCCTGAGGATCACTACCTTTGTATCTTTAGGGTAAATACCCAGTAGTACGATTGCTGGGTCGTAGGGTAGCTCCATTTTCAACTTTTTGAGGAATCTCCATACTGTTTTCCAGAGTGGCTGCACCAGCTTGCATTCCCACCAACAGTGTAGGAGGGTTCCCCTTTCTCCGCAACTTCGCCAACATCTGTCATTACCTGACTTGTTGATTTTAGCCATTCTGACAGGTGTGAGGTGGTATCTCACTGTGGTTTTGATTTGTCAATGCAAGCCATTCTAACGCCACTCTTTAAACATCATGCAAAGCCACCCCTTCTTCTCTAGATTCACTACTACTGATTTAACTCCAACCTCTATAAACATTCCTCAATGCAACAATGAGGATAGAACTAGAGGGTATTATGCTAAGCAAAATAAGTTAATCAGAGAAACACAATTATTATCTCACTGATCTGTGGGGTTTAAGAAACAAAATAGAGGATCATAGGGGAAGGGAGGGGAAAATGAAACAAGATGAAATCAGAGAGGGAGACAAACCATAGGAGATGCTTAGTCATAGGAAACAAACTGAGGGTCACTGGAAGGGAGTGGGTGGGAGGGGTAATTGGGTGATGACGGGCATTAAGGAGGGCACAGAATGTGATGAGCACTGGGTGTTATATAAGACTGATGAATCACTGAACTCTGTATCTGAAACTAATAATACCCTGTATGTTAATTAAATTTAAATAAAATAAATTTTAAAATGTGACTGAAATACAAAACAAAAAAACAAAAACAAAATAAAACCTCTCCTCAAGGTCTCCCTGTCTCCATTATAAGACTATAATCCACCCTCCATATACTTGCCATGGTGTTCTTAAAAAAAAAAATTAAAAAGCATACAAACACACATATGGACCATATGGGATTATGTGTCCTTCTTGCTTTAGATCCACAGTTATTTTCCTGTGGTTTTCAGGGTAAAATTCCTGAGCTTAGCAGGCAGGGCTCTCCAGGGACTGTCCTCCACTTCTTTTTTTTTTTTCCCCCAAAGATTGTATTTATTTATTTGATAGAGAGAGAGAGAGAGAGAGAGAGAGAGAGAGAGAGAGATCACAGGTAGGCAGAGAGGCAGGCAGAGAGAGGAGGAAGCAGGCTCCCCGCGGAGCAGAGAGCCCATGTGGGCCTCGATCCCAGGACCCTGAGATCATGACCTGAGCTGAAGGCAGAGGCCCCCAGGCGCCCCACTGAGCCCCCCAGGCGCCCTGGCCTCCACTTCTATCTCCAGTACTCGCTCTTGTTGCTCCTCAGTTCAACTTGCAGAAACATCCCAGTGTGTTTCAATGTACCATGTTGTTTTAGACTCCCATAGATTTTCATATACTCTCACTGATTTAATGTGCTTCACCCTCTCATTTTCCTGGTTAATTCCTGTTTATCTTCAAGATTACAGAAGGGGGCAGTACTTAACTATAGAACTGAATGGATTTAGAATGTGGTATGGCAGAGTAGACAAACCACTATACAAGTTATCTTTATGTCATCAGTCCATTTTCTTCTTTCTCCATTATAATAGAAGGCAGAATTGAGAAAGTTACTTAACCTAATGGAAAAAAGTATTTCCATATTTTTATCTATAAAATGATATTTTCAATGCAAGGAATGGTAACCCCTCTCTCCCTGTAAAAATCCTAAGTGTTAATGAGGGTAGAGTAAGGGTCAGTGATTAGTTTTCATTCTTACAGTGTAGGCATTGTGTTTTAATGGTTGTTGAGAGCTCTCACAATACATTTTCCAGGATACAGAAAATAGAGTACCACATACCTTTTTCTATAAATGTTACTGAAGAAAGAATACATACAGCAGACAAAGGTCATTGATAGGTGATTAAGTAATTAAACTGCCATTACATACCAGCATGAAAGCAGAATAGAAGAGTATATGTAATTAAAATCAAATTTCTACATTTCGATAACTCATCTTCTAGGACTTAAAATCTGTAATTATGTATAACAATTATTGTCTACTAGTAAGGAAAACATTATGGTTTAGACAGAGCTCAGAAAGGAAGATACAAACATTTCTAGCCTTGTCTTCTTAAAGGCTGCTCTGTACGTCCTTCTCTGTTACTTAGAGTAGGTAAAACCCTGTTTCCCAGCTTTGATTGACAGAAGATAAAGGACTCCCATGGTGCTGAAAAGTTACCAGGCAAATTATGGGCTCCATTCAAATGCAATGTCTTTTATGTTAAGAACTCATGAATGGATGGAATGCTGCTTTTATGTAAAACACATCAATTACAAAAAGGCCTTAGTAACTCCTCCTCTAGTTAAACTAAATTTGACTTGCACAATTAACTGCATTTGCTCTTTAAATGGGTGTTTGGAGGTAAAGTTTTAGTGACCCTTCCGGTGGAGGTGAAAAAATTCAGATGTGAAAAGATTAACATTGAATGAAGATTATATTTGGCTTGATACAGTTTGGCTATACAACCAAAGGAAAAACAAAATCAGTGGCTTGAGTTCTACCAAAAAGTAACTGGACATTATATACATTCATTTATTCATTACTTAATTTCCTTAGCCAGCCATTTAAAAAGATCCACAGATAAAACCCACAAAAATGTATTGAAAACTTAAGAACAGCCTTAGCCTTTACTAAAGTTATCATGTTGATTATGAAAGTCATTTATATCTAAGTGTTTTAGTTTAGTTTAGTTTTGTTTTTTATGTGCCAAATGGGGAAGAATCTATTAGTGGGGAAAATACATATTTTATAGAAAAGTCCAAGCCCAAAAAAATCATAATTAAGAATGAAGAAAAAGGGGCGCCTGGGTGGCTCAGTGGGTTAAAGCCGCTGCCTTCGGCTCAGGTCATGATCCCAGGGTCCTGGGATCGAGGCCCGCATCGGGCTCTCTGCTCGGCGGGGAGCCTGCTTCCTCCTCTCTCCTCTCTCTCTGCTTGCCTCTCTGCCTACTTGTGATCTTTCTCTCTGTATCAAATAAAAAAATAAAAAATAAAAAAAAATAAAAAAAAATAAAGAATGAAGAAAAAGGACACAAATTTCTGGACAACTTGAGAATTCTTGATTTGATAAGCACAGAGTTTAAAGATCCCTTTTCCATTAACTGTAGTCTTAAAATGTACTCTTTAAAATATCTTTTCTCGGGGCGCCTGGGTGGCTCAGTGGGTTAAGCCTCTGCCTTCGGCTCAGGTCATGATCCCAGGGTCCTGAGATCGAGCCCCACATTGGGCTCTCTGCTCAGCGGGGAGTCTGCTTCCTCCTCTCTCTGCCTGCTTCTCTGCCTACCTGTGATCTCTCTCTCTGTGTCAAATAAATAAAATCTTTAAATAAATAAACAAATAAATAAATAAAATATCTTTTCTCTAATGAAATCAGTGGGGTAAGAAAAACCCAAGGCCTCCTCCTCTTTGAAAGACAGTTCGCTTAGGAGGGAGATAAATGGCCCTTGAAAGTCAAGCTATGACTAGGATGAAGCAGGACTCATGATTTTAGGGGGAAAAAATGTTTGGTACAATTTCTTTTTATTAACTCTTTTTGTTATTGGAGTTGTGATAATTTCAGTTTCATTTTCATGTGTAATTTTTAAATAAATAAATAAAAATTTTATTTTTATTTTAAATAAAATTTAAAGAATTTTTAAATAAAAATTTTAAACTAATATTTTATTTTTAAATAAATATTTAAAGTTTTTTTAATAAAAATAATAACATGAACAAAAAATCTCCTTAGTAATTATAGTCACAATTATAATATGAGGCTACTTTTATCTGAAATATACCTTGGTAATATCTCTAGTTAGATAAAGTCTACGTTTGTGAGTTAACTATATTTATTTTCTTAAGGACTTTATGTTGAACAAAATTATAGAGACCCTTTATGTGATGGGGACAAAATCAGATGTCAGGAGAGTATAAAGAAATAAAGGTATTTTTGATTGAAAAAACTCTGCTGTGCATCATAAACAAACACTGGAATTGTTTCTGTTCCACCAAAATTTGCCTAAATTGTAGACACCCCTGAGTGCCAACTTGGTTTGATATAGAAGCAGACTAGAGGTACTCAAAGTGTGGTCCGTGGACCTCTGAATATCCCTAACTTTCTTCTAGAGAGTCCATCAGATGAAGGCTCTTCTTGTCACAATATTAAGCTGTTAACTGACACACTTTTCACTATGTTGACATTTGCAAGGACCACTGCACTGGTAAGATTAGTAAAACCACTGTTACCTCAGCATGAATCAAGACAGTGACTCCAAAAGTTTCTAGCCGTCATTAGACTTGATGAAGCAGTAGAGTAAAAACATTAATTCAATTAAAACTCATGTCATCAATATACAGGTTTTCAGTATTCTATGGTACAAAAGAGGAAGTGTGCATTAAGCATTTCTGAAATCTGATGGCTGTCTCCAGAAAAAAGAAAAGCAAACAAACAAAAAGATCAAGTCCTGTCATCATCTTTGATGATCTTCAAGATTTCTAAACTTGTCAGTTTGGGACATTCTTCTGTTTCACTCAAGTGGAAATAGGAAAAATAAGAGAGATCAAGATGGAAATTTAGTTTGAAAATCCAAACTATATGATCTATTTAAAGCACATAACAGCCCTGTGAATTAAGTATCTCTGTTTTAAAGGTGAATCCTTTCCTTCAGTCATATTCTAATCAAATGACAACTCTAGGGAAAAAAGTAGAAAAAAGTTATAAAGAAGTAAAGAATAAAAACATTTGACATAGGATATTTGGAGAGGAGTTATCTTGCTTTTACAGTTGAGGTTGTTGGCGTTAATGGGTATATCGCTACATTGTTGATAAAGGGTGTAGAGGGTTTGGCCCACTCTTTTCGAGCATCTCCCCTCTATCAGATACATATTGATTGAGCATCTCGTGTGACTAAGATACCACTAGACACTTGGGAGGCTGAAGGAGAGTAAGTGATAATGACATTAAGCCGGTATGAATTTTGCCTTCAAACATGAGTTGGGGGGGGGAGGGGGGCAAGTGATAAAATAGGTAGAAAGTGATACTGAATTTGTCAAAGTTCAGTTCAGAGAAAGAATCTACTCTGGCTATTTTAAGCATAAAGGGATTTATTACAGGATATTAAATAGATTACAAAGTCATTTTCAGAAAAGAAAGAAGGAAGGAAGGGAGGAAGGGAGGGAAGGAGGGAGGGAGGAAGGAAGGAAGGAAGGACGGAAGGAAGGAAGGAGGGAGAAAGAAAGAAAGAGGAAGGAAGGAAGGGAGGGAGGAAGAAAGGAAGGAAGGAAGGGAGGGAGGGAGGGAGGGAGGGAGGGGGGAAGGAAAAGAAAAGAGAGAGAGAGAGAAAGAACGAACCCTGTAGATTCAGCTTTCAGAAACTTCTCCGTAAGTGACCTTTGAGAACAGAGCTACCAAGAGCTCTGCCATCTATCTTCCAATCTTCAGATCTGCCCATCGGGGACACTTTCACTCTCACTGCTTGCTCTAGGGTCCACGTCCACACCACAGCCCAGAATCTGTTGCTATTGCTGGCAGGTCTAGAGTGAAGCTGCCATTTCCCTATTGATTTCCTCAGCAGAATGGAGGCCCCGCACCCTGCATCTCAACAGTATGAGGCTAGTGATCAAACTCTGGAAGGTTCCATGCAGCCTCAGGGGAGAAGGGAAGGCTCCAGGATCGAGCTTGCTGAGAGAAAACACAGAAGTCCAGAACCTTCTCACTTCTGCCGTCCAAGTCACCTTTGAGTGCATCGGACTGACACATCACAGTGACCTATCCAGGGCACCCATCATCCGTCCTACAGAGAGCACACTAGAGGGAAGACGCCGGAATGCGTGTTGACAGTTGATTCACCATGTCTCAACTTTTGTGGTAGTAATTATAATATAATAACAGTAATTATTATTATTAGGGGATATTGGGAAGGAAATAGTAACAGAAAGGGAGACCACTTATTTCTTCTAGAAATGTGACCGTGAAGAGAAAAAGAAAGATAAAGCAGTCCTTTGAAAGAAAGGCATAGTTAAAGGAGAGCTCATATATATTTACAATTTAACATGAAGATAATTTGAACAGTGAGGGGGAAGATAATTTGAAAATAAAGGGAGAGTAGATGGTGCATTATCAGCAAAATTGGCCAATAGTTTTAGTTACAGCAGACTAAGGAGCTGTGTAAACATTGAGCATTCAATCCACATCATAGACAATGTCTATTTTTCCACATAGACATGATGATGTCCTTTATAGTCTATTCACCCATGACTCTTTGAGTTGGTCAGCTGCCTTCCATTTCAAGAAGCTATGTCACTGGTCTCTGGAGTTCTTTCTTTCCCTGTGTCAAAAAAATGGATACGTTTTTCTTCAGGGGAAAATTATGCTATTGATATTTAGGGCTATTGAAGAAGGACTAATAAAAATTACCTAATAATTAGCCAGTATCCTTAAATCTTCTTCCAGAAAATATCAAACTTGGGGGGGGGGATCTAGATTTTGTTCCAGAATATTACAGATTTTTGTCTAGAAAATAACATATTCTAATGGTATCAATCAAGTCATATGATTCTAGAAAGACTCCTTAAGAGTTTTTATCATAGAGTAAAAATCACATCATATTTAAGCTTTAATACTGTCATAAAAAAGGGGGGGTAAGGCTTTTACTTTCCAGTGAACTCTATAGGGAATTCCTTATATCAGTTTATAGAAAGTGTTAAAATTGTATAATTATAACCATCTCTCCGCTTGCTCTCCCCTGTAATTTTTCTCTTTTCCTTTAAGGGTCATTAATTTATCATTGAGCATTTTGAATATCCAAAAACACAACATTCTATTTTGAAAAAGAAAAAGAGTACATAGTGTTCACAGGTCAAACACCCTGTGAATCAAAGAAAAATCAAAGTAAGAGTAGTCCATTGGAAGCTGACCTGCAACTCATAAAGTTCTCAGTCACTTTATCAAAGGCCTTCCTTCTGATTAGCAAGGAAATTGGATTCTTCTGACATTCTGAGGAGGCGAGAGTGGTGTCAGAGGGACTGAGGAGATTGAGCTGTGGGAGAATTTCATGTAATTTGGAGGAATCCCAGAGGCCCCCATCGTAATGAATTGTATTCTACACTTGGGAGAAAGAATCACAGAGGAACCCAGCAGCCTGAAGGAGATGATGCTTGCTACAGATGGGAACCCCGTAAGAGGAGAAGAAACTCACTGGTCTTAGAATATCTGCCATTGCCCAGGCCACGAAAGCCTTTTTAAATTTACCACCAAATACTGCTTTATTCCTTCAGTAAATATAAGCTCCAAGATGGCAGAAATTCTTACCTGTTTTGTTTTGTTTTGTTTCCCCACTTTTGTATCTCCAGAATTTAGAATACTGGCTGGAATATAGTGGGTACACCATGCATGTTTAATGAACAAATGGGAATAGCTTCTGAATTTGCCTTTCCTTCCTCTACTCTAGTATTACCTTCATTTATCAGTCATATTACTGTTAAAACAGCACTCAAAACTTAATTTTACAATGCCACCCTTATTTCTAGTCTCAGTAAATCTGCTATTCAAACTGGAGACCATATCCCCAGGGGACTGGGAAAACTCAATCAAGATTAGGTCATTCAGTAGAACTTTTTAATTAGGCAAAATAGCTCAGGGAGAACATAAAGGAGTGGCTTTCCCACCAAAATGATAGGCTCAAGAAGATGTTTGTATTTAAATAAAAAATTAAAGGTGATATAATATTATGTCACATAAACTTTAATCAAAAAAAATAAAATTAAGGGGAAGTAATGGAGGAAGTAGGCAAATAAATATATTAGATATCAGAATTAGGTTTCAAAATAATTGTGTGGATAATAATTACCACATAGAATTGATGGGATTCGAACACATTGAAAAGAAAAACTAAAAATAAAAGATGGTTAAACTTCTGAGAGAAGTGTATTACCCAAATACCTACCAACCTAGATTACAAAAAAGTGAGATTATTTGAGATTGAAACCCCTGTTATCCTTAACCTTTTTAAAGCAGGAACCAAGCTAAGAAAGCTTATTAGCAACCAGGGAAGGCATGCTCCCTGATGCCCATTTTAGACATGGTTAAGGAATCAGATAATGGAAAATGAGTAGTTTTCCTGAGCATGAACCAAGGGCCCCAAAGAACATGGAAAATAGCTCTATTCCCAGAAAATAAGTGGGTTACAACCCTAGTGAAGGACTTTCCCCACCCCAAAAGTTGGTAGGAGGGGTATCAGAATTTCTACAGAGTAAAAATTCTGGTTTTTAAGAACTGGTTTCTCATAGTTATCTTTCTAGATGGAATCGTTACTGCTCCTGTTTTCTTGTCTCATGTTGTATATTCCTGATGGAGATAATTTTAGTTTCTAGGTCTCCAAAATACAAAGAGCTTCAGCTGTACCTAATATAGAGACTGCCTTGTGATAGGTAGGCTTGATGTCATTAAGTGGGTATGATATCTGATTACTTCCATTAATAAACGTCCCTAAAAGGGACATGGGTGAGTATATTTTATGTGTGGGAAGGAGAATGAGACAAATATTTGATGACTAGAAAACCAGCTGTATCTAATGTTGTTAGTTAAGCTGGAATGTATTAAAATCCAAAGCCTTGTTTTTACTGTCTTTTTTACATTGTATGCTAAAAATAGTCCCTATGGTATTGTCTTTACCCCAGTCTTTCTGGGCATCACCCTGATCCTGCTTGACCCTAATAGATGGGTCGAAAGAGGGTAAATAGAAAGAACTTTCAATGTAGAAGGATGAAAAACAGCTTTCATTCACCTCAATGGGTGCCACTGACAATATGGTGGCCCATAGCAGAACATCCTCAATGACCTACACTTCATTATTGACACATATCCAATGCCTATGTCCCTTGAGGTGAAGAGGACTTGAGCTCCATCTAGAGGCTGACATGAAGAACTTACATACAAGAAATTGTGCAGAAATCAAGGAGTCACCCTTAGGATTGACAAACTAGATTTTGATTCTAGGTTTCCTTTAAGGAATGCAATTGCTTCTGTTAAAAATGTGAAGAATTTAGGGGCACCTGTGTGGCTCAGTCGGTTAAGCATCTACCTTCTGCTCAGGTCATGGTCTCAGGGTCCTGGGATCTAGCCCAGTTCGGCTCCCTGCTCAACAGGGAGTCTGTTTCTCTCTCCCTCTGCTCTTCCCTCCCATTCATTCCCCCTCTTTCTCTCTCATATAAATAAATAAAATCTTTTTTAAAATGGGTAGACTTTAATAGAATTAATGCCAAGAAAAGTGCTTATAACATTGTCTGGCATGTACTAAGCTCTCAAAAATACTGGTTGTTGCTACCACTGAAATTGCCAATTCCATACATGGAACCAAAATTAGGCTACCAGGAGTTGGGTATTCTATGACTTCCCTGATACATAACTATTAGAATGTGATACCTTACAACATTATAATAAAATTTTAATTTAAAAAGTCTGTCACTAAAATCAGCATCAAGCTCATCAAGGTCAAGTATTCTAAGAGATGGCTGTTTGGAATCAGACTGTGTGGTTTCTTAAGAGACATATAAGCAAGTGCTCATCATCATGTAATCACCTTGAATTTGTATTGTAAACACTTATAACTATCAATTTTAAAAAGTTTCCTCGTAAAGCTTTAAATGATATTCACATAATTTCCTCACTGCAGTGCATTTTAATGAAAGTGGAAAAACACCCTTGGAATTCTTGGAATTGAACTACATGCTGATTCTGTTACTATTTCAGGGTATGTTTGAAATGGGCATATTTTTATAGCTAATCATAAGAGGAGGGTTTCAATGACCGTAAGTGCTTATTTTTATGTCAGGATTTCTTTTCTTAGGCTAGTAAAAGTCAGAAATAAAAACCATGATATACCAGAGATGAGCTCGAGTTGCTTTGAAGGTCATACCTCATGTTTTCGAAATTTGTGCTAGAGTTCAAAATGTCTATCAAAGGAAATGTACCCAACACTGGTGGATAGGTATGTGAGGGAAGACTAACAGATGGATAATAGATGAAAGTTAGTAGGACTAAAATCCATTTTGACGCATTTTTTCCTCCAACTATCTGTTTTGACAATTCACAGCAAGTTATTAAAAAGGTAATAACAGTTAAGAATTTTCCTCAGACTGTAGGAAAAATTGGCCTTTAAGATAAAGTATGTTAAAACATAAACTGAGGCATATTAAAAATTTTAAGTTTATCTGAGCAAAAATCAATTCACATTGGGCAGCATGAAATCTAGTGGATACAAAGAAGCTCTGAGTTTCTGTACAAAATTAAAGACTTTTATAGGCAGACAGGATTGAGAACAAAGGAGTTATACTAGGCAAAAAAGGCAAGTTGGTTATTGCAAGTTTATTTTCCTTTAGGGGATGACAGATCTGTTAGGTAGATTACCTAACTAGTGCTGATCAGGTAATTACAAATTGACTGGTTTAAGATTCCCATTTCTGGGGGAGCCAAAACTATAATTTGGTGATCTGGGTTTGGTGATATGGGGCTTACTTAGCATAAGCAAGTCCACTTGGGGCCTGTTGTCTTGTTTTTGACAATTGTAAATATGATAGATAGGCCACTTCAGAAGATGTGGCGATGTCCGAGTCACCATACCTCTCCAAATTTCAGCATTTGCATCTGCTAGTAATAATAATTCTTACTTTTATATGGTTGTTGGAGATAATAACGTGAGAGAAAGTATGCTATTCAATGAAAAGTTTCTGGGACATAGTAGCAATTCAACCACATTTTACTTAAATATAGATTCTTGGATGAGGAAATGTTTCCAGGGCTAATGCACTGATTGAGGAACCTCATGTGGGGACATGTATCATGCAGTTGGACATGCTTTCATGGACAGAATCAAACCATTGTTAAAAAAAAGAAAAGAAAAGAAAAGAGGAACTTAGGGACAACCCGATGAGTATATATAAAACTGGTGAAATCTGAATAAAGTCAATGGATTGTTTCAATGTCAATTTCTTGGTTGTGATACTGTGTTATAGTCATGTAAGGTGTTATCACTGGGGGAAATATGGTGAAGGGTATATAGAATCTCTCTTTATTATTTCATATAGCTGCATGTGAACCTAAAATCATCTTAAAATAAAAAGTTTAAAAAAAAAAGGAATCTTAGAATGGTACTGACTGCTATGCTAACTTCTGATCAATCTATAAATATAAGGCCAGAGACAAGAACGGTGAATACTAGAGGGCGAACCATCACCAGGTGTGTGATGGTTCCATTAATGAAATTATAGAGGACAAAAGAAGGTGGATAATTTGTGGATGACTTCTGAAGTTTGTCAACACTTCTAGAGAAAACATCAAGAGGGCATTTGTTTTTTGACAGAGAGGTGGACCCTTGTGAATTTAAAGCAATCTGGATGTGAAGCCTTATGCCCTCAAACCCAGGAGATGCCGAAAGCTGTAATTTAGTGAGAAGATTCAAGTCAGTCACTTTGTTGCCTGTTCAGTCCTCTCAATTACTGGGCTTGTTTTTATGTATTCATTGTTATTTTGTGGATTCCCAACAGCTACCAACTATTCAGGTTTTCATACGTTATTTACTTAAAAAACAAAGAAGTATCTGAGCATATGTTTTTAGTTGTGTGCAAGTTGTGTGGGCACAGAAGGTCAATACTACTATAGGGTTCCTGATATACAGTGCTCCTGGAAGGAGAAATGGAGAAATAAATTGACAAGCACCGCATATTGTGATAAATATTAGGAAACTCCTGTTACCTCATTTGTAGATTCACCCACACTATTTTTTAAATTATTTTTAAAATTATTTTTAAAATGCCATGCAGTAAATGTACAGTAGTTTCAAAAATCAAATTACACCAGAATGATGGGAAGTAAAACAGGATTCCACAGTCCCCTCTACTTCATCCTTAAGTTTTGTTTCACAGAAGAACCACGTTCAGTTCTTAGGGCTGTTATGCCTGGTATTTTCTGCTATATTGTAAATCAGTAAGCTTATATAATGGTTTATGCTTTCATTTCCTCAATTATTATAATTATATAATTATCCTTCTCAGTATAGGCATTTAATACTCTATGCTTACATTTTCTTTCTGTATAACTTTTCGTTTTTCTTAGAGTTAGTAATTGCCTCATATCTGTCCTAGGATTTTCCTTTACCTGACTTATAGGTATTCTCTTTGCTTCTGTTTATCTTAGAGCCCCTGCAGGATCTCACACCTTCCTCTTTCTTGTTTTAATGTTTCATTTTGGTGAAGAACAAATCTCTAGTAGATTCCTAACAGCAGATGAAAAGACAGTAAATTTTGGAGTGCCTTTTTAAAAAACTCTTCATGTTATTTGACAGTTTAGCTGGATACGGGATTCCAGTTTCTTTATAGTTGCATTATGTTGCAAATGTCCACCTTTCATCTTCTGTGCCATTTTACATACATTTACATTTTACATTCTTACATCGCATTTACATTCTCATTACATTACAATGTCATTTGCCATTTACATGTTACGTTCCCATTTTACATTTACATTTGCATTTTACATACATTTTACATTCTCTATGCCTTTAAAGGCCAGTACATTTTTTTCCTTTAATATAATTTTGGGTATGATATTTAGTCATGTTTATTTGGGGAGGGGAAGAGGGAAAAAATGAGCATATTTATTCAATGTGCAACTTCTAACTAGCCGAATTCCTTTTCTATTCATTTCTTTCCTTTTTTCTTTTTCTCCCTCCCTGTCCTTTGCACCCTTGATAGACCTGGACTGTCTTCTCTTCGGGGAAGTCCTGCATTTGAACGAGGTCCAGGAAGATTGAAGTGAGATGTGTTAGGAAAGGGCATAGTGTGGAAAACCCTAGACTTCTCCCCTTCTCTCTCTCTCCTCTCTTATAAGAAAAACGAGAAAATCTGTAAAGCCCAGGTCAAATTGGGGGAAAAGGGTTCGAGGAAATGATTTCTTCTGCTCCATAAAGTTAGGATGCAGAAACCATCTTTGTAATTCACACCTGACCTGAAAACTTCACAAATGGCCTTTTTCATAGACGGGTTTACTGAAGTATGATTTATGTATTATAAATTTTACCCTTTTCACTGTACAGTTCTAAGAGATTTGACAAATGCATGGAATTGTGTAAACACCACCAAAATCCAGATAAAAATAACTCCATCGGGTGCCTGGGTGGCTCAGTGGGTTAAAGCCTGCCTTCGGCTCAGGTCATGATCCCAGGGTCCTGGGATCGAGGCCCGCATCAGGCTCTCTGCTCAGCGGGAAGCCTGCTTCCTCCTCTCTCCTCTCTCTCTGCCTGCCTCTCTGCCTACTTGTAATCCCTCTCTCTATGTCAAATAAATAAAATCTTAAAAAAAAAAATAACTCCATCATCCTCCAAAATTCCCTCACTATTCTTTGTAGCCAGCTTGTCATTTTCTACCCTTGGCCCCAGGTCTAATTTTAAAGCTCCGACCAGGATTTCAGTCTTACGGAGTAAGTAAGTGATTCTTATCCTGTTTTGAATGATAACTAACTTTAGCTAAATAAGCAGAGGAGTCAGAGGACATTTTGGCATAAGCAATCACATGAGAAAAGACCTCAAGGATGCATGAAATGGCATGTTTTATTGAGCAGTATGGGCTGAGCAAAACTGAAACCAAGGCTCTTTGGGATGAGGCAGAGAGCAAATGGGACAGAAGTCTGGAAAGGAAGGCAGAAGCCAAATCACAGCAGGTCAGTGGCAGTTTATCAAGGTATTCAAAATTAATGGGAAGTCTGTTCAATATTTAAACAAGGGAGTAGCATAATGAGAACCTCTCTTTTATTTTTATTTGTGTTGTTTATTAATTCATCCAATTCTATATGCTAACAAACACAGGAATAAAAAGATGTCATCCAGGAGCTTTGAGTTAGGAAATAAGTTCTAAAATAATTGCAGGTTTAATTACAAATACCATTTTTGTATGAAGCTGTTTGCATACAAAATAGAGTCTGATGTGGGAAACAAAGGCAGAAGAGAAAGTATTAAATTTCATACTACCTACAGCCCATTGACAAGTCTTTGGAACAGGCAGAGTCACATTCCTCTAGGAACTCAGCTCCCTTGCTGTTAATACTTTGCTAAGGGAAAAGGCGATCTTAGTCCAACCCCCAGGACACTGGAAGTCAGCTGTCACATATAAAAATTTCTTCAGAAACTTCCTTTATCTCCACCCTGCCCCTGCCCCAAGGTCCATGTTGACAGTTCTCCTCCAAGCATTACCCACAAATATACATCTGAAGGGTCTCTTGACTGAAGGTTTACTAAACAATAAATGACCTTTCCCAACAATAACTAGCCCCCTCAGGATCCTGGAAACCTTTTTTCCAGAATTACCTGGGAGGCTTATGCTGTCCCTACCCCCCCTCCCAACTTGAAAGTATGTAATTGGCCACTCTTCACGACCCTACTGCAGCTCTCTCTGCCCATGGGTCCTGTCCCTGTGCTTTAATAAGACCACCTTTCGCATCAAAGATGTCTCAAGAATTCTTTCTTGGCCCTTGGCTTGGAACCCTAACATCTTTCCTACATCAGAGTCCAAAAGGAAAAGAGGAAAAATATGAATGTAATGTTTACCAAGTTGACATCATTTCAAGAATGTCGAGCCTCTGCTGGGATAAGCACTATGGGAAATAAAGAGGAACCATGAAATTTGCAAAGTAGTTTAGAGACATTCTGTCATAATAATACCATCATTAATAAGTCTGCCCTTGGCAGAGGGGTAGAAGTATTGCGAAAACATCTCCATGTATATTATTAGGTCTATGTTATTATTCTCCTTTTACAAGAAAGAAACTGAAACTAAGAGAAATCAAATAACTTCTCAAGTGTCAGAGATAATAAACGGCAAGTAAGGTTTTAACTGATCTCAAGGCCGATGCTCTTTCCAGTATAATATATTTCCTTCTACAAATCAGGAGACTTGTACTCTTGTCTCACGTATATTTCCTCTTTAACTTTAAACTTAAAACACATACTCTTGTCTCAAAATCCCAGTTATCTTTTCAAGAATATGTACTTTATTTAACTCCTTTCACTCCCAGCACAAGTCTTTCAATTTCTAATTGATAGATAAGGTCTGCATGAACATGTTCAAGTATATTATATGTAAGTAACAACACTGATAATATTTGTGTATCTACATAGATAATGTACATATACACATCATATCCCCCATGTCTGACCCCATCTCTCTGTTCCCTTTCACAACAAAATTTCTCCAATGAATTTTCATGCACCCTGTCTGCATGTTCTCGATTCCAATTATCTTTTCAATCAATTCCACTCTGTTTTCAAATCCAAAACTACACAGATTTTTTTTTTTCATGGTGAACTGAATATGCTTCCAAATTCTGTGCCTTCTGCCCTTGGCCACACTCTCCCTGAAAATCTCTCCCTTCAGGGATTCTGCAACCCCACTCACACTAACCTTCCGGTCTTTCCTTCTCACTGATCACTCCCTGGCTTCTTGACTCAGACACTTTATTTACTCTTTACTTGGTCTCTTCCCCATGTGACCTCTAATGTAGATGTGCCTTTGCATTTTGTCCTGGAAGCCACTGCATGCATCTCCTTTGTTATATTCTTTCCCCAGGTGATTTCATCATCCTCCTAGATTACACCAACGTCTATGCGTTAATGATTCCAAACCATCAGTTTAGGCTTCTTAGTCTTTCCTGAGCTCCAAGCCCACAGATGTAAATGCTTCTTTGGCTTTTCCATTTGCATGTCTGAAGAGACCTGAGTGAATATCTTCAAAAGAGAGCTCTTGATTACCCATTATACCTGATTCTCTCCTAGGCTTCTCCCTTGCTAAGGCAGAAAATGTTGCTAAGGCAAAGTCATGGGAATCATCTTAATATTTCTTTTGCTCCTCCCCATCCCCCCACACTTTATCTCTAAATCCATTAATTCAATTTCAAAATAGAATCAGTCTCTGCCTTATTTTCCTTTTCAGGGCCTTCACTTTGGCCCAAGGCGGAGTTATCCCTAAACTGGATCACCACATAGGCTTCGAATTGGTCTTCCTGGATTTCAAACTTTTCCCTCCCCAGACTATTTCCCACATATACCAAGAGTGGCTGCTCCACAATGTGGGTTATATCATTTCATTTTCCTCCTTAAAACTCTTCGATATCTCCCTCTTAAATCTGACCTAAATCTCAAACGTGTAACCACGGACAATGAGGATGACAAACCTGGCTCCTAGTAACTTATCTCATGTTTGCACTCAGAATTCTCTGTGAACAGGGCTGACTGGTTTTGTGTGGGAGCTCAGAGAGAACTATATTGACAATCCTAACTAAAATACCAGCTTCCAAACCAAGGGTTACTGGGGGGTGGGAGGGTAGGGATAGGGTGGATGGGTTATGGACATTGGGGAGGATTTGTGCTATGATGAGTGCTGTGAAAGGTGTAAGCCTGATAATTCACAGACCTGTACCCCGGGGCAAATAATAAAAAAATTAAAAATAAAATAACCAGCTTCAGTTAATCTCTTTATTGTAATCCTGTTTAATTCTGTCAGTACACTTAGAAAAATCTCTAATGATCTTATTCTTTGCTTGCATGTTCATTGTCTATCTATTCCACTAAAATATCATCTCTATGAAGAAAGGATCAACTCTATATTAACACCTTCTTCCCAGGCTACAGCAGTACTTGGTACCTGTTAGGTGCTCAATAATTATTTCAGTGAGTTAATATATATAAAATTCTCAGACCAGTGCCTGACATACTGTGAGCAATAAATAAATAAATGTTAGCCATTGATGTGATTTCTATCAATATTTTTATTAGTTGAATAACTGAATAAATGAATAGAGTAAATTATTATTTTCAGCTCCCTCATTTGAATGTAAAAGACATGAACTAAATATTCCTTGACACCCCAAATGTACGATTAAGTTATACTTAAAAATCACATGGTGAGAATTTTCAAATGCTTGCCCATTTTCCATCTGCTTCCTGTAATGAATATTAATTTATGGCAGCTCACTAGATCTAAGATACATAGTGAATAATGGTTTTAAAAAAAAGATATTGCGTGAGTTTATTAATTACTCTGAGACCCAGGTTCTCAAACTTAAAGGTGGTTGGATAATAAGCCCCAAGTCATTGAGTTGTTGGCAAATTTAGGTGGGAGGATGTGTGGTGTTTGGGGAACGCCGAATCCTTTGCTGTGGATATGGAGTTAGTGTTTCTGGACATCGCAAGTCTAGTATGTTACCTACAGAAGACTGTGGAAGTTGCTAACTTCCTTCTGGAAGGAAAAGAACATGCTCAACTCCTTTCCATATAGAAAGGTCTTCCTACAGTCAGGAATGGACAGGAGGAGCAGATAAGGAGCTTCAGATTCCCTGAGAAAGGTGAAAAAGATACTTCGTGTAATATTTTAATATAGAAAGGCTATCCAGCTGTCACGGCAATTCCCATTGTAACTATTTGGTGAGACGCTGGAGAGCAGAATGGGAGATTAGAGGACTAGGGTGATCTGTTAAGAAGCTGTTCCTGAAAAAAAATTTTACTCTCCCTGAATTAATAGTTGTCAAATAGATTTAAAATTAGTGAGCATGTTTCAGTTGGTTTATTTCTGTGAGCTGTAGTCTCTTTATTTGTGAAACGGCACTGATAAAACCTAAATATGAGCATTTCCAGCTCTGTTTCTAAATGATACTTAATAATTGATGGTTTATTTTCCTTTCCTTTCCTTAACATTGGCTTACATCTAAACCAAGTGTCTGTTCAACAGATGCCCTTGTCACAAGTGATACAATCTAACAAAATGCACACACTTACACACAAGGGAGATGGTCTAAGAAATAATCCCTTCTGGTTTAGAGATGACAAAACTCTATTGATTTCTTCCATTCAGACCTTCTCCATAACAGCATGTTCACAAGACACGGAACCATATATATAATTTTCTGATTGGAGGACAAAGAGTTCAACGAGCCCCTCGAGATGAACCGTTCAAACACAGATCTTCCAAAGTCTGGAGTTCAATCATGATCAAGTTTAATTGCACCATTGGCAATTGGGATCTGTATTACACAGAAAACTTATAAAATTATGGAAATATTTTTGCCTATTAATCAGTAAGGAAGAATGTGCTTCAGCCTTTGTACAAAACGATATATAGCTATTAAACTCCTTAAATGTAAGTTATCTTCTTATTTATCTTTATGTCTTTTATATCTAATACAGAGCTTGATATACAATTAGATGCAATACATGTTCATTGAATTAAATATACAAGTGCCTGAATGGAATATTTTTACACAGATTATTAAAAATTAAAATCCAACAACTCATTCTTGAGCATTTTCAATGCAAGGGATGCAAAGATTAATGAGAGAGCTTCTTTCTTCCAACAGCTTATAGTTAGCAGGCAAAGGTGCTTACCTAAAAAAAGATCTTAATATAAAACTTCCTGTGATTACTGTTATGATAAAAGTAAATTTATACAGGAGCACACTGAAAGGAAATATTAAGTGCAGCTGGAAAGAATTTGAACTTATAGATGGAGTAAAAGGGAGTTTAATCAGTCTTTCTTTTCTTTATTCTTTTCTTTTCTTTCTTTCTTTCTTTCTTTCTTTCTTTCTTTCTTTCTTTCTTTCTTTCTTTCTTTCTTTCTTTCTTTCCCTTCTTTCTTTCCTTCTTTCTTTCTCCCTCTCTCTCTCCCCCTTCTTTCCTTCCTCCCCTTTCTTCTTTCCTTCCCTCCTCCCTCCCTTCCCTCCTCCCTCCCTTCCTTCCTCCCTCCCTTCCTCTCTCCCTCCCTCCCTTCCTTCTGTGGGTTTGATTACAGGAACAAACAAAAGAAGATAATGGGAGAAATAGGGCATTTTAGGGAATGGTAGAAAAGCTGGAGTTTCTAAGCATAAAGTGTCTTGTACAGAAGTGGGAAAGGAACAATGTAGCAGAGCAACATGGGAGTGAGATAACACCAAGGATATTATGTTAGACAAGCAAGACAACCATGGCTTTGGACAGTGCTGACGTAGTGTGTCCCAAGCCTAGGAAAAAGTGAGCCAACCCAAGGCAATATTCTTTAAGGGACTCTACTCACAAGGTATCAAAACCATGACTATGAGTTAGCTGTTCAATCAAGACAAGATCCACTTATGGAGAAGCTCTTCAACTTAGTCCTCTTTGCACTGTGTGGAGCTCACAGGGTTTGTTGAACACATACTGCATGTTCTGCAATAATAACCAGAAAGATTATCTGGTAAATCTAGTAATTAAATAACATATCAGTAACTGTATTCAATTTCTCCTCCCCAAGGAGGCAGTAACACATGATAACTCCATGACTAAGAGAATAATAGATTAATGTGTTCCTCTAGGTCTCAAAGTGTCATGTGCAACCGGTGCCAATCTTGTCCCAATTTCTCTACACTAGAACATTTCTTCTTGCTCTTACTAAAGTTCCTATTCAATAATCACAGATATTTTTATTGTCATTTGATAAACATCTCCAGTGGGACTCCTGGGTGGCTCACTCGGTTGAGCATCCAACTGTTGATTTCAGCTCACGTCATGATCTCTGGGTCTTGAGATCCAGGCCTGCATTGGGCTCCAAGCTCATCACAGAGTCTGCTTGTCTGTCTCCCCTGCTCACATTCTCTCTCTCAAATAAATAAATAGACTCTTAAAAACAAAACAAATCTCAAGTTACAGTATTTTTAAATCCCAACTACTTTACAATAAATTTTCACAATTTTACCTTATTATGCTGTTGTGCATCAAAGTGATGCTGCCCTTTGTAGTACATATAAAAATTACCAAAAACTGAAAGAGAAACAAAATCACCTACATTCAATCCTTGAGATAATAAATGAAAACATTTCACTTTTAGAGTTGCTTCTAAAAAATTTTCTTTACTGGCTGGAGCTATATTCTGTAATTTTTACTTTATTCTATACTTTTCTCTAAAAAGCATTTCCTATAATATTAAAAATTATATAAAGATACTTTAATTGGGGCGCCTGGGTGGCTCAGTGGGTTAGAGCCGCTGCCTTCGGCTCAGGTCATGATCCCAGGGTCCTGGGATCGATGCCCACATCGGGCTCTCTGCTCGGCGGGGAGCCTGCTTCCTCCTCTCTCCTCTCTCTGCCTGCCTCTCTGCCTACTTGTGATCTCTCTCTGTGTCAAATGAATAAATAAAATCTTTAAAAAAAAAAAAAAAGATACTTTAATTGGTTTTATACTAATTCTACCTTTCTGACTTTTCCTAAGACACATTATTAAAAGTGAAATTATTGAATAAATTTGCACAAAATTCAGTAAAATGTCTTTAAATCCGATGCCAAAATTTCCTTCAGCTTCTGGTATAATTGATTTATGATGATATTGCTTTATTTTTCCTTTCACATATATTTATGGCTACTTAAATGTTAGATTAGTGGAGCCCCTACTGTGTACTCTTTTTATTCCAAATCTGAATATTTAACCACTGTGTATAGTAACTCTTATAAATTAATAATTATATAAAATGGGCAAAGAATATAAAGAGATAATTCAAAAATAAGAACAAATGGCAAATATGCATAGAAATACCATATCAATGCTCATTGATAATAATGTAAATGTACAAAAATCAAATAGGTCCTCTACTTCACTCATTAAATTAAAAAATTTTACAAAATGCACTTTTTTTACAGTAGATCCAATATTTTTTAGTTTTCTGTTTTCTATTTACTATTCTGTTATAATCAGACTTTGTATGTTTTTCCTTAACTATCTTTTATATAGAATTATTATTTTTATAGGGCCACGTGCTATATTTAATTCTTTTTGATTTTTGGATATTTTTATTGTTCTTATTTTGATTACCAATAATTAAAGCATAGTTAATATCTTTTAACTACATAGCTGTATACTTTTTTTAATGTAATATTTTTATTTTTATTTTTTATTTATTTTTTTTTTTANTAAAGCATAGTTAATATCTTTTAACTACATAGCTGTATACTTTTTTTAATGTAATATTTTTTTTTTATTTTTTTTTTATTTTTTTTTTANAACTGTATTCAATTTCTCCTCCCCAAGGAGGCAGTAACACATGATAACTCCATGACTAAGAGAATAATAGATTAATGTGTTCCTCTAGGTCTCAAAGTGTCATGTGCAACCGGTGCCAATCTTGTCCCAATTTCTCTACACTAGAACATTTCTTCTTGCTCTTACTAAAGTTCCTATTCAATAATCACAGATATTTTTATTGTCATTTGATAAACATCTCCAGTGGGACTCCTGGGTGGCTCACTCGGTTGAACATCCAACTGTTGATTTCAGCTCACGTCATGATCTCCGGGTCTTGAGATCAAGCCCTACATTGGGCTCCAAGCTCAGCACAGAGTCTGCTTGTCTGTCTCCCCTGCTCACATTCTCTCTCTCAAATAAATAAATAGACTCTTAAAAACAAAACAAATCTCAAGTTACAGTATTTTTAAATCCCAACTACTTTACAATAAATTTTCACAATTTTACCTTATTATGCTGTTGTGCATCAAAGTGATGCTGCCCTTTGTAGTACATATAAAAATTACCAAAAACTGAAAGAGAAACAAAATCACCTACATTCAATCCTTGAGATAATGAATGAAAACATTTCACTTTTAGAGTTGCTTCTAAAAAATTTTCTTTACTGGCTGGAGCTATATTCTGTAATTTTTACTTTATTCTATACTTTTCTCTAAAAAGCATTTCCTATAATATTAAAAATTATATAAAGATACTTTAATTGGGGCGCCTGGGTGGCTCAGTGGGTTAGAGCCGCTGCCTTCGGCTCAGGTCATGATCCCAGGGTCCTGGGATCGAGGCCCACATCGGGCTCTCTGCTCGGCGGGGAGCCTGCTTCCTCCTCTCTCCTCTCTCTGCCTGCCTCTCTGCCTACTTGTAATCTCTCTCTGTGTCAAATGAATAAATAAAATCTTTAAAAAAAAAAAAAAAAGATACTTTAATTGGTTTTATACTAATTCTACCTTTCTGACTTTTCCTAAGACACATTATTAAAAGTGAAATTATTGAATAAATTTGCACAAAATTCAGTAAAATGTCTTTAAATCCGATGCCAAAATTTCCTTCAGCTTCTGGTATAATTGATTTATGATGATATTGCTTTATTTTTCCTTTCACATATATTTATGGCTACTTAAATGTTAGATTAGTGGAGCCCCTACTGTGTACTCTTTTTATTCCAAATCTGAATATTTAACCACTGTGTATAGTAACTCTTATAAATTAATAATTATATAAAATGGGCAAAGAATATAAAGAGATAATTCAAAAATAAGAACAAATGGCAAATATGCATAGAAATACCATATCAATGCCCATTGATAATAATGTAAATGTACAAAAATCAAATAGGTCCTCTACTTCACTCATTAAATTAAAAAATTTTACAAAATGCACTTTTTTTACAGTAGATCCAATATTTTTTAGTTTTCTGTTTTCTATTTACTATTCTGTTATAATCAGACTTTGTATGTTTTTCCTTAACTATCTTTTATATAGAATTATTATTTTTATAGGGCCACGTGCTATATTTAATTCTTTTTGATTTTTGGATATTTTTATTGTTCTTATTTTGATTACCAATAATTAAAGCATAGTTAATATCTTTTAACTACATAGCTGTATACTTTTTTTAATGTAATATTTTTTTTTTATTTTTTTTTTATTTTTTTTTTAAAAGATTATTTATTTATTTATTTATTTGACAGAGAGAGAGATCACAAGCAGGCAGAGAGGCAGGCAGAGAGAGAGGAGAGAGGAGGAAGCAGGCTCCCTGCTGAGCAGAGAGCCCGATGCGGGGCTCGATCCCAGGACCCTGAGATCACGACCTGAGCCGAAGGCAGAGGCTTTAACCCACTGAGTCACCAGGCACCTGAATGTAACATTTTTAGAATGAAATATTCTTTGCTGGTTAAGATGAAAGTAAGTTAAAATCTCATACGACAACTTTGACTTTCTAAATCTTTTGATATGATTTAAATACTTAAATTTTCAGTACTCTTTATTGTTTTTTTTACAGTTTAGGGCAATTATGTACTCATTGTAGCTTTCTTGTCATTATTAGAGTCCTTCTTAGACCATGTTTCACTTTAAATTTTGATATTAATAAAATCTCACATATGTACACAAACACATTATAATATTTGCCTTTTCTTATATTTAGCAGTTATATTTTATTGGGCACTTATAAAATATATGTATTTGAATTTTGTTTTGGCATAAGAAAATCTTTTTTATTAGTTGATTCACTTATTTTTGTTTCTATAACTCTCATTCTTGGTTTTCCTTTTTCGAATTATTTTCTAAATATTTAGTGTTTTTTGTTTTGTTTTGTCTTAGTTTTGTTATTTGTTTTCAAGTTTTTATTTAGATTCCAGTTAGTTAACATACAATTTAATATTAGTTTCAGATGTAGAATTTAGTGATTTTTTTAATCCATAAGTTTTGCTTTACGATTAAGTGTTATTTGCTTTGAATCTACTGAGAGGTACTACATCAATTTTATTAATTTGACTAATATCTGCCTTTAAATTTTCTACTACATTTGATCCACTGGTTTTTGATTATGCATCCTGGAAAGGGGGAAAAAAAAAGAAGAGTTCCTTTGAGTAACATTTTGAATTTATCAAAAAAATAGGCTCATGAATTTTTCCTCTGCCCAAATATTTTTCCTTTTCGTTAAATAACCAAGGTTTTCAGCTGTCGATATTTATCAGTAAAATATTTCTATTTCATTACATGATTTATTTGTATCTCAAAATTATGTTCTGTATTGGCATGAATAGACATATATTTATATACATATAATTAGATATCCACACACAAATAAGTTTGCTTAAAATCATTTCATTACACATTTTACACTGCTATTATAAACTGTTTTCCCTTTCTTGAAGAGCTTAACATCTTAGTAACTACAATATGTATACGTGTGTGTCAATATATACATATGCACACATAAATGCATATACACATGCATACACATGATATTTATATCTAAAACACACACACACACAGACACGCTTCTTGGAGGTAAGACATGTGAATGATCCAGAACAGCTCTGTTCCCTGCTCTAGGAGACGATCTATAGTATATTTTATGTTAACAGTTCTACATGGAGGGCGCCTGGGCGGCTCAGTGGGTTAAAGCCTCTGCCTTCGGCTCAGGTCATGATCTCAGGGTCCTGGGATCAAGTCCTGCATTGGGCTCTCTGCTCAGCAGGGAGCCTGCTTCCTCCTCTCTCTCTCTCTGCCTCTCTGCCTACTTGTGATCTCTCTCTCTCTCTGTCAAATAAATAAATACAATATTTAAAAAAAAAACAGTTCTACTTGGAGTTAATGAGGCAGGCAGCAGATATTGGTAGTACGCTTTTAGAAACCTGCTTATCTGAAAATATTTCACAGACACATTAATGACCCCTTGTCAAAGAATATGTTTAGGGTTCCCATTCCCACACACTGTTCATTGGTATCTTATTGTCTTCTGGTGTTCCATGTTAAAGATGATGCTGACGTAAAGCCAGGCTATCTATTCCCCCTTCCCCTTCCTATTACTAACCTGTTTATCATGTCTACGACAGTGTTGCCATAATTTAATTTAAAAATTTTACAGAATTATAGCATAAGATTTTGTTCATATTATTTATGTTTGGTTGAAATGTGTTTATTTTTCAGTTTTAGGTCTAGCTATAGTTTTTAGGGTAACTTCATAGATGTATGACTTATATATTTATGTTAAAAATAATCTATTTAAGGGATGCCTGGGTGGCACAGTCAGTTAAGCATCCAACTCTTGGTTTTGGCTCAGGTTGTGATCTCAGGGTCCTGACATCAAACCTCACCATGGGGCTCCATGTTCACAGAGTCTACTTGAGGATTTCTCTCCCTCTGCCCCTGCGCCTTCCCCCCATACTCTCTCTCTTTCAAATGAATCAATCAATCAATAAATCTTTAAAAAAATAATAATCCTCTTAAGTATATACAGTTATCTGAATTTGACAAATATAAACACCCATTTAACACAACTGTGATTAACTTATAGAATATTTCCATCACTCCAAAAAGTCACTTATTCTCCTTTCCAAATTGCCCCCGATTCAGACTCCTTCGCCAAAGCTTAATTCTCCCTGTCATTGAAATTCATACATATGGAATCATGAAATATATATTCCTTTATATCTGGCTTCTTTCACTCACTGTAATGCTTTTGTGTTTTACCTACGCTATCGCATGAATCAGTAATTTGCTCTTTTTGTTTCTTAGTAGTGTTCTACTAAATAAATATATTAATCCTTTTACCCATTGGTTGTTTTTGGACTGTTTTTAGTTTTCCGTTACGTGAATAAAACCACTATATCTATGCACAAGTCTTGTGTGGGCATGCATATTTAATTCTTTTAGATAAGTACTTAAAATTCAGTTGCTGGATCATAATATAAATGTTTGCTTGTTGGGCACCTGGATGGCTCTGTCAGTTAAGCTTCCAATTCTTGATTTCCACCCAGGTCATGATCCCAGGGTATTGGGATCAAGCCCTGTCAGGCTCCTCACTCTTTTGCCAAAGTTCTGTACCACTTCCCATGCTCACCAATAGTGTTAAGAGAGTTACAACTATTCCACAAACCCATCAACATCTGGTGTTTACAGTCGGTACAATTTTAACCATTCAGTGGTTGTACCTTGGTTTCTCTCTGTGATTTTAATTTGCCTTCCCTAATGGCTAATGTTGTAGACAGACTTACAAAATGGCACCCAGGGGTCTCCACCTTTTGTTGGTCATCATGCATGTCCTTGTTAGAGGCTCCTTCCTTTGAGCGTGGGCTGGTGAAGGCTGTTTCCAGTCAACAGAATGCAGGAAAGTTTGTACGATGTCATTTCAGAGATGAAGTTACCAAAGGTTAATTTCCATCTTGCTAGAAGATGCTTTCTGTTGCTGGTTCTGATGAAGCAAGCTGCTCTGTTGGAGGGGTACGCCCTGGAAGGGACTGAGGGTGGCCACCAGGGAATCCAGGTCCTCAGCCCAACAGCCCACAAGGAACTGAATGCTGCCAAAACCTTTTTAGCTTGAAGGAACATCTTTTCCCAGTTGAGTCTTGAGATGAGACTCCAGCTCTGGCCAACACTTTGCAATCTCAGAGTACCCTGAAGTAGAGAAACAAGTTAAACTGTGCCCAGATTGCCTATCCATAAAAATTGTGAAGGAATAAAAGTTTGCTTTTACAGCTGCTACGTTTGGGAGTAATTTGTTCCACAGAAATAGATACCATAGGTAAATTTTCCCTTAATTCTTCAACCATATTCAGATCAGCTTCTTTAAAGCGTATGCTTAATTCAACCCCTGGATGTCTCAGGATTGTTTCCTATTCTGTGCTTTTTCTAGTCTATGATTAACTCTTCTTTGGTCGTTTAGTAATATTCGATTATATGTAGGACATTATGATTGATACACTGTATACTCTAGATTCTGTTGTTGTCCTCTGCAGGCTTTGATATTTTTTCTAGAAGGCAGTTTAATTATTGAATGATCACCTCAGACTTATGAAGGTTTAATTTTATGTTCCGTTAAGGCAGACCTGTGAAAACCCAGCGTGGCTCTCCATTTCCACCTTCATGTTCTGTCTTTCTTGCAGATGAAGGCTTCGTTTTGGCATCATTCGGGCATGTCTAGAGAACATCCCGCTTCAAGGTCAGCCTATTACTCTAAAGGCATAGAATTTCTGATGTCTCGTTGGATATTTAGGGTGGTACTAGACATTATAAAGTTCTGCAGTTCACCTCAGTCAGAACATGAGCATCTTCCCACGCTGTTCAAACCCTAGTTTTTCTATTCTCCCAATCCCACAGCTTCTTCTCTGGATAAATGTGTATATTCTTGCCTACCACATCTTCAGCCAGCCCTCAAACCCTAGACTCCCAGGAAATCAAACATGGACTTAGATCCTCTTGCACAACTAATTTGCTTCTAGTGCTTTGTCTTGCAAAT
The DNA here is from genome assembly GCA_002007465.1 of Ailurus styani. Classification (NCBI taxonomy): domain Eukaryota; kingdom Metazoa; phylum Chordata; class Mammalia; order Carnivora; family Ailuridae; genus Ailurus; species Ailurus styani. The sequence goes on along the minus strand of LNAC01000270.1, from coordinate 782,107 downwards.
TCCAATTACTTTGGCCTCAAACTCTGCTTTCTTCCTCCTCAGCCTAAGGAAACCATCACGCCTTTCTTGGACAAAAGTTTACAGTGTGAGGGCGCCTGGGTGGCTCAGTGGGTTAAAGCCTCTGCCTTTGGCTCAGGTCATGATCTCAGGGTCCTGGGATCGAGGCCCGCATCGGGCTCTCTGCTCAGTGGGGAGCCTGCTTCCTCCTCTCTCTCTCTGCCTGCCTCTCTGCCTACTTGTGATCTGATCTCTCTCTGTGTCAAATAAATAAATAAATAAATAAATAAATAAATAAATCTTTAAAAAAAAAGTTTACGGTGTGATAATCGAGAAATCACTGAAGGTAAAGGCAGGCTGGGCTGGTCATGGGCATCATCCCATGAGATTTTGTACTTTTAAAAATCACAAGTGTCTTCCAGAGCCTATAAACTGTTGCCTCATCGGGTTTCCCCAGTTTTATGGCTGTTTACGGCTGGGGAGACAGTCCGGTACCAGTTACTCTGTCAAAACCTCAATAAAGTTTTATTCTCTGGGTTTCAGTTAGTGCTTCTCTTCTGTGCACTCTGTTATCTTTGTGACGTTACACCCTACTTCGTTTATTAATGCCTCATATTCTTTCTTACAGCCTCTGCAGTTCTACATCAGGTTTTTCTTTTACGTTTGGTGGAAAATTGGAAATTTGACTTTTCCTTTTCTTAAATCTTCTAAAGGCTTCAGCATAACAATTTTTTTTTCTTCTGTAGTCTTAAAATTTAGAATATTACACCTGGTCCTGAAGCTCATATGTCTTTCTTGATTTTATAAATAACTTTGTTTTAAGAATGACTTTCTCTGTTTTCATTGACGCAATGTCCTCTTTATTTTTCTTGGGAGTTCCACTTCACTTTTAAATCAGTTTCTATACGTATATTTTAATCTTTTGGAGAATAAAACATTACTTTGAGTTTTCAAAGAGTTTCTTTTCACAGAATTGCAGTTCTAAATTATATTTTCCTAGATTTAGTGATTTTTCTTTATTTTCTAAATTTGGTACGATGTCTAAACATTTAAAAATAGATTCTATCAACTATGAATATGGGAATAGGTGCTGTTCTCTTTATGATTGGATTGTTTAAGCATATTGTTAATGTGGAGTAGAAGTTCAGAACTGCATCAGCCTATGTAAGTTGAGAGATAAATGGAATCACAGACACTTCTGCAGTACCATCTGCCTCTGCTTTCCTTTGTTGTCTTTAATGAAGTCCAGTCATTCATGTCCAAGGTAACTCAAGCATGTTTGCTGTCTACTGAGTACTCCCATTCACTGACCTTGTTTTCTGTTTGCTATCCTTCTGTCCTACCCCACTTTCCTCCTCTGCAACCACACACACCAAGTGTGGTCCCTAGACCTTGCTCTAGGCTGGCAGGAGTTAATTTGCTCTCCAAATCTTCTACTCCCACCTTTTTTCTGAGTGAGAGTTGTAAAATGGTTTGTCTTGGGTCACTTCCACTTACCCCTTTAACATATTGTCCTTTCTCAGAAACAGTAATGCATTGGAATGATGTAACTTCCTCCCCAGCAGTGTAATCACCCATTTAGCTTAGAAATTAGTGGTCCTTTTGGTTGCTTTGACACATCCCCAAGATTTATACACAGCAACCTCCCCGAACACACACCTTGAGATTGGAACAGGAGAAGGAAACACAGGGAGCTGAGCTCATTGTCATCGTACCCAGAAAGTAAAGGGAACCTGAACTGAATGTAGATTTGGATTATATGCACTAACATTAAAGCTTATTATCCAGCCTAGTGAAGGATCAAGGAAGCCGAAACATGGAATGGAGCTATTCTATTGGACTACACAGAATCCCCAAATATCATGACAAATACGACACCAGAGTACTGGGCATTAAGCTAGCACATATCTGTGCAGAAAGGAAGTGCCACCAGGTAATTATTAGAGCAGTCATTTATGTGAGGCCAAGGTGTAGTTCTGACAGCCCAATTATGAAAAGTGACATATTTACAACGTGTCAATCTGTCAAATAAACGGAGACTAAATTGGCTCTGAAATAATTTCTTGTAATTCTTCCTGCCATTTTCTTTGACCGATGTGCATAACTTTGGCCTTTTTTCCTTCACATATTTCAGCTGATTTGTTGGCCTAGGAACTGGTAGGTACATTTATAGACCAGGTCAAAGGAGGAAGCAACTCACATTTACTGTTCACTTATAATCAGATTTGGTGTTAGTTTAATTACAAGGATGACCTCTGTTAATCATCATAACACCTTATGAGGTTGTTAGTATTCTCACAAACCCATGGTAACCAGCAATGAGCCCAAAGTTACACAGTGCAAAGGGAAAGAACATACACTTTGATGACTTCTTTCTTTGACATATCATTCTACCTTAATGCAGATATTTTATATTTCCTTGACTTCACTCCCTTGCAGTCATTAGTCACCTTTATTCCCTCATAGAACTCTCTGGGGGCAGACACTGTTTTATCTCTTCATTTCTAACTTAGAAACTTAGCACAACAGGAATCAGAAAACATTGATTTCATTCCCAAACCCATAGAATAACAAGATGGATAAATCTATTTGGAAGTTGAGACTTAAGTTTTAGTCTGCTTTCTATCTTTTAATTGTTCTGATTTCTTAATCTATACCGTGGGTCTAATACCTGACCTGTAGGAACATCATAAAGATTAAGAAATGCAACAACACAATAGAACAATACAATACAAAGGGGAAAATAGCAGAGTCTAATACATAGACTACACGTACGGCTCCTTCTGTGATCAACACCCTCCAAATCTCCTAGAAAGGCAGATCCATGCACGCACTAGAATACAATACCAACTGGGAGTTCTAGAATGAGGACTGTAGTCCTGATAGGGCCCACTTTTTTAAAGTTATGTAATATTTTATGGATTTATCATAACATGCTTAAACATTTCCTTACTGTTTTTCAGTATTATCTGTTATGCATTATGCTGTAATCAAGATACTTATACATGAGTCTTCATTTTAAAAGTACTTTTACTGAATTATTTGGGTTGGATTCTGAGAATAAGCACTACAAAATTCAGGATAAAAGTCAAATTATGCTACTAAGGTGGTTTCCAAGCAGTTTTCAGAGATCTCTTCTTTCACTAACAAAGAGTACCACTGCTCACACAAGATACTCTTCCAAAAATCAAGACACTCCTATGATGAGATAGTGAATGTGATTACTCATAAGGTCAAGTATAGGTTAGTCATTTGTATGTTTTATTGGGTAACTTCTTTTTTTTAGGTGAATAATTTCTTGATGTTGTTTGATCCTATTTTCATAGTGATCCTTCTGATACCTTAACAAGTGAGCTAAGTAAAACACCTTAACCCTAAAATTCACTGTAGATTTTTAGACAGATGAAATCTGAGGCAGCTGACTTTGACACTTTGTAAGTAAATCATTTTTATGCCTATTTGTTTTTGCTTGCATAGTTATCAAGTTTTAGTAAATTGTTATAAACAAAAATGTCTAATTAGTTAATTAATTCAAAAATATGATTCAGACATTTGCAAAGTACATGACAGTATATTATACACATTAGTCCTCTATAATGCATAGGAAAGCTGAGTGTGAATAATGCCTTCACAAAGCTATGTCCAGGTGTATATACAGGTAAAATACAGACAAAATAGAGGATTTAGGAGGGGGTCTGAGCCAATTAAGTGCTCTGATTTCCACCTTTTAGGGAGGCCTGACCCCTCACCTCAAGCTCAAGAGGACTTCGTGGAGAAATAAAATATCTGACCCTTCAGCTGGGAGACTTGGTGTGTGGGAGGCAAATTACTGCCCATGAAGTCCTCAAGATCAGAAAGGGATTAACTGCCTGATGGATAAGCCAGCAGAGTTGTATGTGTCTTGAGATCTACCTTTATTCCCAGGGTATGTTCTTTATGAGAAGGTAAGGAATCCCCATGGACTATGCATTAGAGATCCAGCAGTGCCGTCTGTTTCCTGTCCAACAGAACTGCCACGTGGATCAAAGAAATTGAAGGTGAACACTCATTTCTTAGATGCTCTGAAAAATTTGCTAGAGAGTTCTTGGAGTAGTGATACATCTACCCAGGGCAAAGAAACTTTATGTCAGAGAGAAAGAGCAATTTCCAGCTCTAGCCCATCAGAGAAAAAGTTTTTACCTGTTCTCAGAAAGAACCCGTCATGAGATCATCCAGTAAGAACTGGCTCTTCATCTCCCCTCCCCCTTGCCCATGTACAACCTCACAAGCATTAGTTAGAGCAGCAAGAGAGAAGGAAGAAAGTGCACAATGAAGGCTGTGGGATCATTGATGGGACACGGGCATGGAGAACAGCAGTGTTTAAGGCCAGTCTAGATTTTTGCTGCTTACCAGAATAAGAGTGTTTTGTGTTTTAAGGTGGCTTTAAGACAATGAATTGACCAAGAGTGAACGAAAAAGTCATAAAGTCTGCCCATTTATTTTTTTCAATTAATACGAGAAAAGAAAGCTTTCATTTCTGAATGATTTTCAAGGGGACAGTAGAAGGAAAATCAAAGTGCTTTTAATTTCATTCCGATAATGTACCTGAAAGATATATGGCTTACAGATAAAATTATAACCCACACAGTTAAAACAATAGTGGGGGGATTCCACGCATGAAGAGAACATATTGAAAGGACATCTGCTATGGAAGCTAGTAGTCAAGCAACAGTTACGTACGAAAGGCATACAGGAGTAGTAAGCTGTAGGAGGATGGAGGGTTGTCCAGGTAGCGTGACAACCAGGTGTGAAGGTCCAGGACTGCCAAAACGAGAGAGGAAGTGTCCTCCTGTGTCTTTTTATGGGGTTTTTAATGGTTGATGTGAGTGTTTAATGGTGCTTTATGTTCACTTGCTTTGTGTTGGGCTTTCTCTTAATTATAGAGATAGAAAAATGTGACTTGATAAAATCACATAGTCTATGAGAGGGTCAAGGCTAGGTGTTAGGTCCCCCACAATTTTCTTCAGAACATGATTACTGTACACATGTATCCCTTATCTGAATGAATGATAACATAGGTTATTGCTGAGGTAACATTTTTAGTACTTTAGAAAGGAAGTTTAGCTTTCTTGTGGTAATATAATTGCTCTTTAAGTACCTTTTTTTGTTTTAATTAGGTAAGGTAAGACATAGAAATGACCGTCGCGAAGGAAATTCCTAGAAGCAAGAGGCATGGCTCCCCCTGCAGGGGTGCACCGGGGTCAGTCAGGAGGCCGGAGGAGTGACGGGGAGAATGTGCACAGGAGCCCTTACTGTGGTTTCCGGGAAAGAATGCTCACAGCAGGGTCATCAGGCTTGGACTGGCTCGTTGAATGGTCTCAGCGGGCTTTGGAGTGTAAGGGTGGTCCTGAGTTGTCTGATGCCTGGCTCTGGTGTCAGGGGTCGGGGTCGGCGAGAGAGCTCAGTAGGACAGGAGGCTGGCACGGAGTATGCATTCTGTATTGGTTGGCGAGCCTGAGAAACCTGTGTTCACAGGGGAGTTATTTGCAGTTTCTAAGGATCGGTTAGCTCTGGAGGGGAAGCCCCCCCGCCCCAGTCCCAGTCGGTCAGGCCCCACCCAGAACATTAATATAGAAAGTAAGAAAATGTAGTTAATACAATAATTAACAATAAAGTTTTCAAGCTGACTTCACATGAGTTCACTTGAATTCCGCTTCTACAGACAAGTTATCTCCTGCTTTGCGAAAGTTTACATTAGACCATTTCACATTTATGACCTATTTTTGCTAACCCAGAGGAATCCCCAGAGGGATTTCTTTTTGACAAAAAGGTGAAAAGGGCAAGTAGTGTTGAGCATCAGTTTTGCAGCAAGCCCTGGAGCAGGCAGCGCAACCCTATCAGAGAGCGGCGCCCCCCAGCGCCTTCTTCAGGAACTACACCGAGCATCCGAGCATCAAACCCCCTGAGCTTGGAGCTGTGTGGGCATCTGGGCTCTATCGCCATTTATTTCAGGCATCCACTAGCAAGATGTGTCCTGGTGTATCCGAAAAGCCTAAGAGAGGCTATTTTGGGGGTCTGGGAATACTGAAAAATGTTTCCATATAGGTTAATGGTGATCACTTCTTCACTTACAATCATTTCAGCTTACAGAAGAAGTCAGGAGTTTTTTGAGGTGGGGGGACACTGGTATTTCTCAATCCAGGTTATATGATGCTCAAACGAGGAACAGTATTAACTAAGATGAAGTTGACTGGATTTGTATGAGGAAGTCCATTGTCCTTAACCCCATTTTAAGATTACCAGATAAATGGGCGCCTGGGTGGCTCAGTCATTAAGCGTCTGCCTTCTGCTCAGATCATGATCCCAGGGTCCTGGAATCAAGTCCCACAACAGGCTCCTTGCTCAGTGGGGAGCGTGCTTCTCCTGTCTGCTGCTACCCCTGCTTGTGCTCTCTCTGACAAATAAATAAAATTGAAAAAAAAAAAAAAAAAAAAAAAAGACTACCAGATAAAATATAGGATGTACCTAAATTCAAATTTAAGATAAACAGTTGATTTTAAGTATTAGTGTGTCTTAAATATTGCATGGCACACACTTATACTAGAAAAAAAATGTTTATATAAAATTCAAATTTAGTTTAGAGTTCTTTGTTTTTATTTGCTAAATCTGGCTACCTAATTTCATAACAAGATACCAACTGAAGGCCTGCTTTACTGGTTACTTCATATTGCTATAAAAACTCATCTCTTCCTGGCTTTTTGAGCAGAAGTGATTTGAATAAACTTTTGCACTGTACCTACTTTAGCTTTCATTGAGGATAAATCTTAAGTGAGTTACAATTAATGCATCTTTTTTCCTTCCCCCAAATATAATAAAAGGCATATATTTTCCTTGATAACTTGTGTAACATCCACATTTTCTTTTTAATATCTATATATCTGCAACAGGCCATTCATCATGCATTTCTAATTAACATCTAATTTGGACTAATTTCCTTTTTCTTCCTTTGGGCTTTTCTAATGAGACAATAAGCTACGTTTGCAAAGGGCCTATATTAACCATACTTGCTTGATTGCAGCACCTTGTGGGTAGTTATCATATAATTGTCTTTTTAAAATTATTATTTCTATTTGTTAGATATTGGTTGCTGCTCATTCTACTGCTGAATGTGTCACAGTCTCACCAAAGGAAGCAAGTTTTTCTTATATTATTTATCGAATTTCCCTGTGGAGCTTTTATGGAAGTTTTGGTTAGAAAAAAAATATATATATATAAGTTAACATTTGTAAAAAGCCACTGGAATTAATGGCTAAGCATCCTGGGAGTTACATATAATTGGGAGTCAAGGGTCAGGGTTCAAGTCTCTGTTTTACTCTGAACCACCGGGTGACTAGTCATTAATTTTCCTGGCCTCAATTCCCCCTTATGTTTTAAAAGGAAGTATAAAACCCACATAAAATGATGTAAAGAGAAGAAGAGATGCTGAAGTTGAAAGAAAGCTTTCTGTAACTTGTAAAAAGCTATACACAGGAGTGATCATAGTGATTTTTTTTTCCTCCACTGTGAAAAGTACCAGTGAAATAAAAGCAGTGACTATGTCCACATTTTGTTTCAATTCTATAAATGCTTATTAAGTTCCTTTTATGTGCAAACCCCTGTCATGGGAAGTATGAAATGCAGAATTTAAACAAGTCAACCAAACAAAGCTCTTTCCCAAGCTCACAAAGTAGAAGCAATGACAATGCACTTCAATAGGTACTTACCATGGGCTTATTCTAGGGCAGGGAGAGCGTAGATTTAGGGGATCGAGTAGAATGGGGTGTATAGGGATATGTCCTCTGTGTCCCTGTCATTCCCTACAAGGGCACCCTGAGTCAAAAGAGAAGCTAAGCCATGCATCGCATTCTTTAGCAATGGCCCTCCACCAGGGCAACACACTAGAATAAATGAGGAGCTCTTAAAAGTTCTGGTACCCAGGCTGCATTAGGGATGAATTAAATCAGAAGGTCTGGAGCGCTTCCTAATCACTCAGTGATTCCAAAGTGCCGGCAAAGTTTGAGAACCGTTGCTCTGACACAGCCTGCAATTATGTGTGACTCACAGTCTCCCTCCCGGGGTTAGTAAATGTTGACTAATTTCATTTCAGTTTGGCCCCTGTTCCCTTGTCTCTGTTCCTGTGATCCCTTATAATGAAGATTGGGGTAGGACAGAGGTCAGTGCTTTGCCCTTTGGGCTCTCTGGCTTTTTCGTCCTCTTTTTATGACCACCTGTCCCCACAAGGGGGCACGTCAAGAGAACCAGTTTCAGAGAATCTTTTGTCCTGTTCTCTTCCATCGGGAGGAAGCAAGGCCCAAAGAGGAAGATGAGGAGAAAATGGGATGACTACACTTCCAATAGTCTTGGGCGGGAGGTGGGGAGTGACAAGGGTAGGGATGAGGCATGAAGGTTGCGATATAGTGATATTCTGATTTATAGGGGAAAAAATGTATATTTGGTTAGTCAGGCAGCCGGAATATTTCTCATCTATACTTGGCCTTTGTTCAAGGTTTCTCCCTCTCGGCTCCCCAGATCTTTGGAATTTCCTAAGTGTTGGGAGATACAAACGTGTCTTTTATTGTGTTGGTTGATGAGGTGACTTTTGGAAAGCACCTGGGTCGGTCAACTAAGGATGGAGCTTGTTGCCAGTGGAGACAACTTCGTGATTAGAGGGCTGGAACTTTCAGTTCCACCCCACCCCACCCCTAGGACGGTAGAGGGGCTGGAGACAGAGTTCAGCCTCCAGGGGCCAATGATTTAATGAATTATGTCTATGTAATGAAGCCTCCATAAAACCCAAAAGAACTGAATTCAGAGAACCTCTGGGTTGGTGAGCACATGGAGATGCTTTAAGAAAGGTGGGCCCTGAGAAGGCTTGGAAACTCCACACCCTTCCCCACCCCTCATCCCCTACACCGGCCTCGCCCTACGCATCTCTTCCCTCTGGCTGTCCTTGAGTTCTGTTCGGAAGTAGTTCTAGTAAATTGATAAACCCAGGGAAGGGGTCCTGGGAGCCTCTGATTTACAGCCTGTGCCACGTGAGAAACAGCAGGTGCAGGGCCGGGGTGGGGTCCGGGCGCAGTCCTGAAGACAAGCCCGAACCTGTGCAATCTGATGCTGTCTCTGGGTGAGTAGTGTCAGAATCAAGGTGGAGAACTAAGGCAAAAGGAAACAGAGAATTAAATCTTCTCACAACTTGCAGCCCATTGGAGACCAGCAGAGTCTGACATTCCTCTAGGAACTCCCAACTATCTTGATGTTAATGTTTTGCTAGAGGCAAAATCAACCTTATCTTGACAATAGCCAGACCTGCAGGACCCTATAAGTCCTCGTTAACATATGAAAATCCCTTTGGAAACTTCTTTTGTCTCTACCCCTTTCCCCCAACTTAAGACTAATCAATCATTCCTCACAATTCCCGGGCAGTTCTTTCTGCCCTTGGGTCATGTCCACGTGCTTTAGTGAAACCACCTTTTTTTTTTTTGCTCCTGGACTCCCATGTCAAATCACATTAGGACCCTGCTGGTATTCTGAGAATCGCTTGTTGGCGTAAGGAACCCACCCCACATGGGAGTCGGGTCCAGAAACCCAAAAAGGCTGAAACTGAACTGAATGTAACTAACTACTGAAAACCATACAGAAGGATTGTATAAGAAGGCCATGCAATGGGATGGGAATGGGAAACTAAATAGTTGGAAGTACGGGCTGAACATAAAATAAAATAATTCTGTGATGGAACACTGCCGAGTTATAACTGTTCAAAAAATGGGTTACACAGAGACTCTCAGTGTCTACTGTGAAAATTAATAAACGGAAATGTCACTTAGAATGGAGGGGGGGGGCGCTGGCAGGGGGAGCTCCCATGCCCTACAACTGCTCAGTTGCAGCCCTGACAGAGAGGACCTTGGAGCGGATGCTAACTTACCACCACAGCAGGAGGAAGGAAGACTCTCCTCCTCCTCAGAGGACAGCCCAGCCAGTGAGAGACTCATGACTCAGCCACTGACAAGCCATTATAGTTCCAACTCCGGGTCTACGCCAATGGACTTTGAGTTTGCACCAGTCCCTCCTGACCCCCCCTTCCTTCCCTCTATAAAAGAGCATGCTCTCCTTTGTTCGGTGGAGTTGCCTATCATTTAGCCATAGCTTGCTCTTGCAGGTTTGCAGTTCTCAGCTAGTCCCAAATAAACCCACTCATGCTGGTAAAATAACTGGTAGTTTTACGTTTAAGGTTAACACTACCCTAGGGAAGTTCTGAGTCTGGATGGGGAAGCAAGACATATAAATAAATAAACACTTCAAGGTTTAAGAGGAGTTGTGCTAGAAATCTCTGGAATCTAATGAAACATAAAATATGGATGCAGCAAATTTTACAGGGGAAATGGATCAGAAAAGAATTCAATGAACAAGTATCCTTTATGAGAACAGTAAGCTTGGAGCAGAATAAGAAAAGCAGTCCTTCCAGAAAGAGACAAAGGAACCTTTGAGAAAACTTGGGACTTTTACTTAATGAGATAAATGTAGAGCAGTATGGCTGAAGGGTAATTAAAATTGGAATGTAAAAGGGGAATTGTCTAAATGGCATGAGAATAACAATGCTTCAAAAATTCTCCAAGTTCTGGGTTAGAATATTGAAACAAAAGATATTAAAATGTTTGACCTTGTGATCTATCATCATTTAATTTAAACCCTATAACATGTCATTGAGGTAGGTATTGATAACACTTGCTACAGATGAGAAAAGTGAATTCAGGAGAGTTATGTTAACTTGCCTGAGATCAAACAATTATTGTAGAACTAGGATTTGATCTTGTATAACTTTATCTCTCTTTGAAAACTACAATTTAAGTTCTTCTAACCATAGAGAGCATTTTAACTATTCTTAGTTAAAATAAGTTAAGTTGAGCATTTAACTATTCTTAAGGCAAATGTCCTTAAATTATTAAGTTAAGGTAAATCTCTCTGATTCCAGCTTTGTAGGAAAGTTAAGAGTATGTTTAAATTTTATTTCTACCAGTCATTAGCTGTTGTGGATTGATCGTGTTAATTGTTCCAATTAATAACCTTCTTATATCTGTTGTTTACCCTATGAGCTTATAATTTTCTCCCATCCTGATATGGAGCTCTACCATGGCCCCATGGCCCTTTATTTAGCCAGGGATTTCTTAGCAAATGGGACATAAACAGACTCTTGAAACATGTGTGCATTTCTGCTTCCAGTCTATTACATTGGGTTTGCTCTCTCTTCCTTCTCCTCAACTGCCAGTCTTCAAGAAGAATTTGAAAGACTGGTAAAGTCAAAATGCCTACAATTTCTTCGCTGTTCCTTCCATCAAAAGGTGGAGTCTGTTTCACCTTCTCTTGCATGTGGCTTGGCCTTGTGACTCGCTTTCCCCAGTAGAATATAGTTGAGGGGACACTATGACTTCCAAATCTAGACCTCTAGAGACCTGGCAGCTTTCCCTCTCCCTTTATTGCAGTATAATGTCTTCTATCTGAAGAAGTCCAAACTAGCCTCTCTGAGGTTGAGAAAGCATTTAGGGAGAGAAGAATCATTACAATCAGCACCAGCTGCAAGGCATATGAATAAGGCCAATTTAGACCATGAGGATCTAACTGAGCCAAGTGAACTTTTGGGTAAGCTCAAACCAGACTGGCTGAGCATGGCCCACAGTACTGATCCACAAAATCAGCATGACATAAGATGGATGTTGTTTAAAGCTTCTACATTCTAGATGGTTTGTTACATAGAAAAAGATAATTGATGTAAGTGTGGAGGAGAGCCTAGCTGTATAATCCAGAGTCACCCTATAATAGTCAACCCCCAGCAACATATCCAGCCCACCATAGATAATGTGAGCAAGCCCAGCTGAGGTCAGCCGATCTTGGGCTAAATCAGCAAAACCACCCACCAGCCTATAGGTTGAAGGGAAAGGATAGATTTGGTTTTAGTTTTGGTTTGGGTGTGTTTCCTTACAGAGCAAATAGCTCACTGATATAAAATCCTTACCAGAAGAGGAACGCTTTCATTAAAAAAAAAAAAAATGGCGTTGGGTGCTGGACAGAGGTTAGAAAGGTAGCGAGGCAGGTAGCTACAGTAGCTACAGAAGAGGACTGAGAAGCATGATATTATGTGTGGACTTTGAGAATATAGGAGAGCATAAAATGGCAATCCATGTTGTGTGATAGAGAACATTTGATAAAAGTTTCTGCAGTCATTAGCTGGAAGTTGGAACGACTTACCAAGTAGAATTTTGGATTTGACCAACAAGATTTCCAAGCCCAATGTTACAGGAGCCCACAAGTTGCCTCGAGTTTATAGGATCAGGGATTACAAGAAAGAGATGAATTGAAGAACAAATTGACACACTTGCAAGTCTAACTTAGAGTGAATATGTTTGGGAAAGAAATTGCTGATGTTTCTAAAAATCAAAACAGATTATCACCTCTAGCTTTTCAAGCTGATAAAATACAACGTACAAGGTGCTACTCAGCATGGAAGTTAAGTCAGGGTCATAGCTTTAAGGTCCTTTATGAAGGCTTCATGAGTTGACCGAGTGTGTATTCAACTGTCTCTCCTAGACAAAATAACTTCAAGGAATCCTGTGGTTATTTTTCCCAAACAGCAAGATGTTCCAAAAATAGAAGTGATTGAGCTTAGACAGAGACATGTCTTGGGTGTGGCTTTTGTCAAGTGGATTTCTAAGTGACTAAAAACCTGTAGCATATCAAAGCAAGTTCACAGCAATCCCACAAAATTTTTAAGAGAATTGTACAAATGAAGGTGCCATAGGCTGGACTAAAATAACTGAGAGTGGTTAATTTTTAAAGAAGTCTGGGTCTCCAGCTCTCTACAGGGAGGAAGCGGGCTGAAAACTTTGTTCAATGGCATATTTCCAATGTCCCCTTCATCCGTGAATATAGAGGACACTGGAAAAGGAAAGTTCTTTCAGAGAGTAGAGTCATGATACTTGGGGAACACATGCAGGAAGCATAATCAGGGCACAAATAATTTTTCTATCCCTGAAATTTATAATGTTTGCCTAGACGGATTTTGAATTTACTGGTTAGCAGTGCCTACTGTTTCTCTATTCTTCCCTTTTGTGGAGGGAAATGGTAACTGAAATTTCCTGTCTCCATCTCAGCATTTTATCTTGAGTGTGGAGTCAGGTAACTTGATGGTTGAGTTCTGAGGTTTGCGGAGTCATATCAGGTCTGATGTACATGACAAGACCCTGGAATTTGAGACTGAATTCCAATGAGTAGTATTCCTGTAAGACTCGTATTAAGACCTCTGAAGGTATCAATGAATGTGTAGTCAGTCTTCCCATCTAGACAAAACTACTTCTCCAGGACATGACTTAAGCTAGAGATCTTGGGATGCAATTTTAGTTTAGTGTTTTTGTTTTTAAAATTTTTGTTTTTGCTGGTTTTCCTGACAAGTATCATTTAAGAAAGAGAAATCAAAATTGTAAAAACTGGTGCTGGTGGGGAAGTCATGGTCAACATCACAGATGGGGTCTTTAGTTTTAAGAAGGACAGAAGTCCCTCCTCTTCTGGCCTACCATGAGGAAGGAAGGCGAGGTGGGCAGAGTAAACAGAGGAGAAAGATAAGAAGGGAAAAGTGGACCTGGGTCTTGTATCAGTAATTTTTTTTCTCCAATGGAGATAGTGTTTTCATCTAAGCAGTATGGCGGTGACAGTGGGCAATTTAAGGACACCAGAATGGGAAAGAGTCCTGAGGAATGGCTAAAAGGTCAAATGTTTAGCAAGAGGGTTTGTCTCAACATGAAATTCAGATCTTAGTTATAGGCCGCCCCACCATCTGGATTAGTTTCTTCTACAGAAATGGATAGAGAAGGAAAATAAGGAAACAAAAGAGAAGAAATGCAATGGCAGGAAGTGATGTTCACGTTGGCAGAAATAGGACTATGTCTTCTCTTATTTTGTCTATGGGAAATCCTTTTTTTTTTTCTTCTCTTTTTTCTTTTTTTCTTTTGAAAGAAAAAGAAGAACTTTCTTGACTATAATGCTGTCAAAGACATAAAAAAAACCCCTTCCTGGCAGGTTGATTTCTGGATTAAAGTAGCTAATGTGTCAGAAATCACCTACAACGGCCCCTGGCATATAGGAAATGCACAGTGTCTGTAGGGAGCTAACCTCTTTTTCTCTCTCATTCCTTTTCCCTTCTGTTTCTACCCTCTCCCCATCTTACTCCTTCCTTCCTTTGTTCATTTGTGTTTTTCTTTGTTTCTCTTTTCCTTCCTTTCGACGGACTTTTCTCTGTTGCCTTTTTTAATCTCCTCTTTCTATACTCATACTTAAGGATAAATATCTATATTCTTGCTTTATTTTGCAGTATGTGATGGTCTATATCATCATTTTATTTTTCACCAACTGAGCCACCCAGGCGCCCTCCTGCACGTTGATCCTGTTATCAGTTTGTGCAAACTTCTCTTCTCCTCACTCTACGCCATTTGAGTTTTTCAACTAATATGAAGTGATCACATCAATTAGGTTATCTGTTAAATAGAAGTGGTCTTTCAAAAAATGATATTTCATGGGTGTTGGGCTGGCTCAATTAGTGGAGTGAAGGACTTTTGATCTCATGGTCGTGAGTTCAAGCCCCATGTTGGGTGTGAGATTACTGAAAAATAAAATCTTTAAAAAGATTGATATTTCACATGAACGAAGCATCAGAAATAGTAAGGTGAACTTGTTTATGCTTACTTATTTAAATTACTAACCCACCTTTCAAGGGCATTTTTAATCATTCATTTTTTTCAAATCTAATCATTCTGTAGACTTCAGCACCACAGATTGGGTTGAAAGGTTCAGTGACTAATCAGAAAAGTCAGTTCACTGTTATGTACTAGAAAACAAAGATAATTTTAATCAAACTGCTAAGAGAAGTCATTAGGAGAAAGGATCTTGTATAGGATGAGATTTATGTTATCAGCCATGGTGCAGTCTGAGTTCTTTCAATGAAGATAAATGAATAACTCCATCATCTCAATGTGTAGTCTCTTTAACCAACACACTGTCTGCTCTATGATTTGTGATGGTTTTACACAGGAAAAACTAACTGAGATACATCATGGCTGTCAAATCTTGGTATTCCTGTGGGCTTTCCGAACAGACAATCATACCGCTTTCATTATCTTTGTGTTACAGATAATGGATAATAAACCAGCTTATGGTACCCGAAGGAGAGCTTCTTGGACCCTAGAAAAGTCTTCAAACACACTGTATACACATTAAACTTTTCTTGCCCTCTGAAGATGCCTTTGAATCAGATAAAAATCGCTTTACTTTCAAAATCAAGAATCAATTTTCCAGAGCTCCCTGGTTGAAGAAGATACTTTTATCTGTGGTCTCATCTGATTCTTGAGAAATTTAATTCTCCATTTTTCAAAGTTTTGTTGGGAAAGCTCTAGGATTCATCTGGGGCTCGTTTTCTAACCCAGATTGCCTCCCAAAGCCCTTCCTTCTTCTTCATTTTAGATTCTATATATGTAGCCTTCTGTTCTCTTTCTCTGAGTCAACATGCCCCCATCTTCTCTCTGGGGTTTCTTTGGTCCAAAATCAGGCTTCAAAGTAAGATGTGGTATCTGTCTGTCTCTCCGTCTATCCTACTACACCAGAAGGCAAGTGTTTACTTAATCATTTACTCATATTGGTTGTACACTGTTAATTCATGCATGCACTAATTAAATAAATGAGCTTTCTTTCTCTCTCTCTTTTTTTAACACCAACTAAATTAAGACATTGTCCTTGTCCCCTAGGGTTCCATATACATGAAATATAACCCTTTCCCTCCTGTAACTCACCAGCTTTTAGAATCTTTGCTTCTTTCTGTTGCACATTTATTATCATTGAAGAAGAACCGGAAAAGATGCAATATAGACAAATATATGGCAAACCTGAGGGAGTTCTGTGAGCTTAAAGAATCATGTAAAGCGCTCTTAGTTTAGGGCTTTTGTTTTATGGTCTCTCACTCCCTTTCTTGGAAAGTTCCTGAAATCTCTGGTGTCTGTATTCCTTCCCTTAATATGCATTAGTGTTGATTTAATCCAGTAGGTCTCTCTTGACCTCAGACTCCACAAATTCATGCTGATACCTTCTTCTTAAAAAAACTTCACGTTGCCAATTGCAGAAAGATGGAATTATTATTACCACTGGTGGCACATGCAGGCTTGTCTTATGTGCATCCTATATACTTATAAGGAGCTCTACAAGGAGGTGGAATATTTCTTTGAAACACAAACACAGATAGTTGATCTACCTAAAAACCATTTCACTGATGACCAAGTTACAAGTGACCAATTTTCTACAAATACAAAGTTTACAGAGGTATCATGAAATTTAAATTATAAAGTTTGTTAACAATTGGGGGCTGATTTTGCTACTTCTGAAAAATTTTGCACAGATATAGTTAAGTAGATTTCATTTTGTTGTTCTGGAATATTCTAAAAATGTTTAATTGACAGGGGTGCTTAGCTGGCTCAGTCAGAAGAGCATGGGACTCTTGACCTCGGGGTTGTAAGTTCGAGCCCCACATTGGATGCAGAGATTACTTAAAATATTTTTAAAAATGCTTAATTGACTGAAGTTAAGGGGCTATGGAGTGATAATCTTTTTCTGGGTGTACTAATATTGAGAAAATAGTACTTCGTTACCAGCACCCAAAAGTCAGTTTATATAGATTCCTTTTGAATCCTATTTTTGAAGATCATTTCAATTTTTGCCCACATTTATAAGGAGTTCTTTCACTAATATATAAAGTTAATGTTAGTTTATTAAGCTTAGATCTGGGAAACTAAGTCATTGCTACCATCATTTCTTGATTTATGTCTATGATTTTAAAAATATTTTTAAACATTCCATTATAATTTCATACATATGATCAATGGCTGATCCATCCATGATGTTCATTATAATAATTCATTCTTGACATTCTTCCTTTCTGCTATACTGCAGAGTTTTACTTCACATATTGGATCTTTCAGTAAATGGCTACCAAGTTGATGTATCCCAATTGCTTCTTGCTAGATACCAAAATTTCAGGACTTTTTATTGTTTGAATTATTTAGGTCACTTCCTATTTCTTTTCTAAGTTTTTTATTTTCCTTTAAAGTTCAGTTATTTTTAATAAATTTTCACCAGTCTCACAAAAGTCATATTAAAGTTGATCTTGTCATTTTGTCATTCACATATTCATATTTCAAGTTTTATTTGGTGACGAATTTGCTCCGCCTCTGTGACTGTCCCCACATTCTTTAAATGTTAAATGTTGCTGATTTTTTAGTTATTTTTATTTTTCATTCATCAATTACTCAAGTCTACGTTAAGCTTAATCCTTGACTCTTAGTGACTAAAATATTAATTAATATTGACTCAAATATTAAAAATCTCCCATATTTTTTCAGAATTTTTCCCAAATATATTATATTTATGGTGACGGCATTTCAGATATGGTCCTATTTTCATCCTGATATTTTGGTTACTGATTAAGTATATTTTCTAAATGTTAAATATTTTGTTTAAAAAAAGTGCAGACTTACTTATGACTCTTGGCTTTGAAGAGACAATCCATTGCTTAAACTTATATGAAGACAACTAAAAACGAATCAACTTCACCCTAAAAGAAAACCAATCAAAAGTTGCTAAAATCATCAGGATAAATAAAATAATTCCTTGTGAACTTCATAAGTACTTAACGTTAATCAGGGTTTGATAAATCAGTCATTTGATAAAGTAAATAAATTGGTCATTTAACAAAGTTGTCATTCAGACAATTGATTTTTTGGTGAATTGAACCATTGCCTTGTGCAAAATGGTGGTACTGCTGTCGCATGTACCTGTGGCCTCCAGAAAGGTTCTCTGTTTCCTTTTCCCCTTTCCTTTCTCCATCCCATCCTACCCTTCCTTTTTCTAACCTTCTTATCCATCATGGTTACAATGAAAATAGTTTTCCCTTTTATACTCACAAATACAGAGCTTACGTAAAAGTTACTGAGAGGTACTCGAGTGAAGAGTTGTGTTCATCAATCATCAATTATCATAAAACTTAGAACTGAAAAGAATTCTAATAAGTCATTTGGTTCAGCTTCCCGCCCACAAACGAGAGACATAAACACACAAACACACCCCACACCACACACAGAAGGTCCACACTACACACTTGAATCACTGAGGCATAAGGAAGTTACCAGACCTTTCCAAGTTCATAAAACTACAAAGCAAACCCCCATTTGTTTAAATATTCTCATTAAAGAGAATAGGGGGAAAAATAGATTGGAAACCATGACTACCACCATGTGACAAACAAGATTAATGGATAAGCAAAGATTATATTACTACAGTGACATTTGACATGATTCTTTGGTCTTTATTCTGGGTTTTGAATCCATAATTTTATTATATGATTTTACAAAAACTAAACTGCAACCAGTTAACTGGTAAAAGAAACCCTGTTAATTCTTGATGGTACAAATTTAAATGCAATTTCCTCTCAGCAGATTAAGGAATAGAATTATTGGGGACACCTCCAAGACAAGACTCCGATAAGTGAAGACAGTCTCTTCTCTCAGGGTCCCTGGAAGAGGTGTGGTTAGACCAGGTTTATCTGTTGAACATGCTCTATGAATTTTCCTTCAGGGCAATGACCCTAAACTTCTTACAATACACCAACACTCTTTACAAGCAAATGTGAGAACAACTTTACCAGTGAAAGCACACCCAAACTTTTGGGAAGCTAAGCAATCTGTCTATGAGAATTGCTTATGGGGGCTTGAAGCCCAGTATTTGGAAGTCTGGGGACCAATGAGATATTACACAGTAGGAAGGAACACACCTGTACTAAGGGAAACTGTGCATTACTTACTTACTTAATTGATTGATTTCCTGCTCTGTCTAGCAAGTCAGTGAATCCTTTCCTGGTATTTGCCAGCAAATAATCACATTTAATATGGTATAGTCTTATCACTGCAAATCTCCAGCACCAGTTTGTAAATTCAGAACTAAGACCATGTCTGGGTTGTATTGTCAGTACCTAGTACAGTGCCTGGATCATAGTAAAGTGAGCAATTGTTACTTGTTGAATAAATGCACATTAAATTCTTCTCTATTCTTTGGCCTTTTCTTAACTTCTGTACTTTAATATAAATGTCACTCAAATTGCATCAACCCAAAATTTCCATAGTTATTTTTTTGAAGCTATGTTTTCCAGTCTTAATACATTAATGTAATTCTATTACATTATGTGCTAAATATATTTAGATGATCCATGTGATGGTAATTCTGGACTGCTTCTTATATAAAAGTAGTCCATTTTCCTTAAAAAGGAGTTCTGCATCAATGATGTCTTTTTAATGCCAAATAAAATATATATTTATGCATTTACTGCTGTAAAATAATTGTCAAGCTTTCTTCTATTAATATAAAATTAGATACTAAAACCCCCTTGTTTAAGACCTACGAGTTAAAGATAAGAGCCCAGCCAGTGATGAAGGTCCATTGCTTTCAGAAATTTAATTAAAAATAAGTGGACATCACTCGATCCATCTCCTACCTCCATACTTTTTAATATGAGTTAATTAAATCACTAGGTCATCTTGGGAATTACATCATTTTAAAAACAACATTAAACTTGTCATCTGCAAGCCTTTTCCCAAACTCAGCTATCTTTTTTAAACATCCAATGCTTTTGTATGAAATGCTAGTAAGTTAGCCAAAGCAAACCATAGGAGACAATAACATACCATAATTCTTGTGATATTTGGCTTATAGCTGCACATGCAAGAGAAAGTAAAGAATGAGGAAGTTTTATAGGTATCTCAAAGCATGATGCAAATCCCTTCATAGATTAATCAAAAGGACACTGACTCTGGGATTAGGGAATGAATTCATTCTCCTGACTCCACCACCATGTACAAAATAAGTATCTCTCTTTGGACCTCAATTTCTCTTCCCCAGTGATAGTTATGGGGCAGGCTAGTTGTTTCCAATCGTTTCCTCATTTAAAAATTATATGAATATATATTTATTTCTATGCATTCAGAACCAATGTTCTGAAGCTACTAAGTGCAAAACTGCATTAACGTGTAGCTTCTATGGACATTTACACAGGTTACCCCAGATTGTTTGATACATACAGAATAACTCTTTATTAAGTTTGACAGCCATAAGGTTGAGAACCACTTAGCTAGACGATCTGCAAAGACATATGGGACTTGATTGCCTATAAAAAAGGGATAAGATGTGCAAATATTTTTTAATTAATAAAGCTTGCAGAAATGCATATGATAAAATATTATATGCCATCATACAATTAAGGTTACTCTAAAATATCAAATACACTTTCCTGAATAATTTGGAGAAATCATCTACATGCTTGCGTATATGTGACATCTATTTAATTTGATGTATTCATTCTTTTTTTATTCATTGATTCCATCTTTCATCCATACACTAAGTCACTAATGCAACAAGTAATGACATTGTGGATGGCACTATGCTGTATTATGGACACAGAGCAACGAAGGAAATATAGAATACCAAATAACTGGGGTATGGAGGAAACACAGGCTAACACGTAAACAGAATATTTTCATTCATTAATTTTATTATTATTTTTAAAAGACTATTTATTTGACAGAGAAAGCGAGCAAGCAGGGCAACAGCAGAGGAAGCAGCAGAGGGAGAGGGAAGCCTGAGCAGGAAGCCTGACATGGGGCTTGATCGCAGGACCCTGGGATCGTGCCCTGAGCTGAAG
Organism: Ailurus styani; assembly: GCA_002007465.1. Lineage (NCBI taxonomy): Eukaryota > Metazoa > Chordata > Mammalia > Carnivora > Ailuridae > Ailurus > Ailurus styani. Next base: position 761,319 of record LNAC01000270.1, on the reverse strand, counting down.
GCAGACACTTAACGACTAAGCCACCCAGGCGCCCCAAATATAGTATCTTAATAATGGGATAGGTGACATTATACAGCTAGCAAAGATGCTATGGAAGGGTCACAGATGGTGCCCATAGTGTACGGGAAAGGGCAGGAGGGTTCTGGGAAGAGTATCTATCGCCGAGAGAATTGAGGCATGAGTAGGCATCGTGCACAGAAGAAAGGCGGTTTCCTTAATGTCTTTAGTTCACTCAGAAAGCATTCGTTTGTAATTATGGTTTCAACAATCCTGGGAAAAAATGTCTCATGGATTTTTTTTGGTGAACTGAGTCATTGGTACCTAAAATATCTCAGCTGAGTCTTTAATTATGGGCAAGGAGCAGCTTGAGGGAGAGAAGGTAAAATCCATGCTGATTAATGATAGAGAAAAAGTACATACACATTCCTCCAAATCCATCTTCCATATCGTGCTATTGTGTGAGTGTATGTTGAAAGATTCACTCCACCTTGATATTCTGTATTCCACCTTCTTTACTAATTTATACATATTGACTGAGTTTTTACGACATGCCAACTGATACTCTTCCATGAGGATGATAGGGAGATTGCAAACCAGAGAGAGGAGAAATATTAGTCAAAAAAAATAATGTCAGTGAGGTTTGCAGCCTCATATAATTTTAATTTACCTACATTATATCATTCGATTTTCACAAGAAAGTATTTTGTTCACATCATTTTACATGGGATAAGTTAAGTGTAATGGTGCCCAGCTTTCAATATTCAAGTTGAGAGATGCACCCAGGACTTTGTCTTCCTATTTCAGGAAGTATCCGTCAGTTATGGCGGTCGGAAAAGATTTCATGGATGAGATGGAAGTTCAAGGACTCAGGAAGAGTTTTTGGGGGGATTTATAGGTGAATTTGAGAAGAACTAAACTTTCACAAAAGGGGAATAATTTTTGTAATGTGAGTCAGCATTAGAAATGCATGTTTTATCTCCAGGAGAGAATGAGTTACACTATTTTGACTTGAGCAGCTATCTCAGCTAGACAAGGGACAAATAATCCAGAAAATGTAGGCTGCAGAAATCCTCAAATATCAGATTAAGGACTACACTATCCTGTAGGCACAGAGAAGCCACAGAAGATACCTTCCTTCATAATTATGCCTTGAGCAAGCCCTGGGTCTGGGCAGAGTCCTGAAACTTCTGATGAGAGTTTTAATTTTTCAACTTTGAGCTCATTTCTACCCACTGCATTGACGTTCACTTGGCTCTTTTTTTTTTTTTTTTTTTTTTTTTTTTTGTATTTCTGTGAGCTGAATGCTCTGAATTTCTGAGTAGATGCTGGTGCAGGGGTGGTTGTTTAGAGGCCTTTCCATGGTTATTGTTGCCATGGTGACCGCCTTCTTGATATGCGCTTGTTCCTCACATCTGTTGGTGTTTTGTTTATGGCCATTGGAGAGAAGCATCTCTGCATGAGGCTAGCAGGAAAAGAGGGGCTCTTTCTGTACACTCAGAGAACACAATATTTATATAACCCACAGGAAAGCATTTTACAGGATCCTCTTTCTGTCTTTTTTACACAAACTCAGATCTGTTGTCAATGGAAGATGTCAGGGGGTTGTTATTAAAGATGGAAATGTAAAGAAAATGGAAAAATGAAACAGTTTAGGGACATATGTAAAGAATTTCTGATCTGAGTTTGTGAGACTCTCTCCGTGGGGGATCTGAAGTGAAATATTTCTTATTCTTCAGAGCATGTCTAAGGCCAGTGTTTATTAATGTGCCTTTTCTGATAGAATATTCAGGGTTGGGAAAAGGAGTGTGGAGGGGTTTAGGTCTTGATTATGTTAGAATTAGTAAGAAATTAACTAGCTTTAATAATGAACGCTCATAACAGGGAGACTTACGATAAAATTATCTGGTTCAGAAGGGTAGGATAATCATATCCCACCTAGGCCAAAGGCATTAGTTTTGGGAGAATAGATTATGAAGATAAATTCTCAGATAAGGCCTTACAGGCACTCAAGAATTTCTATGGAAGATAGGATCCTGTGTAGAAAATTATTCACCAGGATAAAATATATTTCTAGCTAGCTTTGCAGGCCTGTCTAGGCTGTGTGAGACTTCTGGAACCTGCAAAGGGAGAATCCAGGTTTTAAGCACTGAATTTGTGGTATAGTAGCAACTTTCTGTCCTGCTGGAAAATAGAATAGAACCTGGAATCAAGGAAGAAAGACAGTTGTACGGACTGACTACAAGATTTGGGAGTGAGGAGGTTAGTAGGTGCATAGGCCAAGAAAGACAGAGGCTCACTGTACTGAAATCCCAAGAATTTTGGTAGTGGAGAACAGTGTCCGTTGCAACACTGGAATTAAGGATGGTAGTTAGGTAAGCAAGGTGTTAGAAAAGTCACATGTTAAAACTCAGCCAGACTAGGAAAGCTGGGTGGCTCATTTGGTTAAGTGGCTGCCTTTGGCTCATGATCTCAAGGTCCTGGGATGGAGCCCCGTGTTGGGCTCCCTACTCAGCAGGGAGTCGGCTTCTCCCTCTCCCTTTGCCCCTCTCCCCTGCTCATGCTTTTTATCTCTCACTCTGCCTCTCAAATAAATAAATAATCTTTAAAAATGAATGAATGAATGAATGGATAAATAAATAAATAAATAAAACTAAGCCAGACTATTTCGTGTCACCGCAAGGGACCAAGACTGTAACTGTATCTTATTCATGTCTTTGTATCTCCAGCATGTACAAGAGTGTCTGCTACGTAGTAACACACATATGATGGATGTTGGATGAATGAAAAAGGAATACATGAACGATCACCTTGCATGGGGGGATAGGGTGCAAAGACAAGAGGGTGATGCTAATGAAGGCTGCATTAGATGTATAACCAGTAGACATTAGGGGCTACATTGTCAAGATTAAGAAAAAAGAAATGGCTACCTATTACCTGACAAAATGTCATTTCATAATTATCTGGAAAGATTAACAAAGACATCATTGCCTGTAGGGGATCTAATCTGAAAAGTCCGTATAGTAAGAGCATCAGACTACCCTAGTCAAGCTGGGGTAAGCAGGGCATCATCATCATCACATGGAGACGGACAGTGGCCAAGCAGGGTGGCGGCCTTAAGCCCCCAACACCAGTGTACCTGAAACAACCACCTGTCTCTCTGGGGGTAGGGGGCTCTGTCATGTATTGGGCACAGGCTCCAGAATCAGACCGGCTTGAATCAAAGATCGATCCTGATACTGAACTGCTGTACAAACTTGGGAAAGTAATTTACCCTCTATATTTTATTTTCTGTGGCTCTATAATGCAGATGACATTCATATATAATATTTAAGGCTGTTGTGAGAATAAAATAATAATACCATATAACATGTACGGATTGCTTACTAAGTGCAAGTCATCTCCTCCTCCTCCTCCTTCCCTTCCTCCTTCTTCCTCTTCCTCCCCTCCCCCCCTCCCTCTCCCACCTCCCCTCCCCCTTCTTTTTCTCCTCCTCCTCCTCCTCCTCCTCCTTCTTTTTCTTCTTCTTCACACCTACCACTTTTATTCCTCACAAAAAAGCCTTGAANCCCCCCCCTCCCCCTCCCCCCTCCCCTCCCCCTTCTTTTTCTCCTCCTCCTCCTCCTCCTCCTCCTTCTTTTTCTTCTTCTTCACACCTACCACTTTTATTCCTCACAAAAAAGCCTTGAAGTAGGTACTGTTACTGTCGATCCAAAGACAGGCACAGAAGGATTCATCCAAAGCCTCCTGGTGATCTAGTGACACAGATGGGGTGCAGATCACAGTAAGGGGGCGACAGGTTCCATCATCTTACCTGCTTCTCAATTCTTTCTATCTGGGTATTTAATACATGTAAAGGAGTGAGTAAGTATACAGTCAGTGTCAAAATATTTCTATAAATTTTTCCTCTGCTACTGGTGGTCAACTGTGGCCTAGTAAATAATAAGGTTACATGGTAATATGGTTGCGGCTTATACTACTACCAAAAATAATCATGTCTACTGCAATTTGTTTACTCTGTACCAGGCACTGCGCTATTCTGCTGGTGCTCTCATTTTATTACATAGTATCTCGTATAGTATAATGCCTCATTTAAATAGCAACAATAAAAATGTAAGTAATAACGAGTCAGTCACAAAGACTTAGTTAATACTTCTATTATAGTATTTTGTATAATGGTAGCTCATTTTTTCCTCTCAAAGACCTTATAAGTTGGCACTTTGACCCTCCACACTTTACAAATGAAAAACTGAGACACAGAAATGTTAAGAGTCTTGCCTGACGTCACGCAGCTGGTGAATGGCTGACATGGGTTTGGACACAAGCAGGTGTAGGTAAGAGGACATCCTCTTAGTCAGCATCTGGAAGTGAGAGGAAACCGAGCTCTGGGCACGGTGCGGCAAGTCAGGCTTTTCCTGCATCCATATTGGATGTGTTTCAAGCCAGCACTTGTTACCGACGGAAGGATTGGATTCATTAATACCTCAACTGGGCATGCTGTCCTGAACTGCAAAATGCAGGTAAGAGCAACACCCTGGTCCACACACTTCCTCATCTACTTAGAAGATACTCCGTGAGCACCGATGTGGGCCGTGTGACCTGGGCTTGCTGCAGCAGACCCAGCGGCCAGCAAGACAGATGCTGCCTGTGCCACATTCATCCCAGAAATGGTCTACAAGTGCTATGGCTTCAATGGAGCCACGAGCGGCTGTGCACAGGCAGCTCTGGGATGTACCGGAGGCGACTGAATCTCATTAGAGACCCAGAAAGGCCAGCTTGAAGAAGGAATTTTGATAGGAGCCCTTCAGAATGAGATCTTTGTGTAGGGATGAAAGATGGACACATATGTTAAAATTTAACTCTGGGGAAAGAAGTGGGACTTCTCTATAAATGTGAAGAAGTATAATTGCCAGAGACAGTATTTTTCTGGCTGCATATGGTGAAGAGATAATAAAATGCAAAGATTGGAACATTCATCCTACTGCCACTTTTAAATTAGTTAAATAATTATCCCAGAAAACAATCTGTTTCAATGGGTTTATTTTATTATTGAAATAATATGGTTGCTTAATGCAGTTACTGCAACCAGGTCATATAAATCACTGTGATTCCTAATTCAATTGAGTATAACATCTTACTTGCACAGCGATATATTAGTAAGCCTTTCAAACATTCTCTGTTCTTTTACCTCCTAGGTCCTTCTTAATAGATTGTGTGTGTGTGTGTGTGTGTGTGTGTGTGTGTGTGTGTGTGTATGTATGCACGTATGTATTTAGGGAGTAATATCAGATCTCTTGCCATATATGCAGAATGGATTGAAGGAGTCAAGGTTAGGTTTCAGACAAGCAGACCAGGTGGAAACACTGTAGAACCTCACTGTGGGGGCAGGAGGATGAGGGGCGAGGAAAGGTGGAAGCCGAGAGGGCCCTGCTTACTTAGTTATGCTCAGCAGAAATCAGGGACTGATCAGACATGGAGAAACAGTGGTGAACCAGAAGGGAGAACCTAGGATAACTCTCAGAATTGAAATGTAGTAACTCTGAACCAAGTTAAGTTTTTCTTTTAGCTTCTAATTCTCTCCTTTTTTGTAAATTCCTGTATTCTTTTATCTTCAACTCTTTTTAGCACGTACCACTTTTCACAGACCCACGCGCACTTGCACACACAGACATGTACACATGCCACATACATGTGGCTTATTTTGACATTCAGATTGCACACAATCTACCTAAGGGTAGAATATCTCTATCTGCCTTTCTCCGCCCTTCTCTCCAAAACTTAGAGCCAGCAGTGCCCCTTGCAAAAGAGACACGGAGCTAACTTTTCATAAGTCCTGTCCACTATGCTCCATCTCTTTCATCCACTATTTATTATTATTATCATCACAATTCTAATAAATACAGTAATTCCGCTGTTTTGCTAATGGACTAATGCAGATAATTAATCATTAGGTAACTTTCCCTAGGCCACAGTTAGGAATGGTAGAGTAAGGATTTGACTTAAAATTGTCTGAGCTCAAATACCCGATCCTCTATCTTCCACCTGGGTGTCTTCCTTTGTTTCCCTCATATTTTCTATTTCTAGTCAGTGTCATTCTATGTCATGTTATCTCATCTTCCATCATCCTTGAACAGAGATGCAAATGATGTTCTCCTATATGTTTCTCATGCTCTTCCTTTTTCTTTTTTCTTTTTTTTTTTTCTCATCCTTTTCTTAAAGGCTATGGTTACACATCCTGCTGGGGATGGGGGTGGGGGAGTCCCAATCATTACCTTGGAAATCTCGTGTATGTCAACAGCAGCAGTACAGAGTAAGTCACTGTCTACCGATGAGTCCCAATCTCACTATAAGTTTTTATGTAGCAGTCAATAAGTTTATTGTTTTAGAACGGAAAGTCCTTCCTAAGAGAAAGATGGCTCATGCACAAATGAACAAAGGAGTATTTATGGAGCTGAAGTAATTGAACACAAATTGGATACATACTGAATATGTTGACCTTTAAATGAAAAAGCAAGATCACATAGTCACTGAGCCACACAGGGAAAAGAAAATTACCTTAAAAGTTTTCAAAACCACAGTCAATCACATGGCATATGCCAGGAAACACATAGATCCTCTTCGGAGAAAACGCATTGTTCTCAGTAAAACTTAATCTGGTTTGCTGGAAGCTGTTCTAGGTCATTTTTATTCATCCTATCCCAAAGTTACGAAAGATGATAGGACTTGCATTTGATCCTCACAGAGATTTGGGGCTTGAAAGTAAGGGCCTCTATGTAGATGATGGCCACAAAATGTAACAAATATTCCCATTAAATCATTGTTGTGTTTGTTGATGTTCCACCCACCTGTTTCTCAAAGCAACAGCTTCTTAGGTCTGTTACAACCACAAGGAATGAGATTTTTTTTTTCTTTTGAAACATTATATCTTTCACACCAGACTCAGAAACTACTCTTCAAGTGGTAGTTGATGGGAGTCAATTTCAAAGAACTCAGACATGTCTCCTCAGTACCAGGGGGGAAGACACAAGAGAAGGGCCAATACCTGTCACTTTTTAGGCGAGGCTTACCAAATAGTATAAAGTTGACATTTTTTCTTGTCACTTTGAACATGAAAGCAAATTTCCATGACAGTCTCCATTGTACATTTCTTGATTTTCTTGGACAGATGCTTGTATGCTCTGCACAAAAAGTATTTAAGTTTTGTACAAAAGATCTCTAGAACTGATTCATTTTGCATAGTTGAGACTTTATGTTCATTGAGAATAAACATGAAAAGTAGATTTATTTTCCAAGTTACAGATTTAGAGTTACTTGTTATGTGAATTTATAGAATTGCTGGGGACAATATCATGTAGTGAAAAAAGTAGAGTTTCATGACATCTTAAGATGTTTTATTTATTTTTTTTTTCTTTAAGATGTTTTAAATTCCAGGTTAGCCACTTTCTACTTATGTGATCTTAGGAAAGCTGTGTAAGGTCTGTAAATCAGATTTTGTCTATGATGCCTTCTTCTTCTTTTCTTTTCTTTTCTTTTTTTTTAAATTTTTTTTTAAATTTTTATTCATTTGACACAGAGAGAGAGATTACAAGTAGGCAGGGAGGCAGGCAGAGAGAGAGGAGAGAGGAGGAAGCAGGCTCCCCACTGAGCAGAGAGCCCGATGTGGGCCTCGATCCCAGGACCCTGGGATCATGATCTGAGCCGAAGGCAGCAGCTTTAACCCACTGAGCCACCCAGGCGCCTTTTTTTTTTTTTTTAAGATTTTACTTATTTATTTGACACAGAGAGAGAGATCATAAGTAGGCAGAGAGGCAGGCAGAGAGAGAGGAGGAAGCAGGCTCCCTGCTGAGCAGGGAACCCTATGCAGGGCTCTATCCCAGGACCCTGAGATCATGACCTGAGCCGAAGGCAGAGGCTTTAACCCACTGAGCCACCCAGGTGTCCTCTATGATGCCTTCTAACTCTTATATTCCATGCTGCAAAAAAGAAGTCAATCAAAGTTTTTTTTTTAAGTATTTAAGTATTCAACTATGTGTCTAACATAATAGAAACAGACATTTAGCAAACAGTTTTTTTTTTTTTTTTTTTAGATTTTATTTATTTGTCACAGAGAGAGAGAGAGAACAAGCGGGGGTGGGGGGGTGGCAGGCGGAGGGAGAAGCAGGCTCCTCGCCCAGCAAGGAGCCTGATGTGGGACTAGATCCTGCAACCCGAGTATCATGACCTGAGTCGAAGGCAACTGCTTAAACGACTGACTGAGCCACGCAGGTATCCTAAATACTTGGGTTTTTTAAATTCATGTTTTAATTCTAACTTTTGTTTGATTGGGATATAGATATGCATGGCTTTATAACACCAAATTTTAAGATCTCACAAATACAGTGTGGGATAGTGTAAGAATGGGTTTTGGATGCTAACTGCCAAGAATATGAATTCTAAATCCTTACTTTAGTATCTATGTGAGCTTGGGGAAAGTACTTAAATATTTTTGAACTTGTTTTTTTCTGATTTGTAAAGAGATGATACCGAGCCCATCTTATTTGACTACTGTGGAACTAAGAATAGCAAATTTGCTGGGGTGCCTGGTGGCTCAGTTGTTAAGCCTCTGACTTTGACTCAGGTCCTGATCCCAGCGTCCTGGGATCGAGCCCTGCATCGGGCTCTCTGCTCAGCAGGAAGCTTGCTTCTCCATTTCCCACTCCCCCTGCTTGTGTTCCCTCTCTCGCTGTGTCTCTCTCTGTCGAATAAATAAAATCTTTAAAAACAATAGCAAATTTGCTCTTTATACTGATGTAACTAACCTCCAGAATTTAGTGCAAAGCAGGAATTCAACTATTTATGAATTTGTAGAATAATTAAATGAGACAATATGTAGGTACCAACTGGCACATAATAATCTCCACAATACTATTCTCTCCCTATGCTCAATAAAGGAAAATTTCCATTAATTATATTAAACAATGTATTCCCTTAATAAACAGGGTAAAAAGAGTCATCTTTTTCAGAGTACTAAAATGACATGGAAAATTTAACCACACCAGCCAGTTTGGGGATTTCTATTAATCTAAACCATCTGTTTGCCATAATCACACACCCTCTTATTTACAAACACCCTTTTCCTCCTGCCTATCACCTTTGTCTGCTTAATATTTTACAAGAGCATGTATTGCTTTCTACCATACTAAATAGTTTACTTCTCTCTCACTTCCACCCCCCTTCACTCTCTTCCCCTCACTGGACTATATAAAGGCAGGATACTGGGGGTTTTTTTCCACTCCTTTACCTCCAGCAACTGGACCACAGTACGTGCTCAATAAATATTTGTTGGAGGAAATAATTAGTCAAGGAATATTGATATTCTTTAAAAAGGGCATTCAAATCCTTTATATATTTTTCTAGTGCCAATTTCCCATCACGAGGATTAAAAAGCTCTAGGTACATATGCCATCACTTTGCCCCATGCCCCAGGCAGGTGCTCTTCACTGACCAGGGTTTTTTACTTCAGGATATGACCACACATCCTTTGCAGCCCTCCCAGTGTCAAGGCAGCCACTTCTCATAGATAGACCCCCCACTTAAGATGGAACCACCAACACCTCCCAAAGCCGTACTCTCTACCTTCCCTTTATACTTACTTACTTATTTATTATTATTATTTGCCCAGGGGTACAGGTCTGTGAATCATCAGGCTTACGCCTTTCACGGCACTCACCACAGCACAAACCCTCCCCAATGTCCATAACCCATCCACCCTATACTTTTTTATTCTTACCATTTTTTTTACTCCTGATTTTTCTTAGGAGTTAGGCTATTAAGTCAAGTTCATATAGCCTGAAGTTAGGCAGAGGGGCCTGACAGCACAGTAGGAAGGGAACAGTAGGAAGGGAACTTTCATATCACCTATGACTGGGTTACCACGTAGCTTTAAGACACAGAAAATCAAAAGGCTCACACCTCATCCCATGTGAGGGAGCCTTCCCATCTAACAGGTTCTAAAATATCGAGAAGCTTGAAGGTTGATATGGTATTTGAGTGAAGTAAAATGAGGCAAAACATAGACTACGACAGGATACTTGTTACAGATATCATGGAAAAGTGTTAATATCCAGGATACATAAAGAATTACTAAAATTCAAATACACAAAGACAATCCCCTAACTTTCAAAATGGACAAAAAAATAAGCAGGCTTTCTAAACAAAAGGAAAAAAAAGAACTGGCAATAAGCATGTGGGGGAGGGGACCAACCTCATTAGTAATCTTCTAACTACAAGGAGACACAATTTCCTACCCCTCTGATTGGCAAGAATCCTTAATTGCAAGGGACTATTAGGATGCAGAGCAAAAAAGCCTATAGTGCTGATAGGAATGAAAATTGGTTTAAAAACTTTGCAAAGGAAGTTTGCATTATCTACTAGCATAGACGGTGCACATTCTGTGACCAGCAATTCCACTGCTGAAAAATGGAAAGATATTCTTGCCCCAGTGCCCCAGGAAACATGTTTAAGGACATTCGCATACAAATAGTTAGAGCCTGGAGCAAAGCAACAAACACACAAGTGTGAGGAGAGTTGATGCTTAAGGAAATGAATTGGGATAGCCACACAATGGAATACTACGCAGAAGTAAGAGGGAGTAAATACCCAATAGGCAACATCATGGCCTTTCTCAGACAGGATGTTGAGGGAAAATAGTAAGCTATAGGAGAAGACAGGTTCATCGTCCTTTTATATCGAATTCTACAACGAACAACTGAAGAAAAGGCTTTGCACATTTGCAAGTATTTCAAGAAAAATAGAAGATAGAAATGAAACACTAGCACACAAGACCAGAGGTAGTTGGGTAAAAAGCCAAATCCAAGCCCCTGAGTCCAATAGAATACTTTCTTTCCTCGATTATGGAAGTCTGGAATCCGCAGGCTCTCTGTGTCATTCTTCACACATTACACATTTTTACAAGCATTCCTTGTATATATGGTCAATATATAACTAGAAAATATGACAATTAAAAAAGGAATGATGTGGAAAAATAAAATATAAATTACTATGTTCACTAAATCCTTGGTGTTGACTACACATTTATGACTGAATTGTAGTTGGCTGGTGGCCAATACTAGAGTAGGTCCTATTCAGGAAACAGAGACAAATTAAGAAAATGAGAGAGAGGAGATGATATGGGGGAGGGGATGAAGGAAAGGAGGAAGGGAAAGAGAAGAAGAAAGGGAAGAAATTCAAAGAGGCAGCAGGAAGAAAATGAAGACATATTAAGGAAATACTAATGTCAGGCATTGTGTTCCAAGTTTGTGAATACTTTAATCCTCGTGTCAGTATTGTGAAGAAAGTATATGCATTTACATTTTAACTATGGGGAACATTTTACTGAAGTTAAATATCCAGATATTTGGAAGGGAGAGAAAGAGGGAAGGAAGGAAGAAGGGAAAGAAGAGGAGAAAAAAAGAAGGAAATAAGGAAAGAGGGGAAGGGGCACCGGGTGGCTCAGTTGGTTAAGCATCCCACCTGATTTTGGCTCAGGCCAAGATCTCAGGGTCATGGGATGGAGCCCCTGCATTGGGCTGCATGCTGGACAGTGTGGAGCGTGCTTGGGCTTCTCTCTCTCTCTCCTTCTGCCCTGCCCCTTGTTAGTTCTCTAGAAAGAAAGGAAGGAAGGAAGGAAGGAAGGAAGGAAGGAAGGAAGGAAGGAAGGAGGAAAGAAAGAAAGAAAGGAAGGAAGGAAGAAAAAAGAAAGAGAGGAAGGAAGAAAGGAAGAAAGAAAGATGGAGAGCAAAAATGAAAGCTGGAGAGGAAGGGAGGAAAAGATGGAAAAGAAATGAGAAATCAAAATGGTGGGATAATATTTGCTAGAACAATGTTTTCCTCTAGAAGTGTTTATGAAGACATACAATTTTAAATACTATTCCAGTTTTATAAGGAAAATAACTTGGAGGAGAGTAGCCTTAAGTATAAAATTTGTTCAGTTCCCAGGTGGGCAATCAGTTAAGCATCTGCCTTCTGCTCAGATCATGATCCCAGGGGNGGGGGGGGGGGGGGGGGGGGAGGGAGGGTCCCTGCTTGGCAGGGAGTCTGCTTCTCCTTCTGCCCCTCCCCCTGCTCATGCTCACTCTCCCTCAAAAAAAAATAAAATCTTAAAAAAAGAAGTATAAAATTTGTTCCACATACCTATGAGAGTTAAACACCCAGACAGCTTTATTTTCTGTGTTTGAAACTGTTGAAACAATCGCTTGTCATTCAGCTAAAGATCTGGAACTGCCTATTTCATATCCTCTTTGGATCATGGTTTCTAGTTGACCAAATTCTTAAGCATGCTTTTTGTACTTAACCTAAGTCCCCATGAGAGGGCAGTGTGGGTGATCTTGACCTCATTTGAGGTGGGAATACTGAAATCCAAAGAGATTAAGTAAATTTGTAGACATTAGCCACTAAACTGGCCAAGAGCTCCTATCAGTTGACCCTTAAACAAGAAGGGGTTAGGGATGCCAACCCTTATGCCGTTGAAAAGCCACATATAATTTTTGCCTTCCCCAACACTTAACAATTAATGAGCTTACTGTTGACTGAATAACAGACACACTAATAACAGACCTTACCAATAACAGACACACTAATAACAGACCTTACCAATAACAGACACACTAATAACAGACCTTACCAATAACAGACACACTAATGCATACTTTGCAAGTTATATGTATTATATACTGCATTCTTACAATCAAGTATACTAGAGAAAAACGTTACTAAAAAAATTCATAGAGAAAATACATTTATAGGATTGCATGTATCGAAAAAAATGCACTTATAAATGAACCTGCACAGTTCCAACCTATGCTCAAGAGTCAACTGGAAAAAAAAAAAAGTCTACTGTACTTCTTTTCATCTTTTCATATTCTTCATGAATTCATCTTGATGATTTTTTCCCCTTTGGATTTAAACTAATGTTCATTATATGCTTACAAGGATTTACTACATTTATGTAGAATTGAGAACAGATTAATGGTGTTAAAAATTCTATTGCATTTGCTAATTATATTAAAATGTGTTGGAGAGGAAGAAGCATGTGAATATTCACAGGGAAAAAAAAGATAATGTGAAGAAGCTAACGATGCAGTCGGGGGTTTGCTCAATTTCAGTTTTCAACACGGGTGTTGGTGTCCGTATATTCTGGTTCAAATTAACTCAGCTCATGCACAATTGCTGAAAGAATGAGTTGCACTGCTGGGTTTAATAGAGACATAATGACTTGCATTTGGGGTGGCTATTTTGAAATCAAACGTGAAAAGAGACTTTGTTTGTCTTTCGCAGTTTTGCCCCAGTGTGGGGCCACAGGTCATCATAATTTGTTCTTTTCGCTCTGCTGGTTTCATCGGCATTCCATAATAGCTGCAACTAACTTCTTTCAGCATTATTTCTCCGTTGTTCTGAAGCAAGCATTGGGGTTTTTAAGATGCTGTGTTCTCTAGAGCTCTTGGAAAGGACACATTATATCTCATGGGTTCTGTCCACCGCAAATCCAAGTATGCAAACATGAGTAAGGTGCGGCTCCTACTCCAGAGATTAATGGGAACACCAAGAGAGGTAAGGGCTGGAATGAGGCATGAGAGGAGTACTCCAGGAGAACAGGGTGCTCTGCCTAATTGTCACTGTGAGAGTGCAGGGTGGGTGCACACTAAGTCCTTGAAATGTGTTAGTAAGAGCAGAAGTGCCTCTTTGTGGTGGGTATTTTCATGAGGTCCAGGAAACTGGAACTTAGAGAGGCTGAGACGTATAGCCCAGGTCGCACATTGTTATTAGCTAGCAGAAATGGGTCATGAGCTGTAGCTGTCTCCTCAGTGTTTCTATGTTATCCCTGTGAAACTGAACTCACAAGCATGGTCTCTATTTTATTATCCATTATTAATCCCAAATTTAGGACAGTGTCCAATACACAGTAGAGAGTTTATGAATGGTAGTGCTATAAATGAATGAACGACTGTGTCCACAACCTCTCTGGACCGTACACGGTACTCGGCAAAGTTCCCCTGGCCCTCTTCAAGACCTCTTTGACGCCCCTTTGCACCTTCTTGCCAGTAATCCCATCACGGACAGGAAGCGCGATCAGCCTTCCTTTTATGGCTTCTTACCCTTAAGCCTCCTAAGCCCTATTCTGCTGCAGGTGGATTGAGTTTACATCTAGATGGTGGCAGTATTTGACAAATTCAGCAAGTGTTCGTTGATTGCCTATAACGTGCGAGGACCTTGATAGACAATAGGGACACAACAGGAGCTGCCGTTGTATGGGGTCAGAAAGATAACTAGGAAAACACCTCCGTAAAATGATACTCGTGCCAGAAACCATGAGCAGTATCCTTAAGTTGAGGGGGCGGATAGAAGATCAGATCAGGGGGCCTGACCGACCACTCATCAGAATTCCTTCCTGCTTCTTTCAGTGCCCGTAAGTCTCGCTCTTTCTACTTGTTTTGCAATGTCTCTAGCCTTGTTCCATTTCTGGATAAATTTTCTATCTCTTGGAGAAGCTCTTAAATCCCTTTGCCTTTCCTGAATTTACCTTGATTTGCCTACCTGGTTCTTAAACTCAGACTACACTACCTAGTACACTGAAGACCAAAACATAAAACAGAGAAACCAATGCAAGGAATTCTCATATTCCCATCATCTCACCATCATCATTTTGCCAATCTTGCTTTATTTATCCCCTTCCTACTTTTCCACCCCCTGAGTATTTTATTTTATTTATTTGTTTAAAATTTTTTTTTAAATTTTATTTATTTATTTGACAGAGATCACAAGCAGGCAGAGAGGCAGGCAGAGAGAGGGGGGGAAGCAGGCTCCCCGCTGAGCAGAGTCCCGTGCGGAGCTTGATCCCAGGACCCTGAGATCAGGACTCCAGCCAAAGGATGAGGCTTAATCCACTGAGCCACCCAGGCGCCACCCCGCAGCCCCCACCCCCAGCCCAGTATTTTAAAAGCAGATCTAAACATCACAGTATTTTGGTTGTGAATACCAGGTATGCATCACTATCAGCAAGAACTTTTTCTCCCCTTTTGTTTTTATCTCTTGCTTATCTCAGATTTTTGGTGTAAGTCCTTGTAACAAGGTTGGAAACTAAGGAAGCCTATGTCAGCTCACAACTGGCAGACTCAGAATCACTTTTTCTCATTCATTTTCTTTGGAATAAGTCCTGTCTTTCTTTGGGGTGATTTTTTTTTTTTTTAAAGATTTTATTTATTTATATGACACAGAGAGAGATTACAAGTAGGCAGACAGGCAGGCAGAGAGAGAGGAGGAAGCAGGCTCCCCGCTGAGCAGGGAGCCCGATGCGGGCCTCGATCCCAGGACCCTGAGATCATGACCTGAGCCAAAGGCAGAGGCTTTTACCCACTGAGCCACCCAGGCGCCCTGGGGTGAGATTTTTTTCCTAGAAGGTTAACTTTAGCCTTTCATAGAAATCTTTTGTTGGACTGACTCTTTTTTTTTTTTTTAAGATTTTTTATTTATTTGACGGAGAGAGATCACAAGTAGGCAGAGAGGCAGGCAGAGAGAGAGGGGGAAAGCAGGCTCCCTGCTGAGCAGAGAACCTGCTATGGGCCTCGATCTCAGGACCCTGAGATCATGACCTGAGCCGAAGGCAGAGGCTTTAATCCACTGAGCCACCCAGGCGCCCTATTGGACTGACTCTTATTCCATATTTCCCAGTCATTTACTGAATCCTTGAAGAAACATATCTCTTCTGAAACTGGGAATTCTTAAACGGCAAATTCTGTGTCATAAGAATTTAATGGGATGACATAGCAATTAGGGCTTCTGGGGTTACAAACAGTACTAGGGAAGAGGTAGACTTAGGATTTCTTGAAAATGACATCAGCACATTGAGTCACATCATCAATTGTGATATGCTGAACATTTGCATGTAACAAAGATCCGACTTTCACCTGGTGGGTGGAATGAAACTGAGAGGTTGTCTCCAGGCAAACATTGGAAAGAATCATTCAAGACTGCTGCCTATCCAGGGCTTTGGACCCATGGCCAGCAAGTGGCAATGTGATATGGAATAAATATTAGATGGTGACAAATAACACTGACATTTTGTCAGAAGCAGAGACATGACTCAGACCCAGCAACTTGGCAGAGATGAGTGCCAGGGTTTGGTGACAAATAGCTTGAATCTGACAGCATGCTTCAGTGCATGGACTTTCATCTATCACAGAGATATTTTAAAAAATCACAGAACACAAAACACGCAACACT
The DNA here is from genome assembly GCA_002007465.1 of Ailurus styani. Classification (NCBI taxonomy): domain Eukaryota; kingdom Metazoa; phylum Chordata; class Mammalia; order Carnivora; family Ailuridae; genus Ailurus; species Ailurus styani. Next base: position 745,065 of record LNAC01000270.1, on the reverse strand, counting down.
CACAAACTGGGTGACAGGAGGTGGAAGCTGAGTAAAAGGCAAGTCAGAGGCAGTGTTGGAGACAGGGAGCCAAGATCGCAAAACAGCCACTCTCACTTTATTTTAAGATTCCCATTTTTCACCATTCTTACACTTCATAATTCAGAAGAGCATTTACTGATCCTTTGCTTAAAATCACAAAACCAAAGAGTATTAGGAGAGTGAGTGGTTGAAGGGGTGACCTAAGCCCCAGACCTGATCATCAAGGGGTTAAGACTTGATGTAGACATTTTTTGTAAACATGAACATATATTTACATATATATGTGTAAATATATATTATATGTAAATATATAAAATTATATATAAATACATATAAGTTGTATATAAATATATATATCCAAATATATAAAGATCTCATGTATCTCAATAACAAAAAGGAAATATATTTAAAACAATCTGATTAAAATCTGCCCAGAGGAAATGAATAGACATTTTTTAAAAAGATTTTATTTATTTATTTGAAAGGGAGAGAGAGAACACAAATGAGAGGAGGAACAATGGGGAAGCGAGCGGGTCAAGCAGACTCTGTGCTGCACGTGGACCCTGATGTGGGGCCTGATCCCAGGGCCCTGAGATCATGACCTGAGCCCAAATCAAGAATCAGATGTTTAGGGCGCCTGGGTGGCTCAGTGGGTTAATGCCTCTGCTTTCGGCTCAGGTCATGATCTCAGCGTCCTGGGATCGAGGCCCGCATCGGGCTCTCTGCTCAGCGGGGAGCCTGCTTCCTCCTCTCCCTGTCTCTCTGCCTGCCTCTCTGCCTACTTGTAATCTCTCTCTCTGTGTCAAATAAATAAANATTTAAAAAAAAAAAAAAAAAAAAAAAAAAAGAATCAGATGTTTAAGCGACGGTGCCACACAGGTGCCCCATGAACAGACATTTTTCTAAAGGAGACATATGAATAGCCAATAGGTACAGGAGAATGTGCTCAACGTAACTAATCATCAGGGAAATGCAAATCAAAAGTATGCTAAGGTATGACTTTGTGCTTACTGGAATGGCTATCATCAAGAGGACAAGGGACAACAAGTGTTGGCCAGGATGTGGAGAAAAGGGAACCCTTGTAACACCATCAGTGGGAATATAAACTGGTCCAGCCTCTATGGACAGTCATATGAAAAGTAGAAACCCCATTTCTGGGTGTATCATCTGGAGGAAACTAAATCACTATCCTCAAGAGACATATGCACCCCTGTGATCATCACAGCGTTATTTACAACAACCAAGGGATGGAAATAACCTACATGTCCTCGGATGGATGAATGGATAAAGAAAAGGTGGTGCATGTATATGTATATACACAAATATATATGTGCACACACACATACACACACACACACACTGGACTATTATTCAACCATAAAGAAGGAAATCCTGCCATTTGTGACAACATGGATTAACCTTGAAGGCATTATGCTAAGTGAAATAAGTCATTCAGAGAAAGACAAATATTGCCTCTTCTCACTTATATGTGGCATCTAAACAACAAACAAACAAACATACCCATAGATGCAGAGAACAGATTGGTGACTGCCTGAGGTGTGGGGTAGAAAAAAATAGACTTGACCTAGGCATCATTGTAAATACATATATATTTACATGTATGTATAAGTATATATATTTCCATAAATACATATCATATATTGTCTAAGATAAGATGATCTGCTAACCTAATAGCACAGTCTGCTGATTACACTGTTTCATAGAGGTTAGTCCTGATGCAATGAGATGCACGTTGGACTTTGCCTCAGAAAGCCCTAGTTTGTGTCACTCATCGACAGTGTGAATTAGCCTTTCTCCCTAGTCCTCAGTTTTCTCTTGTTCACTCATACATCAAATATTTATTGAACACTTTTAGTGTAATAACCACCATCTTGTTGTTAAAGATACAATGGTAAACGTGAGGAAGATGGCCTCGACTCTAGGAAGATTCTGGTGGCATTCCACAGAAAATGAGCAAATCAGAAAATAAAAGTCAAGGTAAATTTATGTTCTCTACTATGTGGACTGTAATATGAGGTAATTTGAAAATTATCAGACCATGTTGAGGAATCTACTTCATGTTGGCTGGATGAGAAGAACTCTCTGAAGGGGTAATGATGTTGCCTTGACTTTGACAATGAGAAGTCCCAACCATGAGAAGACAAGAAGGAAGGGAATTCCACACCAGAGAAAAGGTTTCATAGAGAATATGTAGTGTCAAAGACATAAATATGTATGTAGTCATAAATATGGAGTATCCAGACACACATCCCTGCCGGAATACGTATTCTCAAGATGAGATTCCTGGGAACACGCAGTTAAACAAGTGTGAAAGTGTTTTTCCCTTGTGCAATGCATGCCGCTGGAACAAACTCCTTCAATGCATGTGTGAAAAAATCTAATTAGCATGTGAATTTATCAGTTACTAATCAGTTATGTCCCAGGTAGTTGGAGCCCAACGTGAAATGGCACAGCACTGAGAACTTTTACTGGGGCATTCCTCTCATCAGCAACCAGGGAGGTCCTGGTGTTGGGTCTTGCCTGGATATGAATACTTTCAGGAATGAGTTGCTCTTAGGTGCATCCTGGGGGAAGGAGACATACACTACATTGTGAATCTGAAGATTTTTTTCCCCAATGTTGATAAGAATTTGATTTTTTTGTTACTGTTGCAGGTATTGATCCTAGGATTAGAAAGAATCAACTTCTAATTCTCTGAGGCACATTATACAACCTGAGTGTTATATATCCTCAGAAGTGCTGAGACTCAATACTGCTGTTATTACTGAAGGCATATTTACTCTAGACTTACACCTGTCCCTGATCCCTCTTCTCCAATTTAAACCATCCCTTATATAACTGCCTCAATACATTTCCAAAGACCATGTTTAAATCATACCTTTTCCGCTTCATATCAAAATCTTTCAAGGGCTTCATAATTTTGTAGATAAAATTCATTCCACACTTAATTCAAAAAACTTTAAGTTTGTAATAAGGACCAAACACTGTAGTTGATTTTAATGATGCACAAATGCATAAGCTAAACACTGTCTGTGTCATCAAGGAGCTTTTATTTATTCTAGTGGAATAGATGTTAAACCAAGCAGCAGCAACAACATATAATAATGACAATAAATAATAATAAGTAAGAATAATAATGACAGTAAATTAACATTACATTAGAAGTAATATCAAAACTCCTCTAGAACAAACTATAATATAAGTAGAAAAATACATAAAAGTAGAACACATTCAAGGGAACTTAACATGGTAAGGGAGTTTATGGTAGCGGGGAGAGTTATATTATTTCTGCCAAATACTAGCTGTTACTGTCTCCCGTTAACATAAAAAGCCATCACCAAGAGGTGGTGGCTTAACACAATTTATTTGTTCATATTTATTGGGATCAGCGATTAGGACTGTACTCAGTAGGGCAGTTCACTTCCTGACCTTGTCTGGAGTCACTCATGAGAGTGCAAACATCTAGCAGCTCAGACTAGAACTGGAGAATCCAGATATGCTCATGCAGGAACACCTAGCAATTGGAGGCGGCATGAAGGTTGTAGTAATGTAACATCGCTCTGCTGCTAGATTCTAGTAGACAAAACAAGTCACAAACTCAATCCAGTTTCAAGAAGTGGGAAAAGAGATTCAACTTTTTGATGGAAGGAGAAAGCATGTTTGGCCATGTGTAGTCTACTTCAGAAAAGGGCCTCATTCCCCCGTAACTTAAATTGCTCAACTATAAAGTGAAGAAATAACACCTACTTCTCAAGATGCTTATTATGATCAGATGATGTAAAGAGTGCAAAATACTGGTTATATAGTGTGCATTCAAAAAATGATAGACGGTATCTGATTACTCAGAAAATGATATGTCCCTCTCCCTTCCACTCCCATCTACTGAGAAACTATTGTGTGTAACTCTGAGGAATACCGTGAAGAGGAAATATGGTCCTTTTTCTTAGGAATCTTTTAACTAAAGAAAAAAAAAAGAATCTCTTAACTACAGAGACTGGCATTCAGGTATCATTCACTGGTAAATGACATGGGAAAAAGATGTATAATTGACAATTTCATGTGAAGTCAATGTTTTCTTGTTACTTGTTTTATTCCTTTGATTTCTAATATGTTTCTGAGATTCAGTTCATAATTTTATACCATCAGGTCTTTTCAAGATGTGGACCTGTCTTTCCTGGCATCATTCATTTAGCATTCATTTATTTTCTTACTGATTTCCCAGCAGAATTTTACTGAGCACACATCTGGTGAAATAGTGCCAAAAGCTAATATCTGAGTGATCTTAAAGAAGAACTTGATATTCGATATGGAGGCAGAGGAGAAGTAAGAAATGATAGCACAGGTTGAGAAGGACTATAATAGAAGAATTCATGTGTTATTATAAATAAGATGTTCTTGATCCATCCTGAAGTGGTAGCACTTGGTGTGCTACTGGTTGGAGTTTAGTTGAGCAAAGGAAAAGGGATTTTGATAAGATCATACTAGGCAGCAGTAAGGGCAAGAAAACAGCCATCTGAGAGATGATGGCTGTCCAGTGGAGGCCTCCAGTTCAGTTAGGCTGCAGCCTAGGGGACTGATGAATGGAAGTAGGGGGAACAAGTGTGAGAGCTGAGTCTAGAAGAGAAAGCACGAGCCACGCAACTTTGAATGCCCGACGAAGACACAGAGTTTCATCTTGAGATAAGAGTTTGAAGTTTTTATTCCCCCTCATCTACTGAAATTCTTTACAGAAATCTTTTATGAAACCAGGGAAAGATCAACATTTTCAGGAGTCCTAATAAAAACGTGAGCGTTTCCCAGGAAATGCTTTTTGTTTTGTTTTAAGGAGTCTCCACGTCCAGCGTGGAGCCCAGTGCAGGGCTTGAGGTCATGACCCTGAGATTGAGAGCTGAGCTGAAAGCAAGAGTCAGACACTTAACTCACCGACCCACCCAGGTGCCCCCCTTCCCCCAGGAACTTCTGAAAAAATTGATTTTTTAATGTAGTACACTCATTTCCCTCTTATATTCCATTGTACCTTCCTCTTTCTCACTTCATCCCTTCTCACAAACCTTTTTTGAATTCAGGCACCATGCTATGGACCTTTAAATACAACTTCTTGGTGTGTGTCTAGGGCTCTGGTCTTCCAAATCAATGTAACTCTTTCGAATTTTCTACCTTGACATGTGAAGTTCTGTTGGATATGACATTTGCCTTTTTCCTCACTAAGTCTTACTCAAGACTCAGTTCAAACCTTATTTTGTTCTACAGATATTTCTCTGGGTCTCCAGGAAGTTAACCCCATCTCACGTCTCACCACATCTATAGCTATATTACCATATTGTCTGCAAACTGTTCTAGCGAAGGGCCAGCGTATACCCATATACATTCAGGCAAGTACCCTGACATGCACATCCACACCCCAGCACTCAGACGGCGTGAGGATCGAGTGTCATTAGTCACTGTGAGATCTTGTCAAACCAGATGTCTACTTAGAACATCACTGGTTTCATCTACAGAGGGGGTTGAAATGGTGAGCTCTTCACCCTCCACACCAGGGATCCTGGAAGTGAGACATCATGCGACGCATTCTTTATGCTATATGCATACAGTGCCTAACCTTACCTGATAGATTCAAAATGATTAATGTTGCTATGCCAGAGTCCTAACATGAAAAATAATTGGAGAAGACCAAAATGTCTCCCAGACTCAGGTATGTAGAAGGTGACTGCTACGCAGGGGGAGATTGTCATCTTTGAGCTGCTGTGAGCTAGTTTCGGAAAGTGATTAACGTGAAGGTTGAGAGACATGGCATCCTAATTAGAATGCCCTCTGCTTGGCTAATTCTCTTTTGTTCTTTCTTTTTCCCATGTAAGAATCTACTTCAGAAAAGCCGGTAAGAACTTGGCTGTAACTTTGACTGGCACATAACTTTATTATCCTGAATGGTGGCTAATTGAGAGAGACGCTGCTTCAGACAGCTTGTGGCAATTACTCCCTCTTGCTCATCTCCTTCTGACGTCTGAGATTTTTTGAAAATTTGGGGGTCTCAGAGAACATATGTTAGTGTTTGTTTTTTCAGGTGAGCTTTTTAAGTTTAAAGAGACCCACCTTCCAGTGGGCGGGCCTTGCCAACATTCTGGCCATGGTGATCATTTTGAAACCAGTCAATCCACTATGACAGCTTCAGTTTGATGGGTCTTTTAGGGGGGAAAAAAAGGAAAAAGAGACTTTTGGAGTCACTCAAGTAGGGGTTTAAACCTCCTTTCCATTCTTTACTAATTCTTTTAACTTGGGAAAATTTCAAACTCCTCTGGTCTTTATTGTCTATATCTATGAAATGAAGATTCTAATACCCACCACAGAGCTTTATTATGAAAATGAAATGAGAGATGGATATAATACATTTACTATATCATCTGGCACACAGTTGTCTCCCACAGACACCTTCCCTTTAGAATCCATGTTGCCTTAGGGAAATATTGGTAATTAAATTCCCCAGCAACAGAAATGATATTATCAATGAATGCCATACCTAATAATGTATATATCAATATGAACTAGAATAACTGCCGGAGGCCAGCTCCAGCAACAGTCAGGGGTCCCCGAAGGAAAGGACGGCGTCGGCGATACGAAATGAGGAGATGGACTCGGATGATGTTTCAGGAGTCTCCCAAAACCTCAGGGCTCGGGGTCCTTTATTTATATCATTGTAACAAAGGGTGATAAAACACAACCAGAATGTTTATTTATTAATTGAAGGAACCTTCGTAGATGCACCTGGTATTTCTCAAAAGGCTTGATAGGTGATGAGGCCTGTTCTGCTTCTCTGTATAGTGCCCCCTTTTTTATGGTTACTCCTAGTTCTGATGTAAATCAAGGGTTTTGTGTAAGGTCATTAAGCCCTAAAGTTAAATGCTATATATCCTGGGGGGGGGCACAGCATGGAGCCGGATTCTTTCCCGGCAATTATCCTGGATTCCATTTGGGCCTGTTTATCTATAGAAAGAGTAAACTATCCACATTTCGAAAAGTCAATTAGCTGACTATATTTCTTCCAATAACTATGTTTATACTATATACTTTTACATTAATTGATAATACGGGATCTACAAATAGTAAATTCAACCTATGTTTAACAAATCTAGTCTGATCTTACCATTCATACTGATATGCGTCATTCGAGCTGCAAGCCGCTTTTAATTGGAAGGGGTTGATTAATGCTTTGCCCATTGCATTCTCCTCGCCTTGCAGGAGGGCTGCGCCCCATACCTTGTGGCGGTGGTTCACCTTCTTGTGCCATGCAGACGGCTCACATCAAATAACAAACATTAGCGCTCTTTTTGTTTGTTCATTTGTTTCTTTGTTTGCATGGAATTTAGGAGAAGGTAGTGCGTGAACATCAAATTATTTATTAAAAAAAAATCCTACTTTGTAAAAACAGCTAGGATGGGTGAGTTCACAGCTAATCAAGGACAAAGACCCAGGAATCTGACCATTCACCCAGAATCCTTCCATTTTGCTGCAGTGGTGCTGCTACTTGAGATTAAGCAAACCCAGAATGAAAATGGGAGAAAAACCAGGTATTTGGGCAAAGAACAGAGAATAGCAGGCCCCCAGGAGGAAGGGAAGAAGCTGCGACTCCAGCCTCTACTCTTGGTTCCCCTTCCCAACACCTCCACATTCTCACCATTAAGCTTCCTCCTGGGGCGCCTGGGTGGCCCAGTGGTTAAGCCTCTGCCTTCAGTTCGGGTTGCGATCTCAGGGTCCTGGGATCGAGTCCCACATCGGGCTCCCTGCTCGGTGGGGAGCCTACTTCCCCCTTCTCTCTGCCTGCCTCTCTGCCTGCTTGTGATCTCTCTCTCTCTGTCAAATAAATAAATAAAATCTTAAAAAAAAAAAAAAAAGCTTCCTCCTGCATTGGAGTCCTCATTGCTGGAGGTGTTGGCCACCCTCTGCGGTACATAAGGTAACACTCATCCTAATTCACTTGTCCCAAACCTGGTAGTTGACCCATTCACTCAGAAAATCACTCATTCCTTACTATGCCGTGCCTCGTTCTCTTACAGAACCCCCTGGACTGAATAATATCTCTCTGTTTCTGTGTCCCTGTCTTCCAGGTCACTGTGGTTTCCTCTGCATAAAGCGTGTATTTGATCTTTGGGTACATGTGAACCCAGCTCATAGTAGGAGACCTATTATGTTTGTTACATGGATACATAAAAAATGTGCAGATGAAAAAATACATTAAGAGCCATGAGATGCTCTCTAGGGGAATTTCAACCGCTAATATTTCACAATTCTGTTATGCCCTCTTTGGGTATACATATAAAATACAGGGGGAACCAATCATTATTCACTGAGGGGCAGTATGTAGAACAAAATCTGGATGAATTTTCTTCTGATCTGAAGACTTAGGTAATTCCATTCTCGTTTTGCCCATAGGAAAAGAAAACTCAGAAAAGACAAACTACGGACATGCGGGACATGCAGTCAGTTTCAGAAGGCCTACTGCCTCCAACATTTGTACCAGTAATGGTGGAATATCATCGATCAGTTTGCAGTTTGTGGAGCTATTTTGCAAGGTAACGTCTGATACTCCAATGATATGGATAGATTATCAGCCATGTGATAGTGCTGGCACAAAAGATCAATAATTTCGAAATGTTATAGATCCATTTTAATGTTTTCTTGTTTATTATTATGCTCAGTTAGCCAACATATAGTACAAGGTTAATTTTTGATGTAGTGTTCAACGATGCATTAATTGTGTATAACATCCAGTGCTCATCAGTGTTTTCATTTTGAAAGAGGATTTTTTCCCCCTCACTTCCAGCTTCCTTTATATCTTCTGGGAAAATTCTTATCCTTCTTACCAACTGAGGGTAATTTACTTCTTAGCTGAAGAAGCCCTAAAAAGAAGCTCATAGCCAGTCACAAGGAACATAAAATCAAAGGCAAAGAAGTTCATAGGTAAATACAGAAATAACTGGGGCACCCGGGTGGTTCAGTTGGTTAAATATCTGGCTCTTGATTTCATCTCAGGTCGGGATCTCAGGGTCATGATATTGAGTCCCATATCGGGCTCTGTACTGGGTGTGGAACCTGCTTAAGATTCTCTCTCTCTATCCCTGCTCACTCAATCTCTCTCTGTCTCTCAAAAATAAAACAAAATAAAATAAAATGTATAAAAAATACAGAAATAACTATTTTAGTTTCGCATCGTATTTTATGTTAATCCCCTTGACAGCACCTTTTTCCCACTGGGGCTCATCCATCATCCTTTGTCTTGTGTGGCTACTTCAACACAGTCCATTTTTTCTGCGTAGAATGCCTACGTTCCTTGTTGCCTCTTCTCCTTTACCTTATGATCTTTATTCATTTAGTCTTAGCTTTATCTATTCCACAAAGTATTTTCTACCATCTCCTTGCCTGATTTAGGTCTCCCCTCTACATGTCCTTGAATTTCTCTTACTTTATCTTTACATTTGCCACACTATGTTATAATTATCTATGAGTCTGTATCCACCAATAGAATGAGAATTCTTAAAAAATGTGGACCTATTCTTGCCTTTACTCTTGATGACAATCATCATGCTCAGCACACATGAGGTATTACAGAGATGCTGTGGAAGAGAGAAAAGTAGGAGAGGAGAAAGGAAACAAATGGGAAAAATAAGTCACAGAATGAAGGCATAATACCTAAGATAATAGGAAATGCATGTCTCAGCAGCCAATCCCATTTTGCCTTGATGCTTTGACAGAAATCCCTTTGTAATTTGAGACAGAATTCATCTCCCTGAAAATGGACACTACGGTCCCAGATCTATCTTTTATAACCATTAATACAGATATTGAGAAAAATAATATTGACTTTGTGAATTTTCCCTCCCTAAGCCAACTCCTGTACCTCCAAGTTTTTTAAATATTCGCTCATATGAAAAAGGAACATAAGTCAGGAATTAGTATTTCCCTAGAACACACTGATATATGAGAAATCATAGAAAGGAGGGTCAGTGTTGAGAATATACCGTGACACAGTGACACAAACCTCATGGTGAAACCTGCATCGGTCATTACCAGTTGTGATACAGGAAAGATATTTTATCTCAGTCAGCCATAGCATCAGAAAATTTTATTCTCCTCTATAAAGTCAGGTTAAAAAAAACCTGTTTTGTGTACAGATGAAATGAGATAAAATCTGATTTTCTTTGTACAGTTCTTGACATGTTCACTTACAGATGTCTCCCACAACTAGAGTTGTATAGAGTTCTGTGTGTGTGTGTGTGTGTGTGTGTATTAGGAAAGATACTTTCTGAATTAAACTGTTGCAGAGGCTTGGGATATTTCTACAGTACATGAAAACATGGATAAGGTTACTTGTAGTAAAATAATCTCTGAATTGGGAACCAGGAAATGTGAACCTTAGTTTCAGTTTCACCACCATCCAACTGCATGATTTGGGGACTTCCAAATGACCACATTTTCCATATTTTTAATATGGAGAGACCAGGCCAAATAATTTACATGATTTCCTCAAAGTATTATAATCAAAAGTTATTCTATGATGAAGCAAACTATTAAAACTTCAGTGAAATATCAAAAGTGCTGGGAAAATAAGCCTAAAGAGATGAAGAGGATGGTATCAATTCTAGGCAGTTAAAACCATCGGTGTTTTAAGTGTAGCCCTTCCTCCTCCGCCCACCCCAGCAACTTATGAAATATGATGGAGTTGATGTCAGAAAGAGACCGTTAATGTCAGATCCGTGATAGGCATGATGGGAAGTCTTCCCACATCACTCCAGACAACTGTTCTTTATGTCGCTAGTAACTTGTCAAAGTACAGAATTACGTTCTTCATATCTCATTCAAGTCCTATTCAGTAGTCCCTTCAGTATGGATAGCATGAAGCATGCACATTGAGATTTAATTTAAGTAGCAATGAACACAAGTTTGCGCCTGGGAATTGGGACATAGTATTAAAATAAATGTCCAGTTTCCTCTCCAATGCTAGTCAAATGGTCCTATAATAAACACATGGAGGAGAGCTCTGTGTTTTGGATGAAACTTTGGATGAAATTTTCCATTTGATTCAAGAAGCACCCACTAAGTCTCTACCACATGTTCTACATTGTACTTCAGGACCATGTTAAAATAAACAAGGCCTTCCCTTTGACAAAAGAGTCCCAACCTCCTCAATGCCTCTCTTCCTGAACCATTTAACATCCTTGTCAGAGTTCCCAGTGAGTTAAATGATCATACATTGGTCCTGAAAAGTGAACATCTTATTCTTTCAGTCTTCAAAAAATAGCCATTGATAGAAAGGATGAACATAAAATGTAAATGTATTTAATGAATACTTAATTGAGTATACTGGTGTAACTTTGCTGTATTTTGAGAGAGGTATGTACTGTCTGAGACTGACATTGGTCATGATTCTGATAAATTACTATAATTGTAAAATAAAAATGACACCCTTTTCTTTCATATTTATAATTTTTATTTAACGCATTTTACATACACAGGCACTTAAATTGGTTTTCATCTGTTCATCCAAATAAATACTGGGTTGTGGGCAGAGCAGGGACTTTGCTTCTGTGGAAACTGAGCTTTCCCAAGTCAATTGCTGAAGGTCACCATTGCCAGTACACAGCAGAAATAGTGTTTTTTGTTGTTGTTTTTTTTTCTCCTGTAGCACTTTTCATTTTTGTCCTCCTGGCTGAAAAATTGTTCTACTTCAGAATTTGAGTTACTCTGAGGGAATTATTTCAGATGTGGCAAATTTGTAGGAAAGAAACATTTGGACAGACTCTCATTCCTCCTCATACTTTTGTGTGAAAGTGACAGCCCTGCCACCTATCAGCTGTAGCTGGAAGAGAAGCAGCTGATCTAAGTGGTCATGAGTGCAAAGTCTAGAACCAGACTGCCTGGATTCAGTCCTGACCCTGCTCCTCACTAGTTATGTGCGCTTACACAGTTAGATACTCCTTGGCTCAGATCTTTACCTGTGGAACGGAAGGGGTAATAGTCCCTACCCAGAGGGTTGTGGTGGGGATTACATGAGTTAATCCACACAAGGGGTTTAGAGGACTGGCATATAATTAGCACGAGTTAAGTTTGTTAAATTAAGAGTGACTCTTCGTTTTCAAGACACCCTGAAATTCTGATTTTTGTGATCTAAAGTAAATTGAGAAGAGTAGTGGAAAGAAAATGGAACCCAGAAGCCTAGGCACTAATTTTCTGGTTCTGCCACTATTAAGACATGGATCTTTGTCATTCAGTCCTTCCCTATGTGAGAAAAGTAACAGATCTGGACAAAATGGCATCTGGGAAGCTGAGACATGGAGGCTAAGAGGATGGGCTATCGAGTCAGACAGATTCAGATGTAGATCCCACCTCAAGTACACACTAGTCATTTGTCCTTGAGCGTTGATCTCATTCAATAGAATAAAAAGGGAAGTGCCAGCTCAGGGTCGAGTGGTTGTGATTTAATAGGATCACCATTAAAAATAATTATTATCCCTAATATTGTTATTTAATAAATGTGAGTTATTATTATTGACATTGGCCAAAGATCTCTTACTTCAATAAAATTATATGTTGCCAAGGACTATAATCCTTTTTTAAAGGGCTAAGTAAATTCTGTATTCAAAAGAGAAAAGAGGGGCTCCTGGGGGGCTCAGTTGGTAAGTGTCTGCCATCATCTCAGGTCATGATCCCAGGGTCCTGGGACTGAACCCTGCATTGGGTTCCCTGCTCCACGGGGAGCCTTCTTCTCCCTCTCCCACTCCCCCTGCTTGTGTTCCCTCTCTCATTGTCTCTCTCTGACAAATAAATAAAGATCTTAAAAAAAAAAGCAAAAGGGAAAAGAAACGTGTGTAAATTGTACAAATCCAAATTCCACACTAGCAAAATTTATATAGATGTATCCTACCCTTAAACACCTTTGCATGAATCTCCATATTACTCATTATACTTTTCTCAGATGAGTGCCTTTTCCATATGGGATCTGGATAAATGCAATGAGGAGATGAAAGGAACAGGTAATTAAAAAAAAAAAGGACAATCCTCATGGTTTTACTTTGAGAATGTCAACCTGCTCACCTCAAGAGGTGAGGTCAGAAGGTGACTTCTATTTAAAGTTATGCAAATCATGTACAGGAGTGACTATATATTGATGTTAAATTTTAAGATATACGCTTGGGCTTCAGATATAACCTATAGCTCTAAACACACCACAAAGATAGAGCCACTTCAACCGTTTTTGGACCTCCTTTTTGGAACTGGAATTCAGAACCCCTTTTAAGAAGTATACATGGAAAGTTTGTTTCAAGAACCAGTGTTCTTCCACAAGATTGTCTATGGAGATTATCATTTAATCCAGTCTTCAATTGCTCTAATCAATCACTCAGTCACTTTAATTACCGTACTTCATCTTTCACATTTTCTGCCTTTGCTGCCACCATTCCTATCTTTGATCCTTGGCCGTTATCTCTGTATAGAATGCCTTCCACTCATCTAAACGAATCTCTCATCGCCCTTTGCACCATCTTTCTGCTGGAGGAAATAATGCAAATAAATAGCATCTACAGCACTCAGGTTGAAATTGTACAGGGAGGGTGGTCTCAAGAGACAGATTTGGCCTGATAATGAACAAATTCCAGAGAGTCTATATGTAGTGCTTTTGTTGTATTTTTTCCAAAAGCCAACCACTGTCTCTAACAAATACTCTCCAAAATTTTATATTTGATTTTAAACGTGAAATAAAAAAAAATATTTGTACTCTTTTATTTTAATCATGTATATATATAAAAGATTCTATAGATAAACATATACATACATGTACACATCATATATGATATACATTTCTTGATTATCAACATGTTCCAAGCCCTGAGCTAGGTTGTGGAGATGATGGTAAGCAAACAGACATGTCTCCACCGTCACTGTGTTTCCAATGTACACAACCATATAATTGCACACTTCACAAAAGCTATAGGGAACTATAATGGATTATGAGAAAATATGTAAGAAAGACTTCATTTAGCTGGGAGGGCTATTTTAAATCCATGCAATTTGGGCTGAGATCTGAAGGATGAATCAGAATTAGTCAGATGCAGGAGAATGAAGTAAGGTTAATTTTATCTCTCCAAAGATAAGCGCAAAATTCCAAGAGTGTGGACCCTTGGATAAACCGAGAGAAGTCAGAGTGACCCCAGTATTATATGTGGGGCTGACTGTGATCCCAGATGCAGTCAAGGAAGTGAGCAAAGTGGAGCCCCACTAGAGGCTTGTAGGCCATGCTAAGTGATCTTGTCATCTAGCTCACCTATTAGGAAATATTATTTGGTGCTAACTCCTCCTAAAAGACTCACAGAAAATGAATCTTGTTCAGAATCAAATGACTTCGGGGAGCACACTGAAGCTGTCCTATGGCTGCAGGCAGTAGCTTTTCACACGTTTAAAAATGTTTTCCAGGCCAAAATTGTGCAGCCAATGTTTTATGGTGTGAAACTGTGATGTCTCAAAGGGACAGATGAGAAAATTCTCCAAAGGAGAAAATTCAGTTTATTCCCATAGAAAGGCACACTGTGGTCCAACTTTTAGGAAGGAGTATCAGTAGTTCATTCACAGATGAACACTGGTGAGGCTGGATGTGTCAACTTTTCCACCATGTCTAGTTTACAAAACACTTGGATCATTTTATGGCACATCTACTATGTACCAAACAACTCCCTATGTCCTGGGAAAAGAAAACCAAAACAAAAATAATGTAGCCACTGCTGACTTTATCAACATTAAAAATGTTTGTTCTTCAAAAGATACTGTGGGGGGCATCTGGGTGGCTCTGTGGGTTGAGCATCTGCCTTCATGATCTCAGAATCCTGGGATCAAGCCCCACATCAGGCTCCCTGCTCAGCAGAGAGCCTGCTTCTCCCTGTCCCTCTGCTGCATCCCCTGCTTGTGCTCTCTCACTCTCTCTGTCAAATAAATAAAATCTCAGGGGAAAAAAAAGATACTATGGAGAAAATGAATACGATGACTGAGAGGAAGTATTTGTAAAACATTTATCTGATAAAAGGTTTTCACAGAATATGTAATACACTCTCACAATTCAGTAATAATAGCAAATTCCTATTTTTAAAAAATGGGCAAAAGATTTGAACAGACATTTCACTAAAAAAAATGCACAAGTGGTAAATATGCAAATCAAAATACTTGATGTCGCTATTCATTGGGAAAATATAATTAAAATTGTAGTGAGATACTAATACTGTTAGAATGGCTAAAACTAAATAAGATTATTAGTTCTAACATTGGTAACAATGCTGATTAATTGGGTGCATGGGTGGCTCAGTCGGTTAAGCCACTGCCTTTGGCTCAGGTCATGATCTCAGGGTCCTGGGATCAAGTTCCACATTGGGCTCCCTGCTCAGCGGAGAGCCTGCTTCTTCCTCTCTCTCCCTGCCTGTCACTCTGCCTACTTGTGATCTCTCTCTCTCTCTGTCAAATAAATAAATAAAATATTAAAAATAAAAGAATGCTGATTAATTGCAGCTCCTACTGTATTGAAGGTGGGAATGCAAAATAGTATACTTCTTCGGAAAATAGTTTGACAATGTCTGTAAAACTACATATACATTTACCACATGAATCTGTAATTCTACTTTTAGGTATTCAAGATAATGAGAAGTATGTGTTCACATAAAGATTTACACTCAAATGATCATAGCAGTTTTATTCATAACTGTCAAAGATGGCAAACAATCCAAATGTCCATTAACTGGTGATTGGATAAATAAATTTTGATACCTCCATACCATGGGGTACTACTCAGTCATAAAGTAGAACAGATTCCTGAAACATATAACCACATGGGTGAATCTCACAAGCATTATGAAAACATGCAATGGAAGAAGCCAGAAACAAACAAAAAAAAATGTATGATTCCATGTATATGAAATTCTAGAGAAGTTAGCATTATATTGATAGAAACAAACCAATGTTTGCCAGGAAGTTTTTAAGGTAATGGGATATTCTGTATCATGATTATGGTGATGGTTAGACTATTACATAGATTTGTAAAAACTCATAGAAATGTACACTAAAATTGGTAAATCTCGTATAAAAATTACACTTGATTAAAGCTGACTAAAACATCATGAATGATTAATTTATTCCTATGTACTATTTGTGCACACTGCTGGCATATCAGGGGAGATTTCATGAAAGTAAATTCATTATTAAAATGCAATGTGATAAGTGCTATAGAGTCCACAGAACACCAGCTGAACACATAAGGCAAGATGGCAAGACAGTCAGGGAATGTTTCCCAGAGAGCTTGACCTGTAGTCTGAACCTCTATAAATAAGTATCATTTAGCCTTGCACGGGGACAAGAACACTTCCAGGAGATGGGGTGGCCTGTGTAAGAAGAACGACTGAGAAGCCCTAAGGAAATGACATTTGGGGGGAATTAAAATAACAAGTAGTGAATCTTATCAAACCATGAAACTCCACTGGCAAGATCTAAGATTGTTGAAGCAAGAGGAAACCAGTTCTTGGAATGTACGAATTAGCAGACATACTGAGGATGTCTCCTGTAAAGGGTTCAGATTTTATCCTGAGCACAAGAGAGAGAGATTGAAATGCATTTTAGCAGAGGCCACATCTATTTAAAAAACATCTTGCAAATATAAGCAATGATGATTTACATTCGGTTGGGTATATATTTTTGTTATTCTTACATTACCCAAGCACTGGTTCTTTCGTCACTCAGTAAGTTTGCGTGAGCATATTTGTGTATCTAACACTATCCTAGTCCTTGAAGACACACAAAAAAATAATATCATACTCTCCCCATCCTCTACAGACTCTGCCTACTGAGTGAGAGGCATAGGGAAAGAACCATCTTGCAAGGCTGAACTGTGTTCTACTGTGGTATCGAGATTAGGTTCTAGAATTCCTGAGGCTGGAGCAGGTAATGATGTGAAATCATGCCCTAACGAGTAGAGGTATCCTGTTAGGTGGAAAGGATGGAGTGGGGGAGGAATTTCCAGTAGATTCAAGGAAGTGAAGGACAGGGAAGCAAACACAAAGGCAGGAAACATTAAGAAGTGTTTCCAAGACTCTCAGTAATTTGACACACCTACAGTATAGTAGGTCTGAAACAGGGGAGATAAAGTTTCCCCTACTGAGGATGGAGTTTTAGGGAGGTGACTATTTTCACTATGAATCCAAGCAGCTACAGCCTTCTGAAGACAGAATCAACCATCCTAGACAAGCAGGGAAAGACCCGAGGGCATCGTCATAAAAAGCCACACGTGCATTTGGCTGGATTTTTTAAGAATGAGCATGTGAGGAGTCTATTATGTGAGTGCCTAGGATAAGTAACAGAGGCTAGCAAGCACAGTGTATGAAGACGTGAGTGGCAGAAGTTGAAGCTAGAAAAGTGGTCAGAGGATAGATCTTGAAGGATTTTGTATCCTGTGGTGAGAAGTTGGGATTTTAAGCAGTAGGTCTGCACGTATTTTCTGTCTTTTCCACTGATGTGACTCTACAGACAGAGAAAAGGGAGATATGGGAATCTGGGAGCCCAGCACAAAGCAGCACGACATAAATTGAAAACTTCTTTGAACTGTGGTGTTTCATCTTTAAAATGTGAGTGTATATTATGACCAATGATATCTTGGTGCTCACTTTGATATGATCTATTTCTTCCAAATTTTTAAAAATCTTTTAAATTTAATTTTTTAATTAAAAAATTTTTTTTAATTTGCTTATTTGAGAGAGGGAGAGGGAGGGAGAATCTGAGCAGTGCTGAGCAGAGCCCGATGTAGGGCTCTGTCCCACAGCCGGCCGTGAGATCACGAACTGCGCTGAAACCAAGAATCAGACGCTCAACCGACTAAACCACCCAGGCACCCCTCTCCCAAATCTTTACGCAGAATTGATACCCTAGGCCTTTGGCCTGTGTTTAGCAGTGCCCAGCTTGTTATTCTTCTAACACACCCCCATCCCAGGGGGATGCATACCTTGTTCGAGGATCAAGGTATGGGCAATGAGAACCCACCAACTGGTGTGAGGCTCTAAGAGCATTACCAGGCATCACCCTGTCCTTTTATAAGAGAATCGGTGTGCCTCATGAGGTTATGTAATATGACGGAATAAACCACAACACACCCAAAGTTCAGTAGGCTCTAATCCCTGAAGCTCCATGTTTAAATTAGCTCTGAACTTACTGTTAAATTAAAAGGATCTGCATATTTTATGCTCTCCAGTGATTTTACTGCTCACTAGAGATTTGCTATATTAAAAAGCACCAAAATTACTTCTATCAATTAACAATATTATACTTAAAGTCTAGATAAATTATGGAATGGTGTTTGGAGCTACTGTGGGGAAAGTCTGTATTAAATAAGAAAATGTGCCAATGCCCCTGCCTTATGTGAGTAAGAGAGTTGCTTTATATGTCTGCAATAAATTATAGTGATGAGGACGGTAGCGATAGGGGTGAAAATTAAGAAATTTCAGGTACTTTAGGAGAAACTGAGGATACAGAGTTCAAAGATAAAATCCCTGGCCTCACATCTGACATTGGTGTGAGAAATAAATAAATCCACCCCAAATTATGATACAGTACGGTAAGTACAGCATGGCTGAATTTAGTATGCCGTCGGCGTGGAGATGAAGATGCCCCATGCAGACGTGGGGGTGATGAAAATTTCTTAAAGAGTGAGATGCTTACCTGAATCTCAGAACTGGTCGGAAATTACTCAGCGGAGGCAGGCTTGAGGATCTGTAGAAACAAGCTTTGAAGTATGGCAGCACAGCAAAGAAGTCAGGAGAAACCCAAGTTCAGTGGAAAGCCAGCAGTTCATTTGGTTTGACTAGGCTTCATAGTATTAAAGAGAGAATGGCAGGTGGTAAAAAGTCTTATGTCATATGACTGGGAACTTGGCATCCACCTGCAAGCAAGACAGGTGAAATGAGTCTCTAACACCACTTTGGGATGTTAAATACATGAATCACCTGCATGAAGGGGCCACGGAGAATATAATTTGAGCTCCATAAGCCAAGCTGTGCTTTGTGTCCTAAAAGCAATTCTCTTTTTTGGTACAAAGTTTCCATGTGTTTACTAAAACATGTGCCTGTAGGGCTTTTTTCCTGGTGATGTGCCTTTTAATAATCTGGACAAAAGGCAAAGGTAGCACCTGTGCCAGTACGGACCTTAGTAAGATGTGAAGAATATGGCGGATGTACCTGTTAGAAAGAAGGTTCTGGTAGCGGTGTGAAACATGGGATAGATGGAAGGACATTGGAAGAAGAGAGAGGAACTAGCTGGCCACTGCCAACTACCCACACAGACTGTGTAAATCATTCAGTGGAAACAGAGAAGCGTCACATTTTCCAAATATCTTCATCACAGTCTTTATCCATCATGGCCTGCAAGGTGTGATGGATGCTTCTGGGTTAAGCATGGATATTGATGTCTTTCTTCACTTTATGTGAAGACACTCACTGGCCATTGCTGTCTCCATGTGAGTATAGTTAGCAGATACATAACAAAATGTATGACAGTTGAGTCACCTTCCGCTGAGAAAAATGGAATGTCAAAGTTTCTAATCGAATATTAAAGTTCAGGTTCTTAGGTGCTAAAATTTGGTGAGGCTGTTTAGAGAAAAGATGCAAAACATAAATAAAAAAAGTAAAGTATGAAACTGAATAATTAGGATGACTAAATCACTCAAAAGTAACAAAGTTAAGTTGACATATATCACAACATCTGTAAAAATAACCTAATATTTGGATCAATTAGCTGCCTGACAAAATTCTGTAGTAACTCTCCTCATTTTCACTTGTGCATTTTATGTTGTACCTTCATTTAACAGTGGTTTTATGATATAATTTTCTTTGGAGAAAATAGTTAACTGAGTCATTTTTCTCTAACATTATTGCTCATTGTATTTATTGGTGATTATTCGTTGATTGTTTGGGAACGTTTTTCTGTCAGTTCTGGCACCAAGAGTAAGACATGGGACTGTCACTTGTTTTTTTCCCTTGAAAAGCACGGCTGATGCTTCATCTTTCACAAGATTACCTGTGGCTGTGCATGAAGAGAAGACATCCAAATTCGACGTTTCTGTCTGTTCCCCTGCTTTCTCTGAACTAAAAGAGAGCTATGCCAGTTTGTAAAAATTCACAGCACAGCCTACCTGCTAAGGCCATGGGCTCTCCTCATTCTGAATACGTTAAAGCAAAGGGCTGGGACATTCCGGCGTTCAGGAGCAGGTGCAGATTGCCATGATTTTCACCTCCTTGGCCGGCCCTGCGGTTGGGGGGAGGACCACATACCACCTTCATCGGCAGCAAAACAGAGAGGGGCAGTTGTCCCACGTGACCCATCAGCACTAAATAAGCAAAGAAGCCAGGATGCATTGTGATCCCACAGGGAATTTCATGCTGGCAGAAATACTATGTTTGAGCTGTTTCCCTTCTGGGAGAACAGCTGGGTTGCCTCACTGTGAGTCTCTCCTAGGGTTTTCTCCAGAGCAGATGAAGCAGTCTGAGAAGTGAGTCAATCATTTGGATGCTTTAATTAAACAGTGGAATCCAAGAACTACTGGAACATGTGTGTGTGTGGAACCCTGAAAAACAGAGTTATGTGTAGGGTTACCCTACCCATACCTGAGCCCTTTCAAAGATCCAGTCACAATGCAAGTGACCAAATAGATACCTAATTCAATCTCGGCAGCAACACCCCCAATTTACGGGTGAGAAGCCTGAGTGTCAGCAAGGTTACATTTCTTGCCCAAGGTCACACTGATTAGAGATGACAGTCGAATCTAGAGATTAACTTTGAGAAAGGAAGACAAAAAGTAGCCTTGTCATCTGGAATGTGCTAAGCACTCACACACCGGCCATGTCACTCTTCTGTTGGATATGCATCATCTCTCCGAACACCAACCTCAGACAAGGTTCATCTGATAGCATGATCCAAAGAGTAAGGTCACTTCACAATTTTGTGTGAGTGCAGACAAAAACAGTGACAATATGTCACCCACCAAAAAGCAAATATCCCCTCTGGGGGCCAAAATGAATGATTGCTACTTCTTTCCCAGTTAGATTTATTTTCATTCTAGCCTGCCCTTCCTGAAGAAAAGATTTCCAACTTCTTCAACAACACTTTTGCCCTCAGTGTTTTTGGTTAGAGAATTTAACAATTGGTTCCCCTGTTTCAAGATCCAAAGACCTTGGTGAGAGATGTAGTGAAAAGAAAAATAGGTATGGGAGAACATAAGTCTTCATGTCAAGTTTGGGAAGTGCTAGTACCTATGTGTGAATGAGGACAAGTCTGGGGCCAAGAGGTTCCTAACACAGAAAGTATAGGGGTGGGCAGTTAGATCTTCAGTGCAGAGATTCCTAACACAGAAAGTATAGGGGTGGGCAGTTAGATCTTCAGTGCAGAGGTTCCTAACACAGAAAGTATAGGGGTGGGCAGTTAGATCTTCAGTGCTTTTCTTGGTCTAAGGCTATGATCCCTTGAATGACATTTACACTTCTGGTATCTGTTCACGTGGCCAGGTTAGGTTTAGTATTTGCATTTGACATAAGAGTAATGAGGTTCAGAAAGCCTAAATGGTAGGTCTAATATTCAACAGCAAGCTTTTTCAAAGTTTGAGAATGAAATGAAAGCTAATTTCCAAGCTCAGAGCATAAGTCTATGTACTCTAGTATAAAGTGATTATAGCAATTAACAGGAACAGAGGTACTTTACTTGTCATTTGCCAATCCTCATGGGAACCCTATTTGTAAGATACTACTTGTTAGACATTGTTATCCCTCTTTTCCACGTAAGACACTGCTACACAGAAAGGTTAAGCAACCTGCTGATGTTGCTAGTTGAAGAGTGGCAGAACCCTGATATGAACTGGACAGGGTTCACCCCACACTTCACTACCTCTTAAACACAACATGAATTGTGCAAAGATGACAACAGTGTCTCACACACTGGAGATTTTCAGTTAATGTTAGTTTTATGACCATCTCATTTAAAGATCTGTACACTTATAATGCAATTACTATTGATATTTCTAGTTTGCAGATGAGAAAACACAGAGGTATTAAATAAGTGACCCAATGTCACACAAATAATATGTGGCAGACCTAAGACTTGGATCAAAGTAGTGAGTAAAAATATACTATCTCTAATTGTTATTATTCATTTATTTCATCTATAATCTATTAAAGACTGTATGATTGATAATGCAATACATGCCTTATCCCCTTTAATACTTATAGCTAGAGTAGGACAGAGGTACTCTCATTATCTTAATTTCACAGATCAAGAAACTGAGGCACACAAATGTCAACGAATCTGCTCAAGATCATACATCATGTGTTGGAGCCTAAAATTCAGATGAATTTTTCCATTGAAATATTATTCAAAATCATTTCCATTCAAATATCATTCTCTTAATTACCACATCATTCTGTTCCAAAGCTATCTTGCTTCTGACTTTTAATGCCTCAAATTTTATATTTGACTAAAGCCTCTTTGATTCTAAAAAAATAAAAAAGATAATCTCATTTCAGAAAATGGTGAATCTCTATGTATTTTATGGAATCAGAGAGCATAAGATGAACAAATTATTGTATGTAGTAAACATCACTTTAGATGAATCATCTATTCTATCTAAGAGACAAAATGACATTTATTTTAAACAAAAGAACTAATATAATGATTAAGATTTTTGTATTAATATAGGTTTAAAAAAACCCTTGTCTCGGTAATTTATTGGAACCTACTTCAAATAAATAAGAATTAAAAAAAATCATTCTTTAAAAACAATAATTCAGGATATCTTGCTCTCTTGTCATCCCATCTGAACCCTTACATTTACATAATTACCAATTGTGGAAAGGTTACACTTATTTATAGTTGTATTCATTAAAAAAAATAAAAATATGGACTATCCATGCTGTTTTGGCTACTTAGTATTCTCAGTGGCTCCAAGGAAACTCTGACTCAGAAAACTCAATAACTTGCCTGAGGGCATTTAAATCCTGGTCTTTTAACTCTAAGTCATTAGCACAGTGAATCACATGTGAATTATAAAATGTTTTCTTAATAAACTTTCTACTGGAGAAATTTCTTGCTAATATTTTGTGGACACAAGAAAATGAACTGACTTTGTGTAAATTCTTATACTCAAATTCCGGCATGACCTTTTCAAGCTGTAAGACTTGGAGTCTTGCTTAAATTCTTTGACCTGAAGTTTCTTCATTTAAAAGGTGATGATAATAACATATTATGTGCAGGATAAAAGGAAAACAGTTAACATTTTTAGCATAGAACCAAGCATACACATTAAGGATAAAAAAGTAACCAATTTGTAAAATTTAAGTTTAAGTGGAGTCTTAAAAATAAATGCGTTCCCCAATAATGTTTTTGTTTTATAAGCAGTTTGTCCTATTTTTAGTTTTTCATCAGGAACCTAGTTTTGATTACACTGTGTGCTAGTGCTAGCGTAAGCCTCAATAAATACAAGTGGGTAATAGCTGAAAATGACCCAGATGATTTTTGCAGCTAAAACCTTAGTTAAGGTTATCTTTAGTATTTCTAATAATCCTTGAGACTGATCAAGTAGAAACTGAGAAGAGAAGAGTTTTGGTTTCCTTTTAGTTTTCAGTATCTCAGAACCTCAAATAATCCTTTAGTCTAAACAGGAATGATATCCACTGGAAACTTGGACCCATACAGCGAGGTAGAACACTGGGAATGGGAAATATGTGCGAAATTATAATGTATTTCCTCTTTCTCAATTTCTTTAAGAGACAGTTGATTCTTTGAAAACAAAAAATGGAAGTATACATTATAATGTTTGTTATAGAAGTAGAAATAAACGTATGAGAAAAACAGAACAAAGGACTAGAAGTAAGCAAATGACGGTTACAAATGTTACAAATGGCTGTGTACTTCTTGTAAGGGTCTTGTATCATATACAAAGTGGCATGTTATTTCATGGCAGATGATGGTAAGCTAAGAATTCCTATTGTAATCCATGTCTTGTCCACTAAATAAAGGAAAGTATAAAATCAGTATTCATTAAAAAAAGGGGGGAGATAAAAAGGAATACTAGATAGTTATGGATGATGGATAGATAGGTAGGTAGATAGGTAAATAAAATTCAATTCACCCAAAACAAAGCAGGAGAGGAAAGAAAAAGAGCAAATTAAACAAATTGATAACAAATAACAATATGATATGTGTAAACCAACCACATCAATATATTATATATAAATTGTCAATTTGTATAAATATATAAATTGACTATTTATATAAATATATAAATTGACTATTCCAATTGAAAGCAGAAACTGCCAGACTGGACAAAAAAATAAAACCTACTATTTGCCTTTTATAAGAGATAGCTTTTAAATATAAAGAACCAGAGATTAAACAACTAGAATTTATATGAATTACAAAGCCTAAGACTAATTAATACACTGTATTGATTCTGGACAAAGTAAACTTCAAGATGAGGAGTGTGACCTGAGATAAAGATGGCCATTTCATAATGATGGAAGGAACAGTTCATCAAGAAGACTCAGCAGTCTGAAATAGCCACTCAGTAGCAAAGCTTAGGGGCACCTGGGTAGCTTAGTCAGTTAAGCCACTGACTCTTGATTGCGGCTCAGATCGTGATCTCAGGGTCATGGGATCGAGCCACACTCAGTGTGGATTCCGTTTGTCCCTCTCCCTCCTCCCTCGAGATCTTTGTCTCTCTTTCTTAAATAAATAAATAAATAAAATCTTAAAAAAAAAACAAAGCTTAATAATATAGGGGCTACTATAACAATAAAAACAACTAAGTTAAGAATCGTGTGAGATGAGGGATGCGTTAACCATCTTTATTGTGATAAGCATTTCACATATATATATGTGTACCAAATAATCACAGGTACACCAGAAACTACAGCAATGTCATATGGTAATTATATCTTAACAGTTCTCAATACATGTTAAAAATTGAAACTGTGCAGTATATGTTCTCTGATTAAAAAAAGACAGAATTAAATTAAAAACCAGTAACAAAATGATATCTGGAAAATGCCCTAAGCTTTGTACTCATACACAACATACTTCCAAATAATTCATAGATGGAGGAGAAATTGCGAGGGAAGTCAGAAATTATTTTTAACTGAGCAATAATGGAGACACAAAATACCAAAATTTGTGCAATACATAGCTCAAGAAGTACTTAAAAGAGAAATTTATAACTTTAAATGCTTATAGTAGAAAATAATGAAGAGATTAAACAATATAAACTTCCAACTTAAAAAAAGCTAAGAAGGACAAATAAACCCAAAACACTTAGACAGAAGGAAATGAAAAAAATTAGCTAATACATTGATTAAATGAAAATAGAAAACTAGCCAAATATATATGTAAATAAAAATATATATGTATATACCCCCAGAGAGATTGATCAATAAAAAGATTATTAGCAATATCAGTAATGATAAAGGAAAACTTGCTTCTAAGAATATTAAAAAAACATAAGAGTGTATTATGACCAAACTTTTGCCAATGAATTCAATGACTTACATGTAATAGACAAACTCCTTTGAAAACAGAGGAGGTGGAAACTGACAAAGAAATATGAAATATGAAAACAAGTCTTTCCGGAGGAAAGCTCTACATGGAAATGGTCTTTATTGGTAAATTCTATCACCAATTATGAAATAAATAATATAAATTTCATTCAGGAAACAGAGGATCAGGAAAGATCCCCCAACTCATTCTGTGAGACCAAGACATCCTCAACACCAAAGATCGACAACACATTGCAAGAAAATAAAATCATAGACCAATATCCCTCAAGAAAATAGGTTCAAATATTCCAAATAATATCTTAGTAAATCAAATTCAGTAATATAAATGAGAAGGAATAATACATTCAGACTAAATGGGGTTCATCCTGGCATGATTTACCTTTCAAAAACCAATCAAAGTAATCAACCACATTAATAGCATATACAATCCTAAGGGGTGGGGCAGGGGGTTGAGGTTTGATTTCGAAGAGTCATAAAGGTTCTTTGAAAGTGAAGAAATTATCTTGTATCTTAATGGGGGTATGCAGTATATGAGTATGTGCATTTCCCAAAACTCCTCTAAGTATAAGCTTAAGACCCATGTATTCATCATATATAAATTATGCTTTAATAATCAGATCTATTCACCAACATACGTTGTTACGTATTCTTTAGTACTACGATGAGCACTCAACTTAATTTCACAAAATCCTGACACAAACTTATTTTCTCTCTATCATAAAGAAGTGACCCCCCCCAATTTGTTAATATCTCTGAGCCTTAAATTTTTTATTCTGTAAATTGGGTAAAAATTATGAGGAACCAAATGGCATCAGGGTAATATCAAGTATTATGCCTGAAAGCCACTATGCTACGGTTCTCCATACTGGGCTGCGTTACAATGCAGCTGTTAAG
Source organism: Ailurus styani (assembly GCA_002007465.1). NCBI lineage: Eukaryota > Metazoa > Chordata > Mammalia > Carnivora > Ailuridae > Ailurus > Ailurus styani. The sequence goes on along the minus strand of LNAC01000270.1, from coordinate 718,531 downwards.
AAATTGCAAATACTGTGCTTGAGAGAAAGGATTCTCTAGTAATCACCCAAGCCCCATCTCAGCATCTTCTCCCCCGTTAGTCTTCTCTATTAGCACCCCAGTTCATACTAATATTTACACTATGTTTTTACTCATCTCGCCTCTTGGACGTCTGTCCTGCTAACCTACCATGGCATTTGGAGCTTGGCAGCACTGTCTAAATTATATACTGTACAGTCGCACACGGTCTCTAGAAGCGACTGTGATCAAAGTCTGTCTGGGTGAGGGTGCAGACTCTAGGACTCCAGCTTCAGCTCTACAAACTCTCCAGCCTCTGGGAATGTGACTTCGCTCCAGGAGTCTCTGTAGCCCCATGTGTGAAAAGGAAGTTGGATCAGATATTCTTCAAGCTGAGCTGCCTCTCAACGCTGGGATTTTACTGTTTTACTACCTCCTGGGGAGGTTTTTACACCAGCTGTCAAGAAGCACACTGGTGCCCGGGAAGACTGTCAGGGTTATTAAAGTCTCTTCAATGGCTAATTCTTTCCCAAGAGAGCTGTGAGTTCTGGGGCAGCCCGAGTGCACAGGAATAACTTCAGGGATGGAATTGGATCAGGGTGCCCGCCATACCCATCAGGACAAAAATGGCCTTCCTTCTGACCTTGAGAGTCATAGACTCCTATATTTGAGATGAGTAATAAAAGTTTACTCCAATTTAGTCTTCAATACTGGCCTTCTTGGAGGAGCTAATATACCTAATAGAAGGAATAAACAGGTTTAGAAAAGAACAGATTTTTCCAGCATTGATGGATGTCCAAATTTGGAAGCGGAGGGGAGACCCAGACCTCTATGTGGTAGAAATGAGTACAAAAGCACCTAGACGGACCATAAGTTTGTGTGGTTTGTGAGATGTACAGCCAGTGTAACAGGGTCATCTTCTCTTACGGCCTCCTATCTGGTACATGAAAAGCATCACCCTGGAAGCTGTTTAAGAGCTGGAAACCATGGTTGAATTGGAAAATAGGTAGTCTGACACAGTGAAAGAATCACAGAACAAAATAACCAGAGAACAGCATAGGACTAATTTGGTAAGAATCTTTAGGTTTTAAGAATTCACCCTGCTCCCAGAAAACAGTCACAAACATAAACACATACATTCACAGACAGAAAACTAACATTTGTAATACTGCTTCCAATCTGACTTTACCTGATGATTCCATGTAATTCCTTGAGTGTTCAGCATTGAGCTTTCTTTCATGGAGTGCTATGCTGGGATCATCTTATTGGCTCACGAATGTCATTTGTTCAATTTTCTGGAATTTTGCAAAGTGGTTGTTAAACATTGTTATTATTAAAAATTGAATTCTGTTTTGTCAAATGCTTTTTCTGCATCTTTGGAGATAATCATACGGTTCTTATCCTTTCTCTTATTAATGTGGTGTATCATGTTGATTGATTTGCGGATGTTGAACCACTCCTGCAGCCCAGGAATAAATCCCACTTGGTCTCGGTAAATAATCCTTTTCATGGACTGCTGGATTCGATGGACTATTATCTTGTTGAGAATTTTTGCATCCATGTTCATCAGGGATACTGGTCCATAATTCTCTTTTTCAGTGGGGTTTAGTCTGGTTTTAGGATCAAAGTAATGCTGGCCTCAGAGAATAAGTTTGGAAGTTTTCTTTCCATTTGTATTTTTTGGAACAGTTTCAGGAAAATAGCTATTAATTCTTCTTTAGATGTTCGGTAGAAACCCTCTGGGAAACCAATTATCCAGCTCTGGACTCTTGTTTTTTGGGAGATTTTCAATTACTGATTCAATTTCTTTGCTGGCTATGGGTCTGTTCAAATTTTCTATTTCTTTCTGTTTCAGTTTTGGTGGTTTATAAATTTCCAGGAATGCTTCCATTTCTTCCAGATTGCCTAATTGGTTGGCATGTGATTGCTCATAATATTCTCTTATAATTGTTTGTATTTCTGTGGTGAAAGGGTACATGTACCCCAGTGTTTATAGCAGCACCATCCACAGTAGCCAAAATATGGAAAGAGATCAGATGTCCATCTACAGATGAATGGAGAAAGAAGATGTAGTGTATATAGACAATGGAATTTTACTAGCCATCGAAAAGAATGAAATCTTGCCATTTGCAATGACATGGGTGGAATTACAATGTATTAGGTTAAATGAAATAAGTCAGTCAGAGGAAGACAAATGCCATATGCTTTCACTCATATGTGGAATTTAAGAAATAAAACAGATAAACATGGGAAGGGAAGGAAGATAAATTAGATAAAAACAGTGAGGGAGGCAAACTGTAAGTGACTCTTAACCATAGGGAACAAACTGAGGGTTGCTGGAGGACCAGTGGGTGGTGGATGGGGTAACTGGGTGACGGGAATTAAGGAAACACATGATGAAATGAATACTGGGTGTTACATGCAACTGTTGAATCACTAAATTCTACCTCTGAAACTAATACACTCTATGTTAACTAATTTGAATTTAAATAAAATCTAAAAAAAATTAAATTATATAGACACACTCAAATAAATTTTAGTATGTTAACAACAGAGATCAGCATAGGAACTAATTGCTTCCTAAATATTTTACTGCATTTCAATATTTTCTACGCCATTGAGTATCTGTATGGTGGAAATATTACATGATGGTGACTATGGTGACTGCTTACCAAATCCCTATTCAGGGATATCATTTTGGTAGGTTGAAATAGGCCACGGTGGAAATATTCACACCACAGAAACTGGAAGATGTTACAGATCAGAGCTTGGTTTATTGACCTGTTGATCCTCTGCACTGAAGTGCTGGATAAATTGTGAATAATACAGATTAGATACAGTGTGTCAGGTTTGTAACCATTACATTGAGAAGAGCACACAATCCTGAGGAAGTTTTCATCTGACTTAGACAATTCTTAATTAAACAAACGAGTTGCTCATATCTAGCTGATCAGGGCAGGTGAAATTTTGATATATACCTTTGTTTTTCAGTTTCATTTGACCTGTAATATGAATAAAAACATTAATCAGCATTCATGTTGGAAATACATTATTTTGTCAACGATGTGAGTGAAATATTTGCTTACATGGATAGCAAACAAACATTTTTTCACAAACTTGGTTTTGTGACACTATTGTTGGCAATAAAATTAGAAAAACTGGTGGAATTTGCAAGAAATTGCTGGTCATGCTCAAGTTCTTGGTGTATGGAATTTATAATATATATTACTATATATTTTATTATTTTAAATTCTGTGCAGCACATTCTTTGTATCTGTTGCATTTAAGATAAATAAATGTATTCCCTCCTCCCCCACCCCGGAAGGCCAGTTACCAGTACACCACTGTACAGCACTTTTATTCCTAAAAGTACAGCACTTTTATTCCTAAAATCCTGTCTTCTCCAGTCTTTTCATTGCAAAAATTTAACTCAACACAGCTCTTTTCCACAATTGAATTTGTTGATTTCCACTCCTCCCAATTCAACCATGTACCCACTATTTTTTTGTACCTGCCATTCATTTTCTCTCCATGCCAAGAACAGCTCCCTAGTTTGGGACCCACAATCTCCCATCTGGGTAACTGCAGTGTTGCCTACGTGGGATTCTGTCTCTGGTCTTACCCTCTACTACATCCTCCATCTTGCAGCCTGAATGATCTTTCTAAGTTATAAGTACTGTCACAACCTGCTTTGCTTCAATCTCCCAAAGATCCCCTCTTTGAGGCAATGCCCATGTTCTCAACATGGCCTCTTTCTCTCCAGGCGTATTGCCAGTCACATTTTGTCTTCCAGAAGTGTGCCCGTGGGCTCTTCTGGTCCCTTCACGGAAATGATTGAGAGACCGGTAAGACTGGAGCCTTTCAGTTATTCTGCATCAGATATTTTCTAGATGCCTCCTTACTGTAAAGAAATAATATCATCTCTCTCTATTCAGTTATCTTTATCTCTTAGATCAAAACTATCAAGAATCGCTGCCTCCTTTTGGGAATGTATTGTCTGTCAGTGGTACATTTCTATTTCTATCTCAGCTGTCCTTTGCTCATATCATGTGAGCCCACAGAGTGGGTGATGAGTCATCGAGGATGAATTAAGCTGCTTATCTAATATGCCACAGATTTTATCCCTCTCCTCTCCCCAGGCTAATTTTTAGGTGAGCTTCCCATTAAATGCTGTGACCTCTGATACTTGGTTGGTAATCTGGGTGGTGTAGAGGTCAGTAGCTGGCACATGTCTCACATTTTGAGTGATGGATTCTGGATGAGTAGAAAAGTGCCTGGCTGGATGTGACGAGAGGCAGGCGGTGGTTTGGTGGGGACAGAGACCACTAGAGGGAGAGTCAACAGACACCTATCCCCCAACTCTAGTCACAGCCCTTAGGATCATCTGTCAGGTTATGTCAGTCCTTGTGGCTTCATTTCCCCCGGGCATAGCATTAAGTACTTTGAATTCCTGCCCATATAATTTATCACCTTTAACAATTACTCTGCGTTAGCTTCATAACAGTAACAGATCAACAGCAACAGTGACAGAGATCAAGACTTAAGGATGCCCATTGTCCACCCATTGTTCTAAGTGTTTTACGTGTATTATCTCACTTAACTCTCATTACTAATCCATAAATAACTGCTACTTCCTATTGTTATTTTTCCAGAGGTTGTCATTAGGAGTCAGGAGAATTAAACACATTGACCGTATTAGCAGAGCCGTGCTGTGGGGGTTTGAATCATTTTAAGCCAGCTAATTTTAAATCACTAGCCGTCTACTCCAAATACTAATACATGCTCGTTGACATATATTCACAGCTAATAATTCTTACCTTTCAGGACTCCCTTTAGGTATTGCTTCAAGCAAAACTTCTCAAGGACATTTATGGATTACCTACCACATGACAACTGTTTGGCCAGATCTGAGCGAAAACTGGTTCTCTGGTGAGTCTTCTTGAGTCCTTTACAATGGGAAGACCCACACCTCTGTGTGCCATCATAGACCCTGCCTATGAGAGCTTACTGCTCTCATAGAAGGCACGTTTGTAATTGTGTGTTTACTCGACATCGTTTAGGGGGAAAGGTTGTGTCTTTCCCGTTCACCCGTAAACCTAGCGCCTAACCTACTGCCTGGCTCTTTGTATCATCTCTATAAACATGTGATCAGATGAATTCAAGATCTTTTTAAGTCAAGGGGAACTTAGGCAAGCGATCACAGGTGATGTTTGCACACTGTCTTCCCCGGAGTCTGGAATCTAGACCACCTTGGGTTAAGGCAATTTCTCTTCAGGAGGCTGCTGCTTAACATGCAAAGTATTAGCTGTCTGGGCTTTTATGTGAAGTCATTAGAAACTATTAACACCTTGACAAACATTAGTGTCTTAACAGCAGTACTTCAGATCCCAAAGGAGAAGGGCACTCAGGGAGTGGTAGACAAATCTAAGGTTAAAGACGGTCTAAAAGAAACTGAAATTGAAAAGAATACATACATTCTGACTTTCATAAAACCCTTCCTTTGTTGTCTATTGAGTCACCAAAGACAAAAGCATAGAGTCACCCGGTTGAGTTGGTAGTCCAGTAGGAGGTGCAGATGATACTCAATGATTGTCAAGCAGTATAATAATGTGTGTTCTACAAAAGTCTATTATGGGAACAAGGGTGCGGAGGAGGGGAGAATGCTTTAGATTGGTAATGATGTCAGGGAAGAATGTGCAAATTGTTGCCAAAGAAGCTTACCAGTTTGAGAAGGACAAAAGGACTTTCCTGACACTGGCAAGTTCCTGTTCATGCCTGCTAAAAGGATTTAATGAAGTTATGCATGTGAAAGAGCTGGCAAACTTCATACAGGCTGAGAAGTAATACTATCCCTTAACTGTGGTGTATTCATTTGTACTCATAATGTGCTCTTTGTAAAATAGAAATGACATTCCTGCCCGGTCATTAGGAGGTAACTGGCAGGAAAACATCTTGTAAGCAGTGTGATGCAAAGGGAAAGTAGGTCAGTTTTCACAGTGGGAGTGCCCAGAAAAAATGTCAAATCCTTTCACTATCCTGAGCCCTACAGGATCCTACCTGCCCCCACCCCTCGCTGCCTGACCCTCCCTGCCTTGTTTTGTTCTCCTTGTACCAAAAGAGCTTCTCTTTTTATTCTTTACACTTGTTTCTCCTTCTTCCCATTTCATTCTCTTCCTCTTTCACCTGCTACTCCCCTCCCCGCCCCCCTCAACCCTAAGATTTTCATGCCATTTCCTTTACATTACTCAGATCTCCTCCGGTGACCTTTCTTGACCATCCTAGTCAAAGGTACCAGACATCCACTCAAACTCATCATGTCGTTCCATTTTTTTCACCCTCAAGTGTACCTTACGTGTCAGCTTCCTTAGAAACTGGATGTCCTTCCGAACCGGGGTAGAAGCTCCGAAAAGACAGAGGCTCTGTTTCCCTCGTCCACGTTTGTCTTCCACACATCTAACACAATGTCTGTATCCCAATCAGATGAATCAACGCATGAATAAGTGATAGTGTTCACATCATCTTGTGACCGTTCAAAGAGTCGATTGAGTGAGCGGAATGTTCAGAAAAGGTCTCCCAGCTGTCTGCTGATAAAGGTGCAATGTCTGCTTGTGTGGGTTAAAAATTCTAAAAGGCTCCACATAAACGTGGGGTCATTTTAGATTTGGGTTGACTGGTGCTTTAAGGTTACATGACACTTTTTCAATTTTCTTAGCAACAGAAACACTAGCAAAATATTTTAATATGTTCCATGTACCATGGTCAGAAACATAATTGTTCTTTAGTTACATTTTCTTTTTCTTTTAAAAGCAAGTTGTTTGCCTCTTTCTTTCTAAAAGGAGAAACTAATCTTATAGGCAAAACCTTTTTTCTTCCTCTCGGTATCTATTTTTTTAGTCTTCACTGTGGCTAGATTATTCTTGCTCTTAGCAAACATTCTTCCTATGATCTATTTAATGCATTCATCTTTGTCAGGATGCAGAGACCTGATAACCAATTCTCCAAACCTTTCAGAATGTAGCATCTAATTTACCTTCCCTTGAATTGTCAACTATGCTCCTGTTTGTTCATTCCCCAATAGTACTCCCTTCTCTGCTCAAATGTCAGATCAGATCCATTCCAAAAGATTGTTTTCAAGATTTATGACGCTTTTCCAACTCATTTATTTCTTCTTTCTGATGGCATCCTGCTCAGGGTGCTTGGGGTACCGGCTCTTCACGCACTGCTTCAGTAATTGAGCAGGACACAGATAGCTCCAGGGCTGTCCTCGTGGTCTTTCCAGGAGCATAGGTCCCTGGGCACCAGGAATGGGTACCATCAATCTCACAGGGCAGAGGAAGTCAAATGGGCACACTGATAGAGATGATTGTAAAACGAAGAGAAAACGTTATACAGATTCTCTAATTCCTAATACATATACAAGCTATGATAATAGCCATAGTGACTGCTTTTACAGCTCTGTACCGTTGTATGATGCAGTTTCACTCATCACTGTAAAGAGAGCCATGTTACTCAAGGGCATAGTGCCATCGGCCCCCATGCATTCCCAGAACAGAAGGTTTATAGTGATTTCTCTCCTGCTTCCAGATATCCGGGAACATTGTCCAGAGATTTGTTTTTTTTCTTTTTATGTACCTTATTTGATTCTTACAATGGCTTTGTACAGCTTTGTGATCTCCATTTTATAAATTAAAACAGAAGCAAAAGTAAATTTTAGACCCAGGAAGGGACTGGCTTGTGTTTGCATAACAAGGCAGTGGCAGGACAGTAATTGAAAAGGATTGCTTTTATCAGAGTCCAGGGGCTTTTTTTTTTTTTTTCCCATACTACAGCATTTGGCCCTTGCCCTATTTTTAGAACAACTTAGAGAGGTCTTTCTCCTTAAAGGCACAGTGAGTTGTTTTGCATAACAAAGAAAAAAGTCTGCAAGTTAACATTCGATGTAATGTGAGAATGCAGCAGGTGCATGTCCCGCCTTCCAGGAGAGCTGACGGTCTACTGGAGGAGATGGACTTTCATCCAATCATTATTTACATAGAAGAGGAATTTAAAATTACTGCACAGGAAGGGTGTGCAGTTGCTAAAGGAGAGCGATGGCCCCTAGAGCTTTTATTTCATTTGGGAAGTGGGTGGACGGTTGCTTCCCGAGGTCCAGAAATGACTGTCTGACTATGTGAATGGACGCTGAGATCTGAACAATAAAGAAGAAGAGCGTCTCCGCGGGGAGGATAAGAGAGGGAAGCCCTGAGGTCTGGTGTCCTCGCTTCCGCTTCCGGCACAGCAGCCTAGGGCCCACCGTGCCTTCAGGGGCCCTGAAAATGTTTTAATAGCTTTGAAAATCAGAAGAATAAAATGAATGAAATCCAGCCTGGATAATATTGGACTTCATCCCAATTCAGTCATAAAATATAGTTTTTATTTTTTTCTGTGGGGGAAAGGGCCTATGAAGGCAAACGGGCTTCAACCCTCCCTCCCCCCGAAGCCATCATGTGGGTTGCCTGAGGTGGGAGAAGAGAAAAGCTCAAGTATTTGAGAGACTGGAGGCAGCTGGTGTTTCTGGAGCACAGCATCTTCTGTTTGTTGCCATCTCCTTTCAGATGATCTTAAAAAAACGCGTGAGAGAAAACTGGAATTCCTTCTCTTGACTTCTGAGGGGGAAGTGCCCCCAACGTTGCTTTGATTATTACCCACTCTTCTCCTTGTGTTCTCTGCAGTCCTATCCTGTCTACGAACCCTGTCAATCAAGGCAGGGGTGGGGCGAAAAGAATCGTGCTGGAACATAATACGGGCTGGATGCATTGTTGGTGAATTAACGAGTGAGCAGTGAGTGAAAACAAAATTGTCTGTGTCAAACTAGATGGGGCTGACAATTACGTGGCAAGAGAGTTCAGACAAAAAGCTCTTCCTCTGTGATTCATTTCAGCAAGCCACCTGTTGTGTTACACTGAATCCTGAGAACAGAAATGTAAATGGACCACATTCCTGGTCTCACGGAGGGCCCAATCTTTGGGAGGGAGGCAGATGTGGGTTTAATTTACCACAACTCACTGAGGATGGTTCTAAAAACAGTATAATCAGGATGCTATGGGAAACTGTCAAGGAAGCAATATACTTTCTGTGATCTGGGAATGAATAGTGAGTGGTATATGGAAATCTAGGGAATGTGGGGACTTGAAGTCAGAGGAAATGGTGGGACCCCTAATAAAATGGCAAGAAATGTAATGTGGCTGGCCACAGGAAATGTGTCAGGGATGGTAGCATACACTGAAAAGTTGGGGAATTGAAGGCACTGGTCCTTCCTTAATCTACTCTCATCATATGGGGACAATTGGATATTGAAACAAAACAATAGGCAAATATTAACAGAGACTGTCATTATCATTATTTTTGCTGTAAACACTACCAAATTAACATCAAACTATAAACATATGCCCTTGGAAGTAGTAGTAATATGAGGGTTTTGGGGGCAAAGACTGGCTGGTGAAGCAGACTCTGAAAAGGACAAGAGAAGGAAGGGTCCTCAGAACCAAATGTTTGCAGCATAGGGAAAAATGCCTTATATGCAAAAATACCCCTTGTGTGATTAAAGAGCATTCATATTATGATCAGTATATTCAGTTTGATGGGGAGGAGGGCTCGCAGCCACAGTCACTTGAAAGGATTTCTTTCAAAGCCTGTTTCTAAAATATAACCGAAAAGACATGCTTCATTTATTTAGGAAATTTACTTAACGTGAACCTCCTGTTTCCTTAAGTTTTGATGTAAACAGTATGTTACTTTCTTCTTTGCTGTGATTTATTTTGCATGGTTTATAAAAGAAAGGATATCATGCTTCTACTATTCTTTCCCCTGCCTGCAGACTTTGCTAAAGTGGCCATAATTTGTACTTGAGTCCCAGTGCTGCATGTTTTATTTTAGCAAATATACAACTGCATGAGTTTCAGCATTAGAACATTTTGTATGTAATCATTAAAACACAAAATCGCTGTCTGGAGCCAGGGATCATTATTTTTCCATTTATTCCAATCTTGGCACTCCAAATGATTCAACATGATTCTCAGTCCTGGGATTATCTTGCTTGCAAGTCGATATCCAGTATAAAACTTCCCATAGGCAAAGACAAAGCCAGAGTGTTTAAGATAGTTTCGTCTGGGAAATGCGTGAGTCATACTTTTGCATCTTTCACAGCATTAGCCAAATGCATGGCACGTTGCCCACCCAACTCAGCTCAGCTACACCACATGAGTCAGTCAGTCACTGAATATTTTTACTGATATATCGTGATCTCTCAATCCTTGGGAGATATAAACACCAGCAATTTATATGTCCCCTAATTACCTGTACAAATGCTTATTTTCCTTCTGAGATAGTGCACAGGGTGGTCTGTTGAAATGAAGGATCCAAAAAAGGTAATGGGGCAGGTAATGGAGTGACAGTGGCTTATATTTTTTCAGAACTAGCTGTAGATATGATTTTGAAAAAGCATAAGGAATCTATAAAAGGAATGCATATGTAAGTAAATATATATGTAAATAAATAACTCTTCACAACAAGATCCTTACAAAGAAACTGTAGAACACAAAATGACAGAAATAAAATCTTAAGAAGCTGAAGAGAGGAGCAAAAAACAGTGTGCATACCCAGTTGGGCAAATAGAATGTCAGTTAACTTTTCAAAAGCAATATTAGAAGACCAGGTCTATTTTCAATAGAAAAAAACAAATTAGGGTGCCTGGGTGGGTCAGTGGGTTAAAGCCTCCGCTTTCGGCTCAGGTCATGATCTCAGGGTCCTGGGATCGAGGCCAGCATAGGGTTCCCTGCTCAGCGGGGAGCCTGCTTCCTCCTCTCTCTGCCTGCCTCTCTGCCTACTTGCAATCTCTCTCTCTGTGTCAAATAAATAAATAAATAAAATCTTTAAAACAAAACAAAACAAAACAAATTATGAAATAAAAAATTTTTTAAGAATTACACATACAAAAAGTGTCTCTTAAAATGAAAGCAGAATAAAGATATTTTCAGGGCGCCTGCATGGCTTAGTCAGTTGAGCGTCTGCCTTCGGCTCAGGTTATGATTCAAAGGTCCTGGGATCAAGCCCTGCATCAGGCTCCCTGCTCAGTGGGGAGCCTGCCTCTCTCTCTCCCTTTGCTGCTCCCCCTGCTTGTGCTCCCTTTCTCTTTCTGTCAAATAAATAAATAAAATATTTTTTTAAAAAAGATATTTTCAGTTAAACCAAAACCTCATTGATTTTTTTCTTCTTTTTTCCTTCTCTTTTATTAGACTTAGACCAAAGGGAATTCTAAATGGTATTTTTTGGGAGGATATTTCAGATGGGATGTTGAATTTTCAAGAAGGAATGAAAAACAAAGGATGTTGTAAATATGTGGATAAAACCCAAAGAACAATGTCGTCATGCCACCGAGAGTTTATAGGTTGAAACTCTGGTTATGGGTCTGGAGGGCCAAAATGGTATAGGTGTTCCTAGAAAAGAGAATAATTATCAACCCTTTACTAGGTGCTTCAACGACTTTAAGAAGTTCTCAAGTAAGAAGAAGAGGGGCTGGATTGGGAGTCTCTATGAGATTTGCAACTTTGGGGTAGTCAGATTCTTTGTAATCTATATGAAACACATTCAGAATTTTTAAGGTCATCTTTTCTTTTTTTCTTTTTTTTTTCTTTCTCCAGTTAATGCCCTCAAGCCCACAAAAGAGACCTTCATTTTAATTGTAAACTCTGTATGTGGTAGACACTGTGGATGTCCTCTCAAATTCTCTTGAGTTGTAACATTAGGGTGTTCATTAGCAGTCTTCTAGATAACAGCAGCTGTATCTTTTGCCAGAATGTTCTCTGATGGTGGGAATCCACTCAGGTGGGGAATAAGTGTGGAGAATGAAACCCTCTCAGCCCCCAGTGATCGTCCACCAATGGCTGACTGCTGTTCATCTATGAACATGCCTCACCATTGGAGGTGGGAGGGAGAACCCCGTTGCCTGCTCTACACTAACTCCCAGAATTTCCTGGCAAGATGAAGCTGCAGGTACTCACAGCATTACCTCGTGTGGGTGCATACTCTGTCCTGGCTGCCTTGCCTTTTCTGTCTCAGCTTTCCATTCCCCTACTGATATATCCTGAGATCACACACAAATGAACTACTCGTACTGGTATCGGGATCTTTGTTCTCAATTTGCCTCTTAGGAAACAAGAAGTGTCACAGGATCCAACTGTAGGAAACACTGACACTATTAAGAGGTTCCATCAGTACTGTATTGTCATGGAAGCCCTCCGGCTCTTTGAGGAGGCCTTAAGGAAAGGTGTGGAAGCCCTGAATTCCTTGTTTACTTTCTGAAAGTTCTGCAGTGTAATCTGGGTTAGAATTCTACCTGTAGGGGTGCCTGGGTGGCTAAGTCCATTAAGTGTCCAAGTCCATTAAGTGTTCTTGCTCAGGTCCTGATCTTAGAGTTAAGATCCAGCCCTGCATTAAGCCCAGTGTCAGGCTTTGTGTTCAGCACAGAGTCTGCCTGGGATTCTCTCTCTCCCTCTCTGTCAGCCCCTTCCCACTGCTCTCTCTCTTTCAAATAAATAAATAAATCTTAAAAAAAAAAAAAGAAAAGAAAAGGAAAAAATAATTCTACCAGTAGACTTTATAGCCCTTATTTTATTTTATTTTTTTTCATATTGTTCTATTTCAGCAGTAGCCTCATGTCCCAAATTCTTGGTCTACAGTAGGTACTTCATCTTGGGTAAGTAAAGGTGAAATTTAACTTACTCTTACTCGTGGATACAGCATTAAATTATTCACTGTGGTGAGTTTACTGTTTCAGATTTAAACAAGTCAAATAGTTTACCATGAATTCCCCTATATGAAGGTATGTTTCATAGAACAGCTTTTTGTGCTAAATCCTCTGTGAGTCAAGGTACATGGGTAAAAAGAAAGCACTTGAAGTATTTCACAAAGGAAATGATTTAAATCAAGAGAAATAGAGGCTTGTAAAAACTCTGAGAGGTGGATTAGTGAACCTGGGAGAAGCTGCTTTTCAGAGATAAGGAGTTATAAATACCAAACATTTTAAGACACCACCGCCAATTCCCTCAGTGACATAACACTCACTGAGGAGTGGTTTCTAGGAAGTTGCCTGGAAACCACTTCCACAACCTCATGTCTTCCTTCTGCCAAAAACCACATACCTGCCCTCCCAAACTTCAGGCCCATAACCCTGCCAGCAACAGTGATGGTATCTGCCTCCTGTGTGCCTTGCAAAGTTACATGAATGCTTCCCAATGATGGAGTGAAAACTGTGTCCTTGTTGGTACATGAGCCCTGGAGAACTGTGGTTTAAGGCTTCCACCTTCAGCCCAGATAAGGGAGGCAGAGAAGGAGCTAGGGCTTACAAGAGATGCCCACAGACTATGATAAAAAATATTATGGCATGGAATGATATTTGTGAGATTAAAATAAATAGAACAGAAGTAAATGACAACTTTACTAATAGAGGTCTGAGGGGGAAGAATGAAAAAGTGTTCTGAAGATAGTATGGTTTGGGTCTAATTGAACCAAATTAGCTATGCATGTTTTAATTTCTTAGAGAACAGGAGAATGTTCACAACATAGCATGTAAGTTAAACATGACCAGAGGGAGAAGTAAAGTGATAATGAAAACGTGAATACAAAGAAAAGAAGAGAGAATGATAGAACATATAAGACAAGTAGGAAGTACCGAAGAAGTTGACAAATCAAAATTGAAATGTGCACATAATCATTTTAAGTCTCAGAGGATTAAATGCTCCATTCAAAACTACAATGATTGCCAAGTTAGATAGTACATGAACAACAACCACAGAAATGGAATTCAATTACACGTTGTTGTTTTTTTTTAGAAAAGACATCTAAAATATAAGCATGCAAAAAGACTGAAAATGAAATGATAGAAAGATATATTTTATGCAAATACTACCCCACACAATGTAAATGATGATTTTGATTATTATACTTGAGCTCCATAGCTCAGATTCGCTTCTTTATTCAAAAAAGAAGTGTATGCAAAATACTCTTGGACAGCTGATGGTATCTTTTTTCTTTCTTTTGCTCCTCCACTTTCTAGAAGGTCACATTTGCATAATAGTTCAGATTGCCTGTTCATCCAATAGAGGGCAATTTTAGGGCAGGTGGATTTCTACAGACTTGATATAGAGAATCTGAGGACATCTTAGAAAAATATTATCTAGGCAGATTTATGTAGCCATTACAAAGTGGCAGCAATATTTATTACTTACTCTATAATGGGCACATCATATGACTGCTAATTCCTGGAGCCAGTATAATACGATCACTTTAGTAGCTGCTTCCTTCATGCCATAAAGCACAGAGGCAAACAGCATAAGAATTAAAATAGGGTCATATGTATTTAGAGGTTCTTTGAATTAATCATCAGAGAAAACCATTGGCTAATGATGTGCCCTCTATGACTGTGTTTCTATTAGTGAAGGTCAGGTTAAGCCCAGAATGTATGTCATGTATATGATACGAAGAGAGATTAGAGGTTTTTTGGTTCTCTCCTTGTCCTAGTGGAACTAAAATCAATCCAATCATTGGGATCAGAATATTAAATATTATGTTATAAAGAATAATTATAAGAGCTACATGCATTCCGCAAGCATTTATTGAATTGCTCCTTGCAAGGCACTGTGCTAGGCACTGGGGACATACTGTTGGATAAATCATGGCTCTGGACCTCAGGACCTCTAAATGCTCCATAGACATCTGTATGGCTTGGTCTGTCACTTCCTCTGGACATCTTTTTGGGACCACCCTCCTCTCTAATCCCCCTCAACATTCCCAGTCCTGCTTACTTTTTTACCCTTCCCCAAAGCATGTATCACCTTCTCACATATTATGTATTCATTAACTTAATGACTATCTTTTGGAAGAATATAAATGCCATGAAAACAAGGACTTTGCCTGCTATTCCTATTGTTTATCTTGTGCCTAAATTATTACCAAAACACAGTGGGTGATCAATAATACATATTAAATAGCTAAATGATGCAGAAATTTAAAAACAAAACCACAACGTAAAGGGATAAATGCTATTTAAAAAAATATTGTCACGGATGATTGAAATCAAACACAAGGTTAGGGAAAAGAGAATGGAACATACTCAGAGATACAGTTCAGTGGGAATGACATTTTCACCCGGGGAATGCTCACAGCCCATGCAGAAAGAGTAAAGCTTTGATTATGTTGATAGAACAGAGACTTCTAATGTGGTTTGCATGAGGGCATCTATTTTTTCATTTGAAGTTTTCACGTTGACTTTGTTATGTGCTTGGAATAAGATGAGCAAAGACTGAGTGGAAGGGCTTGTGAGTTGGACCTTCCCGTAGTCAATCAGCAAACGTACATCAAGCACTTATTCCTTTACAGCACTGAGCTACACACAGAAACTCTAAGAGTGACACATTACTGTCCTTACCTTGCACTGAAGTCTCTCATAGTCTGGTTGTAGTTTATCTAGTCTCACTGTCATGATAGTAAGTGGCTTCATTAAGACTTTTGACAGTAAGAAGCAGATTCATTACAAAGGACTTGGAATATGATGGCTCCACTCTGCATTTTTTATTTTCTCTTTCCTAACAGAACTCTAATGCTATCTACATACCTATCCCTCTTTGCTATAGTCCATGTGACTTAGGATCTGAACCAAGGTCCAGGATGGGACTACTTGTTGTAATAAACATTGTGTGTTTTCTTTACAATTTGAGCCAAATATGAGAGGAGAGAGGTTTCAGAGGCTTATGGGTCAGATCTCACTTTTCTGGAAGAGGACCTGTCCTTCTGCCATTGGATATGAGGAGCAGTGTGTCCCCATTTGCAACTAGCAGCAAAAATATGATTTAGGTGACTGTGTAATTTATCATCTGTCAAGTCTGGACACTTCTGAGTCAACGGGTGAGCTATTAATGATTATCCTGTGTAAAATGTACAAACTGAATCTTTCCCAGCAAACCAGGTTGTTTGGTCACCCTGTTATGATGCTAGGAATCAGGCTTAGGAGGAAGCTGATACTCAAGGCAGCGCATCAAAGACAGAGAAAGAAGCTGAAATTATGCCTATGTTAATGATTGACTTGGACTTCATGTTGTGAATGTATCAAATTGCTTTACTGATTGGGTTTCTTTTGAGTCCAGTCTCTGTTGCTTGCAATTGAGAGCATCTTAAGTCATACATTCTGTAGCAGGTTTTGGTTATTTGTTGATGTATTTTAGTCATTTGTGGGCTATAATAAGTATTCTGGAATTATGAGATGTAACTAGAGCAGTGATAAGGAAGAAGTAGGTCCAGGAATGTACACTTTGATCTGACTCCAAAGATAAGAGCAGGAGATAATCTGGACCAGCGTGTGGTTGAATATATGGTTCTGCTGAGAAGCTAGTTGTGCAAGTGGTGGTTTTCATTCCAGCAGCATCTTAAAGATACACTCTGCCCTCTCACAAAGGGGTAAGATCCTGCACCAAGGGCCTGCATGATTCACTCTGCTTCTTGCTGCAGCACTGTATAGCTGAGGGCCTGGGACCAGCTGTGTTCTCCTCTGGGCTTTCCGTTCCTTGTAACAGTAGCCATCATTTCCTGTTTCTCTTATCTTTCTGCCTTGAATCAAGGGAAGAGCCATGGCTTGCATCTTCCAAATAATTTTCTTTAATTGCTAAATCTATTTTAAATTTGTAACACACACACACGTGCGCACACACACACACACACACACACACACACCTCTTTACATAGGAGGCATTCAATAAGTAATTGGCAAACTGATCATTATCTCCCTCATCTCTGTGCTGTGCTCTGGCCTTTTGTCCACAAAGTGCTTTAACAACCATTGTCTTAACTATTAGGATTATCAAACCCACCTCTTTTTGAGGTATTGGAAGTAGTTGTGTGGCTGCCATCTGTGTTGATGGGTTTGGGGGCTCAATGAGACAGAATAGTGTCCATCCAAATCATCAGGATCAAGGGGTGAAAAACAAAGCTATAGTCTCCACACTAAGAAATCTCAAATAATAAGGGACCGGGTTCTATTTCAACAATAACAGGAAATGGCCATATTTGTTTCTGAAGAAGTGACATGTGATATACATGACCGCAGTATACATATGTGACCACGGTGTGAATGTGGTTGGGATACGGACATGTCAAAGGTCAGAGAAAGCATGGGTCACAGGTGATGCCATAACACAGGAAGGACAGGGACTATCACCAGCCTTCAGAGGCAAGAGGTGAGCAGGCTGCCTAAGGTCGCAAAACCAATATACAGACGAACCAGATATGCTCGTACCTTCGTCAAATGCTAAATCCTGCTGTCTTCCCAGGCTTCAGCCATACCTTTTCTTTCCCATAAAATATGTTTACCACCAGCCAGATTGAACTTGATCTGATCGATCTGATCCGTAAGAAAGGCAAGAATAAGCAGTGTTGTCCTGGAGTATTGAGCATTAACAATTAGAATATTATCCAAGCGGGTCATAAATAGTCACTGCTGAGACGTTAGAAGGCAGGAGTGTTATCATCAAAGAAGACGACTGAGCAGGGGCCCATGAACATCTCCAATGATCCAAACCACAGTCCTCCAGTACCTGGTACTATAATGAGTTGCAAGATTTTATCTCTAAAATTGTCTCTTAGAAGAAGAGTTATTGAAGTCTTTCCTAGCCATTAAATCTATGGACTACACAAAGTGACTAGTTCCCTCATAGATATATCCTATCTGACCTACATAGCATGCATTTTATGAATAAATGAGATTGTGACAGTCAATTTTGCAATTTTTTAATGCTACAACATTCATGTCCTGCTCCTACAACCTTTGGTGTCAATACCTGCTACGTTTATCTGGATTGGTATGTTGTAATTCTCTCTAATACAATTGACAAGGTTGCTGTTGTTATAAATTATAAGGGGTGAAATGAGTGGACATGGTCATTTATTTTTGAACAGGACATCAATGTTTAAAACAGAAAGGATTTTAATCATTTTCTTATTCTTCAGTTAGGACAGTTTCTCAAATTAGAGTGTTGTAAAAGTTACATAATTTTATGGTTGGAGAAAAAAAGTAAGATAAGATCTTTATTCTCTAAGATAGCTAAGGTTTTAATTGACATCTTTTGCCTATGTGGTCTCTTGGTGCCAGGTCACCCATAATTAATCAAATAAGATTGCTCAGCCTCTGCTTGTCTTGGCTCTTTCCAGATGAATTATCTCGTGTTCTTCTTCCCTATGATTATCTTTACCCAATTACCGAGCCAGATCACTAGGATCTGGGGCCTGGAATCAGGCTGGTTTGTTACTTCCATGCTTCTAGGGTATGCAGGGTGAGTATAGGGGGCATCATGAGCCTACGAGACCACAGCATTCAACAGTAATCATTTCCTTGACCCCGTGACCCTGACACCATCCACAGAAATAGACTTCTGGATACGTTGT
This sequence comes from Ailurus styani, assembly GCA_002007465.1. Lineage (NCBI taxonomy): Eukaryota > Metazoa > Chordata > Mammalia > Carnivora > Ailuridae > Ailurus > Ailurus styani. Next base: position 700,066 of record LNAC01000270.1, on the reverse strand, counting down.
TCTACAAAACTTCTCAAGTTTTCTGCTGCAAATGTAGCTCCCATTTCCCAACTCACCCGAATGTGCCTACCAATTCTGAGGTCCACATTGCTGTCCATATGGCATAGAGTTTGTTTCTCGCTCAATGACATCCTGCTATAGAGTGACTCCTGAAACTGGACAGGATTATTGTGTAAATTTCAGACTGTCACTGTTTTGGATTATGTCTCTTACTGTCCCTATCTGATGGGCCCTGCTTAGATACTAATAAAAGGGTACTTATATAATGATCATGGCACTTCAATCGATGTACAAGTCCCCAAAGTGAAAGTACCAGTAAAATAAGCTACTATTATAATTAATTAAAATAGGCATTTCTTATTCCTCATATGTCAACATGACTAATAATAAACATTTCTTAACATATTATAAGAATTAAATGAAACTTACCTATAAAGTATAGATTATTGTCACAATCCTAAGTCACCATCATTGTCAACACGTTTAAAATTTTAGTGTAGATGGATATACTATGCTACAGATTCTTCATGTAAGATATGATTCTAATATGTATGATATTTACCATCCAATTAACTACAAGATATTTATGTCCAAAAATAATCATTAGCAATGTAAGAAAACTTAGACCACAAAATTGGTAGTGTCATCCTCTATTTGAAAACTGAATGTCAGGATAAACTTGCAGGGACTTTTTTTTCCCCTGTAATATGATTTATTTCCCCCAAGCCATTATCCAGCTTAACCCAATTTCTTTTCCTTCTCTTCAGCTTGTGTTGTGGATTTTCCCTGAATGCTTTCACTCAAGTCTTCTCTTGAAGTACTAATTTTGGATAGCCATATCTGTGATAAGGATAATTAAGCTCTGTGAGACAGCAGACCAGCTTCTTGTCTTTTTTTATCAGTGTATACACAGTTCTGTAAGTACTGCATAACTTAACATGTAGGAAATGAGGAAGGAAGGAAGCTTTCTCCTTGATCCTTCTCAATTCTCTGTTCTTAGTATACCTTACCGACATTTCTCTTGACTCTTGCTACATACAACAAGAAACATTTCCTCATAGGTATATTGACCTATTTTCTGCACTACCTTCCACCTTATGCCCAACAGGGAATCTATTTCATTTTGTCTCTAGTTGCTGCTAACCCATTCCCTGAGCTATGACTTTCTCCTCTCTTCTCTGATCATTGTATTGAGGATTTTTCTAATTCTGTTTTCCTCCCTGGATACTTTTTGGATATTTATTGATTCTGCAGTTTTCTACCCAGGGATCTGTCATGTCCTCATTCAGATACCTGGTCTCACTTTAGGAAAGACTTGAAATAATGTACCAGTTCCAATTTTCCCAGGAAGGCACTGCAGCCAGTGTCTAATATTTACCTATTATCTGTTACTTAATAAGATAATCAGAGGCTTGGGTTACTTGTTCTCACCTAAGACATGGAATATCTTTTTTTTTTTTTTTAAGATTTTGTTTATTTATTTGAGAGAGAGAGAGAGAGAGAGAGAGAGAGAGAGAGAGAGAGGGAGGAGGAGCAGGGGGAGGGGCAGTGGGAGAGGGAGAAGCAAACTTCCCGCTGAGCAGGGAGCCCAACCTCGGCCTTGATCCCAGGACTCTAGGATCATGACCTGAGCGGGAGGCAGATGCTTAACCGTCTGAGCCACACAGGAGCCCAATATGGAATTTCAAAACCCTAGAATAGTGCAGATTATGACCACATCATTTTAAATAGTTTTATTGTAGTCCATATTTTAATCATTCCCTATTGTTGGCTTTTAAGCTTGTGATAGTTCTATTGAAATACAAACTTTAAGGGCAACTGGGTGGCTCAGTCAGTTAATTGTCTGATTCTTGATTTTGGCTCAGGTCATGATCTCAGAGTCCTGGGGTTGAATGCTGCACGGGCCTCAGCCCTGAGCAGGGAGGGGGCTTGGGTTTTTCTCACTCCCTCTCTCTCTGCCGCTTCCCACCATTTCCCCACCCCCCACACATGTGCATTCTCTCTCTCAAATAAATAAATATTAAAAATAAATAAATACTTTATACATGAAACCATGATAATTGTATGTAACAGATTTTCCCCAAATTTAAGATTGTCCTTTCAGGATACAGTAATGAAAATGGGTTTAGTGGGGCAGAAGGCATATAATTTTAAGTCTCTGCTGAAATGTTGCCACATTTATTGCTTCTTCATATGCTATCATAGCGATATATGAGCTTATTGGCTCAATTCTATCTGTTCTTGGATTGGGCACTGGTATTTCTTTTTAAAATTCAGTCACTTGTGTTATAGCTTTGGGGTAATAAAAAGTCACTCTTTATAAAAAACATGCTGGAGAAGAGAAATTATTGGCCTCATTTATTTATCCAATAAATACTGGTGGGTGCTTACAATGTGTTATTTTTCTAGGTACTGGAGATACAGCAGAAATAAACCACGTATGTCCCTGTTCCCTTTGAAATTTATTCTAATGGAACATATTCTATTAAAAAATAAAAAGCATGTTGGCATTTTGGGTGAGTTTTGAAAATTTCTGGAAAGCAATTTTTTTTTTCCCTTGAGCTAATCCAATTCCAAACATACAAGTAGAGATCTCATCTTATACTGAGCAGAGTTTTTTGTTTTGTTTTGTTTTGCTTTAAATTTTCAGATGCCTGGACAATTGATGGTCATCATTTTAATGGCTTTTGCAAAGCCAACTTCCTTTTCTGCCTTTTTTTTTTTTTTTTTTTTGTCAAGTCAAGGGCAGCTGAGCTGAGCAATCAGACAGGTGGCTCTTCTGCTTCTTTATGATGAGCACCAGTGAAGAAAACAATGCAGCTGGTGGTGTATTTCTTGTGCCAGCTAACTCATCAGAGGAAACTAAAATTATTTCAATGAGCCAATTTGATACATGTGAAAGATTTTCTTCCTGTAATGCAATGCGTTAAAATTAGAAACTCATTTTTTTGCCAACTCTTTAATTCAACCTTTTGTTTCCCAGGCCAAACCCAAGAGGAGGAAAAATATTAAGTGGCAGAAAATATAACACAAATGGTAGCTAAAATAGTCTTTGGCTGTGCTCAACCGCAGAACAGAACCCTGCTTTGTAAGGGAAGCTTCTTAGTGCAGCCCTCAAACCCATCAATGTCTTCTACCACCACCAAGTGGTCTGCTTTATGTAATTGTTAAAGACATTGGCATGCATGGTTCCTCAAATGGACACGATCCTTATTGACCAGTAATGATCTCTTCAAATTAAAAGAAAGAAGAAAAGTACCAAATCCCTACCAAACATGCTTTTATCATTTTATTTAATCCATAAGAACCCAGTAAATCAGGCACTGTAATATTGTATATAAGAAATGACCAAAATATATTTCTCATATATATTTGCTCTTTGTTCATGGATCCTTGCTCACCGCTCCTAAATTCCTTGGAATTTCCTGTAATAAGAGCGATGAAAGTGTCTTTTGTTGTTCATGAGGTGACTTTGGGAAAGCCGTTCAGTAACCTCAGGGTAGAGGCTGGTTGTCAGGTCGACCAAACCTATGATTCGAGGATTGGTATTTTCAGTCCCACCCCTCAGCTCCACCCCCACCTCCAAGAAGGGGAGAGAGTGGGAGACGGAGGTCAGTCTCTACTGGTCAATGATTTAAGCAAACATGGTTATGGAATGAAATCTCCATAAAAACCCAAAAGTACTGGGATTGGGAAGGTTTCAGGTTGGTGAACAAGTGGAGCTTTGGTGCAATGGTGGGCTCTGAGAACACAGAGAAGCTCCACACCCTTTCCGCATGCCTTGCCCTATGTATCTCTTCCATCTGGCTGCTTCTGAGCTATATCCTTTTATGAGAAACTGGTGACCTAGTAAGTAAAATGTTTCTCTGACTTCTGTGAGTTGCTCTAGTAAATTAATCAAACCCAAGGCGTGGGTCGCAGGAACCTCTGATTTATAGCCAGTTGGTCAGAAGTACAGGTACACTACCTTGTCTTATGACTGGTGGCTGGAGGGCGGGTGAGGGGAAGAGGGGCAAGTGTGTAGGGCTGAATGCTTAACTCGTGGCATCTGATGCTGTCTCTGGGTAGATGCCGTCAGGATTCCTTCGAATAGAGTTGAGTTGTAGGACACCCAGCTGCTGTCAAAGCATTGCTTGTTGGAGGTATAGGGAAGCCACCCCCAGCCCTCCCAAAACACATGGTGGAATTATTGACCAGAACACCTTATTGAGGCACTATTCTTTCCATTTTGTGAGTGAAGACACTGAGACTCACAGAGACTAAGTAATTTACCTATGGTAACTCCTAAAAAGTAGATGGCTAGAGGGAAAGCCTGGCCTGCTTGACCCAAAGCCCACCCTTTTCAGTCCAGCATTCTCCCTCATGCTGTAGGAGGGCCAAAGGGTTTTGTAACTTTGCAGCTGGATGTAAAATGGGCATGGCAGACTCAGCTTAGGTGACTTAAATAGTTCCTCTTTTGTGTTTGTGGCTGTGGGGTCCGATAACGACATCCTAGTGATTGTCTGACTAATGATGTACGTGGTCACTCCCTGGAAATATACAACCCTGTAGTGAGAGGGAAAATGATGTAGCAAATCTTTTGTTACGTTTTCCTCCCACCAAAAAGGGGACAACCAGCCTCAGGTTAATGTCATATAAGTATTCAATGATAAATACTGCTTCTTTTTCTTGTTTATCATCTTGTAATTCCACCTTCAAATTATTATCATAAATATAATGGTCCGTTATACCATAATTGATTAATGTTCCTGACCTTATTTTTCTTCTGTGAAGTTTTTGGTGATGAAAAGCATGTTTTGTGTTTGCATTCCCTTTGCCTAACATAATGCATGGCCCAAATAAGCTGTTAAAAATTTTCTGTAGGGGTGCCTGGGTGGCTCAGTGGGTTAAGCCTCTGTCTTCAGCTCAGGTCATAATCTCAGGGTCCTGGGATCAAGCCCCACATCCGTGTCTCTGCTCACCAGGGAGCCTGCTTCCTCCTCTCCCTCTTCCTGCCTCTCTGCCTGCTCATGCTCTCTCTCTCTCTGTCAAATAAATAAATAAAATCTTTAAAAAAAAATTTTTATAGAACTGAATTCTTTTGGACAACTTAATTCATCTATCTATCATCTATTTATCTATGTATCTTTCCATCATCTACCTGTCTCCATAATAGATATCTGTGGTTATATCAATTTATAGCCCACATATACAACCTCACATTATAAGCATCATGCTTATAATGAAATGAAAAGGCATGTTTACTTGGGTTTAAGTCCTAGTTTCCTCATTTACTGAGTGAAAGTGGATACAGCACAGTGTTCCTCAAAACCAGTTTTTCTCAGCTAAAAAATGCCCACATTACTACACTCATAAGTAATCAGAAGTTTAAAGATATTGCAGGTGAATGTATTTTAAAAATTCACTCTAGCTGCTCTTTTCCACTGAGTAGTTCCAAATGCAAGTGATTCAGAATCACCTGTGGGAGCTTTTAATATAGGAATATACCTGACTCTGGTAAACCTGAATTTCTGGGAGTGTGTTCCAGCAGCTGCAATTTTGAACTCTCCCAGGTTATTCTGTTATGAAGACCTACGTAAGAATTCTACTAATCCAAGGTGAGTGTTCGGTAAAGGGCCTTGCATGAATAGCACTCCTATTCAGCTCATCAAACAACAGATTTTTTTTTTTTTTAGATTTTATTTATTTATTTGACAGAGAGATCACAAGTAGGCAGAGAGGCAGGCAGAGAGAGAGAGAGAGAGGAGGAAGCAGGTTCCCCGCTGAGCAGGGAGCCCAATGTGGGCCTCGATCTCAGGACCCTGAGATCATGACCTGAGCCGAAGGCAGAGGCTTTAACCCACTGAGCCACCCAGGCGCCCTCATCAAACAACAGATTTGAGAAAAATTCTGGTAGCCTTTAGCAAAGCGAACTTCTATGTATTTTGTGAACATAATAAACAAGTCGATTTTTATGTAGAAGAATTCCATTTGAAACATACTTTTAATAGTACATTATCAGGATAAGGTGTTTATTTAATCAGATTTTCTGAGAAGAGTTTATTTTAGAAGCTGGCCTTCCCTCAGAATCCATGCCCCAAAGTCAACCACTCCTAAATTTCATCCAAGGATTTTGGGTTTTTATTTGTCATCTTTTCATAATTCCTATACATACCATTTCCTATGAGCAAGGATTTGCTCTATCATTATCCTTCAAATTTGATTAAAACTACGTTGAAAATAAGTAAGCATGGCATAATCCAGAGAGTTGGTGTGGCCTACTGACCTATAATGGTCTCTGATTTCTGGGTGTTTCAAATACACACCATCTGTGTCTCCCTTGGAGAAGATGATCACAGATCAGAGAATAGAGGCTCTCATTATTTGTGCAGGCATATGTGATAATTTTGTAAATCTTGAAATTTTAAAATTAGCAACAACAAGAATTGTTATAGACCTTTGTGGAGAATTTCAAAGAAAGAGAACCACCCCTACAATTGATGCTGCTGTTAAAATCAGAGGGGAGAGGGTGGCTCAGTGGGTTAAAGCCTCTGCCTTTGGCTCAGGTCATGATCTCAGGGTCCTGGGATCGAGCCCCACATCAGGCTCCCTGCTCAGTGGGGAGCCTGCTTCCTCCTCTCTCTCTCTGCCTACTTGTGATCTCTCTGTCTGTCAAATAAATAAATAAATAAAATCTTAAAAAAAAAAATCAGAGGGGAGAGTATACCTGCTCAGCCAAATTCTTGATTTGACACAGAATACAAGTGGGTCAGACCCTTAAAATAGTACTCTATTAGAGGGAAAGCTTGTAATTAAAGGCTGAAATGGATGATTCTATAAAAAAGGTTTATGTACTTTGCTTTGTTCCTGAGCAGACTGTGAACCTCTTAGGAGCCAAGACTTGGACTCACTCACCCTTGTGTCCTGCCACCCAAGATGGAGTGTCATGCAGAATCAGCCCCTCGTAAATGTCTGTTAACTGGATGCAGGAATAGAAAAAATATAATTCAAATGGTGTGACCCAGTTTCAGGAAAACCTACATATTAAAAATTATGATATAAATGGCTTTGCAGGTTGATTACTTCATTTGGCAGAAGGTTGTAGCAATGAAAAGGATTTATTTGACTTTTATATTTAGACCAATCCAATAATGCTAAATGTTGCCAATCTATATGGACTCTGAGGCTACCTTTCTTTTTTTTTTCAACCTCAGGGCAGGGGTGACCCCCGTAAGTTAATTTTAGAGTACATAAAACTGATATCAACTCAAGAAACAGAATAGGTCTCCACAAAATGCATGTCTTCTTCAATTTCATAGAGAATTATTGATTTTTTTTACATTGTTGGTAAACCACAGAAATTCTGAAAGTGTCATGGAATCTGAATAAGCCCCACTCACATTTCCTAATACTAAAACCATATAAAGGGTGACTATTCCATAAAAGCTTGAAATAACAAGTCCTCTCCTGGCTGATTTTTCGTCTTTTTTTATGTTTGGAAAACATATTTATTTATTACATTTTTCAGAGTGGTAAAATTGGACAATCTTATTTTAAAGTTCTTCTTGCTTGAATTCTCAGAAGCATTAAATACTGCTGAATATTCCTACATTATTGAAACATTCTTTCCCTGGTTTTAGTAACATCACATATGCTTGGTTCTCACCACCTGCTCTGACTGCTTATTTTTCTCTAATGCACTTTAAATGTTGCAGTTCTTGAAGGTTTTCTGCTGCTCCCCTTTCTTTTCTCGTATGAAGAGTAGATCATACCCTTAGTCACAACTGCAATTATTATCCTTACCTTGATGACTCTCAATATTATATATATAAACTCAATGCACTCATCTCTAAATTCCAGTGAAACCCTATTGCATTTGGTTCTTCTCCATTTGCTCCTGCTTCATTTGTTGTTTCAGCTAATGGAAAAAGCGTACACATGGCTGATCATAGCAAATCCTTGAAGTTTTGCTCCTCCTTTGTCTCTTGGCCATACCCAATTAATGTCCATTTAAATGATTGTACACAATTAATCTCTAAGTCATGTTGAAGCTACCTTTGTAATTGTCTCATTGGGATGATTCTTTTTATCCCAAACTTATCATCCTCGTCTCATTTATGAGTTATCTTCCTTATCAGGAACCTTCTCTTCATTAATCCATTATTCATAATACTGGAAAGTAATTAATTTCAACACATTTCAATATGTCACTCCCTTGTTTAAAAGTAACTAGCCACTCTCATCTGCCCCTAGAATATAAATAGAATGGAAATGCCTTACTTGGTCTGACATACCCTGCTTTCCACCCTTCTCATGGGTCTGTCTCTCATTATTTCTGCTACAACTGTATCTCACTAAACTTACTTATTAAAAGCTCCCATCCCTACTCATCTCAAATCCCTCTACACGTGAACTATCTGTCCCTGAAATACTTGCCCTCGCACATCTCAATCTTGTTCTTATGTTTATGAAATTTGACACAAGGGGATTCCAGCTCTGGCCATCATGGAGTAACAAATATCTTACTTCCTGTATTCCCATCAACTTGGACAAAATGTGTTAAGGCTCCTTTTTTTTTTAATAGACTTTATTCTTTAGAGCACAATGTACAGAGATTTCCCATAGTTTGCTCCTGCACATGCACGGCTTCTTCCACTATCAGCATCTAGGACCAGAGTGATATAGGTGATACCGTGGATGAATGGACACGGACACGTCAGTGTCAGCCGCAGTGCATAGTCAACGTTAGGGTTCATTCTTGGTGCTGTGCATTCTGTGGGTTTTGACAAATATACAGTGATAGTTATCCACCATTGTAGCATCACACAGGCTAGTTTCACTGCCCTAAAATCCTCGGGGCTCTACCTGTTCCTCTGTCCATTCCCTGAACTCCTGGGCAATCATTGTTTTTCTTTCTTTCTTTTCTTTCTTTCTTTTTTTTTTTCATTTGTTTAATTTTGTTTTTCTGTCAAAATGATTTGCCATAGTTTTGTTTTTCTAGCATGTCGTGTAGTTGGAATAATATGGTGTGGAGCCTTTTCAGATTAGCCTCCGTCATTTAGTGATGGGCACTTCTGGTTGCTTCATGTCTTTCCAGGGCTTGACAGTTCATTTCTGTTTAGTGCTGAATAATACTCCATTGTCTGAATGTTCCAAGTTTATCTATTCACATACTGAAAGACATCACAGTTGCTTCCAGGTTTGGCCAATTAGGAATAAAGCTGCTATAAATATGTGCAGATTTCTGTGATGATATAAATTTTCGGCTCATTTGGGTTAAATACCAAAGAGCATGATTGCTGGTTTATATGGTAAGAGTATGTTTAGTTTTTTGTTTTCTATTTAAAAACTGCCAAAATGCCTTCCATAGTGACTGTACCATTTTGCCTCCTGATAGTCAATAAATGAGAATATTTATAGCTCTATATCCTTGCCAACATTTGCTGATGTCAGTTATTTTGGTTTTTGAGCATTCATATAGATGTGTAATCATGTCTCACTGTTGTTTTAATTTGCAATTTCCTAATATCATGTGCACTATCCTCTGATATGGTTATCTGTCATCTGTATATCTTCTTTAGTGAGGTATTTGTTTAAATCTTTGCCTCTTTTTTAATTAGGTGGTTCATTTTTTTATTGTTGAGATTTAAGGTTTCTTTGTATATTTTGGATAATAGTCCTTTATCAGAAGTGTCTTTTGAAAATGTTTTCTCCCAGTTTTTAGCTTGTTCTCTCATTTTCTTTTTTTTTTCTAGATTTTTTAATTTATATTTGACAGAGAGATAGAGAAAGAGCACAAGTAGGCAGAGTGACAGGGAGAGGGAGAGGGAGAAGCAGGCCCTCTGCTGAGCAGGGAGCCTGGCCCAGGGCTCCATCTGAGGACCCTGGGATCGTGACCTGAGCTGAAGGCAGACACTTAACCGACTGAGCCACTCAGGCACGCCTCTCATTTTCTTAATAGCGTATTTACAAAACAGACGTTTTTCACTGTAATTAAACCCAGCTTATCAATTTGTTTCATGGATCATACCTTTGGTATTGTATCTAAAACGTCATCACCATACCCAAAGTCATCTGGATTTGATCCTATTTTATCTTCTAGTAGTTTTATAGTTTGCATTTTACATTTACATCTGTGATCCGTATTGAGTTATTTTTTATGAAGAGTATAAGATCTGTACCTAAATTTATTTATATGTATATGGAAGTTCAGTAATTTTAGCACTATTTCTTGAAAAGACTATCTCTGCTCCATTATATTGTGTTTGCTCCTTTTTCAAAGATCAGTTGACTGTATGTATATGAGTATATTTTTGAGCTCTCTATTCTGTTTCTTAATCTATGTATCTATTCTTTTACCAATACCAGATTGTCTTGTTCACTGTAGCTTTACAGTAAGTCTTGAGGTCATGTAATGTCAGTCTTATGACTTTGTTCTTCTCCTTCAATATTTAGTTGGCTCTTCTAGGTCTTTTGCCTCTCCATATAAACGTTAGAATCAGTTTGTTGATCTCCACAAAATAGCTTGCTGGAATTTTGACTGGGATTGCACTGACTCTATAGATCAATTTGGGAGAACTTAAATCTTGACAGCATTGAATTCCATATTCCATGAATACAGAATATCACTTTTATTTCTTCATCAAAGTTTTGTAAATTTTTACATATGCATCTTGTACATATTTTGTTAGATTTATAACTAAGTATTTCATTTTTGGGGGTGTTCTGCAAATGATATTGTGTATGTAATTTCAAATTCCACTTTTTCGTTGCTGATATATAAGAAAGTGATTGACTTTTGTGTGTTAAGCTTGTATTCTTCTGCAATCACTTGTTAGTTCCTGGAGTGTTTTGTTTTGTTTTGTTGATTGTTTTGAACGTTCTGCCTAGATAATCATGTAATTACCAAATATAGTTTTTTTTAATTCCTTTCCAATCTGTATGCTTTTTATTTCCTTTCCTTGTTTTATTTTATTAGCCAAAACTTCCATTACAAAAGGAAGTTGAAAAAGAGCAGTGAGAAAGGACATCTTTGCTTTGTTCTGATCTTGGTGGGAAAGCTTAGAGTTTCTTACTATCAAGTATGATGTTGGCTTTAGGCTTCTTGTAGATGTTCTTTAAGTGAGGAAGTTCCCCTCCATTCCCAATTTTCTGACAATTTTTATCATAAATGACTATCGAATTTTGTCAAATGTTTTTTTCTACACCTATTATTATGATCATATTTTTCTTTGTTAGTCTATTGATGAGAAGGATTATTTAATTGATTTTGAATGTTGAACTAGCCTTGCATACCTAGAATAAATCCAACTTGGTCATGTTTAGTAACTTTTTTTATGCATTCTTGGATTTGATTTGTCAATATTTTCTTGAGGATTTTTACATCCTACTCATGAGAGATAATTATCTATGGTTTTCTTTTCTTGTAGTGTCTTTGTCTGGTTTTCATATACTACTAAATCCATAGAATGAGTTAGGAAGTATTCCCTCTGCTTCTATTTCTGGAAAAGACAGTCTCTTAAATAAATGGTACTGGGAAAATTGGACAGCTATGTATAGAAGAATGAAACTCGACCATTATCTCACACCATACAAAAAGATAAACTCAAAATGGATGAAAGACCTCAACGTGAGGCAGGAATCTATCAAAATCCTAGAGGAGAACATAGGCAGTAACCTCTTCAACATCAGCCACAGCAACTTCTTTCAAGACATGTCTTCAAAGGCAAAGGAAACAAAAGAGAAAATGAACTTTTGGGACTTCATCAAGATAAAAAGCTTCTGCACAGCAAAGGAAACAGTCAACAAAACAAAGAGGCAACCCATGGAATGGGAGAAGATATTTGCAAATGACACTATAGACAAAGGGGTGATATCCAAGGTCTATAAAGAACTTCTCAAACTCAACACCCAAAAAACAGATAATCATGTCAAAAAATGGACAGAAGATATGAACAGATCCTTTTCCAAAGAAGATATACAAATAGCTAACAGAACATGAAAAAATGTTCATCATCATTACCCATCAAGGAAACTCAAATCAAAACAACATTGAGATACCACTTTACACCAGTTGAATGGCCAAAATCAACAGGACAGGAAACAACAAGTGTTGGAGAGTATGTGAAGAAAGGAGAACCCTCTTACACTGTTGGTGGGAATCCAGGTCAGTGTAGCCACTTTGGAAAACAGTATGGAGTTACCTCAAAAAATTAAAAATAGAGCTACCCTATGACCCTGCACTACTGGGCATTTACCCCAAAGATACAGATGTTATGAAAAGAAGGGCCATTTGTACCCCAGTGTTCATAGAGCAATGTCCACAATCGCCAAACTGTGGAATGAGCTGAGATGCCCTTCAACAGATGAATAGATAAAGAAGATGTGGTTCATATATACAATGGAATATTACTCAGCCATCAGAAAGGATGAATACCCAACTTTTGTATCAACATGGACGGGACTGGAGGAGATTATGCTGAGTCAAATAAGTCAAGCAGAGAAAGTCAATTATCATATGGTTTCACTTGTGGAACATAAGGAATAACCTGGAGGACATTAGGAGAAGGAAAGGAAAAGTGAATTGGGGTAAATCATAGGGGGAGATGAACCATGAGAGACTGTGGCTTCTGAGAAACAAACTGAGGGTTATGGAGGGGAGTGGGGAGGTGGAATAGGTGAGTCTGGTGATGGGTATTAAGGAGGGCACGTATGGCATAGAGCACTGGGTGTGGTGCATAAACAATGAATCTTGGGACACTAAAAAAAATTAAAGATATTAAAATAAAGAATTAGTATAATTTCTTCTTTACATGTTTGATAGAATTTTCCAGTGAACCCACTTGAGCCTGGTTCTTTTTGAAAGGTTATTAATTATTGATTCAACTTCACTAATAGGTATAGGCTTATTCAGATTCTATTTGTTTTGTGTGAGATTTAACAGACTGTGTTTTTCAAGGAATTGGTCCATTTCATCTTGATTATCAAGTTTGTGAGCGCAGAGTTGTTCATAGTGCTTCTTTATTGTACTTTTGATCTTGATGGTATCTGTAGTAATGTCCCCTCTTTTGATTCCAATATTAGTAACCTGTGTCTCCTTACTTTTTTTTCTTAGTAAGTGTAGCTGGAAGCTTATCTTTTTAAAAATATTTTTAAGGAATTTGGTTTTGTTGATTTTCTTTATAGATTTCTTATTTTCAGTTTCATTTATTTCTTCTCTTTTATTTAATTCTTTTTGTTTTTGAGGTTTTATTTTTTAAGTAATCTCTATACCCAATGTGGGACTCGAACTCACAACCCCAAGATCAAGAGTTGCATGCTCTTCCATCTGAGCCTGTGGGTGCCCCTCTTTTATTCCTCTTTCTGATTTAATCTGCTCTTCTTTTTTTTCTTAGATGGAAACTAAGAGTATTGTTTTTAGAACTTTCCTCTTTTTTAATATAGTCATTCAATGCTATAAGTTTTCCTCTAAGCACTACTTTTGCTGCATCCCACACATTTTTTAAATTATATATTTCATTGTAATTTAGTTAAAAGTACTTTTTAATTTCTCTTGCGATTTCTCTTTGATTCATGTGTTATTTAGAAGTATGTTGTTTAATCTCCAACTATTTGGGAATTTTCCAACTTTCTTTTTGTTGTTGATTTCTAGTTTAATCCTTTGTGGTCTGAAAGAAGACATATATTGTAATAATTGTATTATTTCTCTCTTTTTTTTAACATTTGTTAATGTGTTTTTTATGGCCCAGAATGTGGTATATATCTTGGAGAATTTCCCACGTGAGCTTGAGAAAAATTACATTCTGCTGTTGGTGGGGGAAGTAGTCTATTGATGTCAATTATATCCAGTTGATGATGCCTTTGAGTTTAACTATATTCTTACTGATTTCCTGCCTTCTGGGCCTCTCCTTTTCTGAAAGAGGGGTGTTCACATTTCCAACTATAAGTAACTCTTTCTAAACAATGCGAAGCTATGATCCTTGACAAGAAAGACACAAGTGAGTTTCACATCCTATTTGACTTTCTGCCTTAGGGCAGAAATAGTCCACACTTATACTACCAATTGATTAAAAACAAAAACAAAAACAAACAAGCAAAAACACCTGAGCAATTCCATGGGAAAAAATTCTTTTCATCAAATTGTACTGGAACTTTTGGATATTATATTGGAAAACAAATATATGACTCTTTCTTGTGTCAAACAATTTCAAAGAACATGTTAATATCAGATGGATCATAAACCAAGGGTAAAAGCTAGCTGACTGCATAAGCCATATGGAATTATCTGTGCAAACTTGGCATATGGAACAATTCCTTAGAGAAGAAACAGACTGCATTAATCATAAAAACTAAAAAAATAAACATGAATTGAACATCAAAATTAAAATTTCTGATCATCAAAAGTCAGTGCTAAGAAAATTAATAGTCAAACCACAGACAGGAATAAAGTATTCATTATACACATATATTTCAAAGGACTTATACCCCAATTATACAAAGAACTCCAACTTCTGAATAGTATGAAAAGAAAATCACCCATTTTTATTTAAATGAGCAAAATATTTGAACAAAAGTTTCATAAAAAAAGATATACCTTTGGCCAAAAACACATATAAAAGTTCTTAATATCCCTATCACCAGGGAAATGCTAAGTTGAACTGTCTGTGGTATCACCGTACTGTCCACCAGAATGGACATGTTTATAGATACTGGCAACACTAAATGTTGGCAAAGCATACAACTACTAGAATTCTTGAACATTTTCGGTAGATAAGTAAAATGGTATAACCACTTTGGAAAATTATTAGTAGTTTCTTATAAAGGTCAATATAGAATTTATTTTTGAACAATTACGGTCTTATCTGTATCCAGACCAAGATACGTGTGACCATAATCCCAGTAGCTTTATTCATAATAGACTATAAGTTGAAACAACTCAAATAGCCATCAACCGGAGAATTGATTAACATGTTGTGTATTTGGACAATGAAAGAATTTTCATCAACAAAAGGGAATGCAACTGATGATACCTGGTATAACATAAATAAATTAAAAAATCATTATGTTGATGAAAGAAGCCAGAAGAAAATAACTGTGGTACACTAAGCATTTCTAAAACAGTTTAATAAAATGTGTGGTGATATAAATCAGAAGAGTGGTTACTGCGGGAATCCAAGTGAGGACAGTCTGGGCAGGCACAGGAAGGAATTTTGAAATGATAAAAATGTCTGATTTTATAATAGGATAGGTTAAGCAAGTGTATATGGTTTTCAAAACTCTGCAATCTCTGCTCTTAAGTCCTGGACATTTCATTTTATATCATCATATCTCAGTTTTTAGAAATGAAGCAGAAAGAAATCACATGGTTGGAGATGTATCTTGAAGACTGTTTTTGGTTAATGTATTATGTGCCTAATCTATATATTGTCTGTCATATTTGCAGACGTTTATGAAATGTTGTTCTTTCTATGTTTCTTGGTATTTTGCAATCTCCTAGTCTCATTGACGCAGGGGTTCAGTGTCGGAATGGAGAGGGTATATGATGTGGAGACAGGCATGTGTGTGCATAGCTGGTTGCACTGGTTTTGGTAATGTTTGGTAATGTTAACATGAGCAATTTCCTTTGACCTCCATGGTGCTGCCTCCTCACCTGAAACATGGGATTTTAACAGAGTTATTGTGAGGACAAGGGAAATCTATATATATATATGTAATTATTAGGCAAATGATAGCTGTTCAATAATGAATCATATATTTGTATTTTTGATAGTATCCATAGATTTTTTTTTATCAAGTTTGTATATATGTGAGGAAATTTCCTAAGCACTTTACTCGCCTTATCTTGATCTTTACAAGATTCCTCAGAGTTAGACTTCTCTTTATCGCTCTATTTAAGATTAAGATTTTGGATTGAGCTATGTAAATTACTTAAGATTACATAGGACCAAATGGTCTAGCTAACTTTTCATCCTTGGGGATTGAACTTGAGGCTGCCTTTTCAGTATTACTTTATCCCATTGCCTCCCATAAATGCTGATTATCATTATTATCACTGTCATTACCCATCTATGTTAATGTCTCCGTTAATCTTATCCTCAACTCCTTAGGCAGATGAGCAGCCTGACTCTAACCCCTTCGAGCATCAAGGAACGCACATGTGCAGGGACATCTCCAGGGTTTAAACTTACTGTCTTTATCCTAAACTAAAATTTACTTGCTGGATTTTATGAATCCCATGTGAGCTATCCTGAACTAACCTACTCTCTTTACCAATGACAATATTTAAAACACATGAAAACACCTATTACAACTGATTTGGTCCTTTATCTTATCTTGAACTGTGATAGAGGATTTACAGAGCTGATACCTTGCATGATACTGAGGTACTCAGCAAGTGACCCCAGACTGATCATGCCAGACATCTGGACTGTGTGACTTTGTGCCCAGTGCTGACAACAGCCTGATGAAACTTGACTCACCTGAATCCCTAGTTCCACCTAATGCCTCTAACTCTCAGGTGACATTCAGAAAATACGACTCATTTTAATTCTCCTTTTTCTGCTCTGCTTTCTCTACTTCTCTTAACTTGAGATCAAATGGAGACTTCTACTTTAGAAATTTAGTTATGGGTAGTGCAAGTGATAATGGCAAGATTTGACTAATTCACATGTATTATAGTATATAGTATATATAATGTATATAAATTATGTATATAAATTTTTTCTTTCTTTTTTCTTTTCTTTTTTTGGAGAGAGAGAGCACACACTTAGGCAAGCAAGCAGTGGGGCAGGGCAGAGGGAGAGGAAGAGAGAATCCCAAGCAGTCTCCATGATCAGCATGGAGCCTGATGCGAGGCTTGATCTCATGACCCTGAGATCCTGAAATCAAGAGTCAGGTGCTTAACTGATTGAGCCACCCAGGAGCCCCATGATTTGACTAATATAATGAAATATATATATTTTTATCTAAATGGGAGTGCTAAATGTACAGATTTTAATAGTGAATTTTAATGCCTTGTCTCTTTTTTTTTTTTTTAAAGATTTTATTTATTTATTTGACACAGAGAGAGAGATTACAAGTAGGCAGAGAGGCAGGAAGAGATAGGGAGAGGAGGAAGCAGGCTCCCTGCTGAGCAGAGAGCCTGATGCGGGCCTCCATCCCAGGACGCTGAGATCATGACCTGAGCCGAAAGCAGAGGCTTTAACCCACTGAGCCACCCAGGCGCCCTAATGCCTTGTCTCTTTACTGGTACAGATCTGACTAAAGGTAGTGTCTGCTCCTGGTAGGAACTAGAGCTAGAGGTAGCAAAATCTCAGCAATCAAGATCAGTAGGAAAACTCATGTGAAAAAATTAATGAACAGTATGTCAAAATTTTAAATAAAGATGGTATCAGTTTGGTGTTTTCTCTGTGTGCATATTTACCAGGCAGTTCCCTATAATGAAGATACGCCATCTGAGTCTCGCTAAGGACATATTGAAACACATATTGGTTTTAAATCAAGATCTGCAAATGGAAGTGGGAAATGCCTAGGAGTGGTGGACAGCAGAGACAGACAGCTTAGTGGCCCTCAGTGTCTGAGTGCGGAACACTTAAATGGGGTATGAACGCTCAGAGATTAGGACCTCAAGATTACCTCTGACAGAGTGAGTCAGTCAAAGAGGACAGGCTGCACTACAGATCTTGATCATCTGTGTCTGTGGAAATAATTTTAGGAGGGTGAGGAAAATGGTACTAATAACAACAATGTAGCCTAGAAAGTAGAATTGAAAAGGAGACTGCCCTTTTGAATATGAGCCAGCTGCAAAAGCTTGGAGGAGGTTTGGTGTGTTCACTGATGGGAATAATTGCAGTTCCTATTTCATGGAGTTGCTGCCGGAATGGCGTTAAAGAATATATACAATGTATATTTATAGTGTTATCATGATAAACTATGTTGCATACTATACTATGAATACACTTCCTTCATCTATACAGTTGACCTTTGAAAAACGTGAGGGTTGGGGTACCCCCCCCAACCTGTGCAGTTGACAATCCCTGAATGACTTTTAACTCCCCCAAAACCTAACTGCTAAGAGCCTACTGTTGACTGGAAGGCTTCCTGAAACATATGCAAACCATTAGCACTTAGTTTCTACGTATAGGTACTATATGCTATATTCTTACAATATATCATGCTGGAGAGAGGAAAATGCTACTAAGACAATTACAAGGAAGAGAGAACACACTTGCAGTACTGCACCAGACAAAATCTGCATGTAAGTGGACTGGCGTGATTCAGACCCATGTTGTTCAAGGATCAGCTGTAATTTAAACAAATGTTCCTGGAGGGTTTTTTTTGTTTTTTTTGTTTTGTTTTTTTTGCCTGTTTTCTTTTCAATGTTCTGGTCACTAATCTTGCTCAGCTGCTGTGGGAGGACCCTCAGACTCCTCTCGCTGGCTGTTCACAAGATGTACCCTGACGGTATCCACTCTATCTTTGCCATGTCCCTGCAGACCCGGGGACCAGCTCCTGCACTCCAGGCCTCTGCCGCCCTGGGCACCCCCCCCACCTCCACCCTGGAATTCCTTCCCCTCTGTAATCTCTGCTTCCCACCTGTCAGGGCTTTCTTGGATTCTTTACCCTTCAGTGTGTACACGAAGAGTTAGTGAGACTGTGTAATAAGAAGCAATTCCTCGTGACTTTATGTAGCTTTTCTGTTTTCCCACTTGTTTAATATTTTGATTGAATGTACGCTTTGATGCTGGATATCAGCTTCCTTCTGAATTTTAAAGACATTACTCAAATGACTTCCATCTTCTAGAGTTGTCAAGGCTGATGCCATTCTGACACTCTAGAATATTAAACATGTTTTTAAATTCCTCTCTATAAAAAGTTTATTTTGTTTTTTATTTTTATTTTATTTATTTTTTTAAGTAGGCTCCATGCCCAACATGGGGCTTGAACTAATGACTTTGATATCAAGAGTTGCTTGATCTAGGGCCTGAGCCAGGTAGGCGCCCCAAAAACGTATTTAGTATTTTAAAATAAATGTTTTTTTTTAATAAAGTTCCATTCTTGCTTTATGCTCTATATTCCTTTCCAGTTATTTCAAGCATGCTCATTTATTAATTGCAATATTTATTTTTCATGATTTCAAATCCCAAAGTGCTAATGCTTCTGTTGGTTGAATTTCTGTATTTTTAGCATTTTAGAGATACTGTGTCTTAAAATGGCTTTCAGTTATAATTATGTACGAGTTTTCAGCAGTGGTTATTTTACATGTGAGGGTTCTCTGGGCCTTTCTTTGTCAATGGGTTCTTTCAAAGCACTGCCATCCTTTGTTTGTTCAAGTGTCTTAAAGTTCTCAGAGTTTACTAGATCAGTTCCCATTTCTGGATGTGGGGCTATGACACATTGCTTAGTGTAGTCAGCATATATTTAAACCACCACCTACCACCTCCTTGTGCTGTAGGACTGATGCCATGACTCACTTCTTGTACTATTTTGTCAGAAAGCCCTGGTGCCTTTAGTCCTATTACAATTGCAAAACCCCATTCCTGGAGCCTGCATCTTTATTCTAAAATTCCACTGACTGCTGCAGTATCAGTACTTGTTTATTAAGGTCTTTTATATCTCATTTAATTCCTGGCACCTAGAACTTCTTTCTTTTGACTCCTGCCATGCATTTTGGGGAGGATGGGGGGAGAGAAGGGGGATGGTGTCTATTTATAGCCATTTATATTTGTTGTAGTCCTTCTCATCAAAGCAGTGTGCCCTATTATTTGAAGCTGAATATGTTCTTTAGGGCTGTGCTTAAATTTTTTTTTTTTTAAGATTTTATTTATTTATTTGACAGACAGAGAGAGAGATCACAAGTAGGCAGAGAGGCAGGCAGAGAGAGAGGAGGAAGCAGGCTCCCCGCTGAGCAGGGAGCCCGATGCAGGACTCTGATCCCAGGACCCTGAGATCATGACCTGAGCCGAAGGCAGGGGCTTAACCCACTGAGCCACCCAGGCACCCTGTGCTTAAATTTCTTAAGTGCCACAGAAGCATATGTGCCACAGAATACTCACTAGAATTTCTGTTATTCCACATATTCCTATGTCCCATGCAACCACAAATCTGATTACATATTATTCCCAAGAGTAATTATACATAACTATTTTTTTTTTTGCTAAAAACTATAAATTGCTTTTAAAAAGCATTTGGGGAACCTGGGTGGCTCAG